>VZSZ01008856.1:95961-222122 GCA_013398815.1 Ibidorhyncha struthersii
GGGCGGGGGGCTGAGGGAAATGCCGCCAGACCCTCCCGCCGTCTCGCAGCCCTCGGCCTCGCCTTTGCCTGTCGCTTGCCGGCTCACCCGGCCGGGAAAACCGGCGTTAGGGGAAATTGTGGCATCCCGGTGTGACAGGACTTGGCCGCGCTGGCTGTCAGCTCCCGCCGCCGGGGCTCCTCGTGTTTACTTGCTGCTCTCCGCGATGGGGAGCACCCATCGGCATCCCATCGGCTGGAAGATGGATGTTGCTTGCGTGGTTTTATGGTATACGTTGCTGTTTTAGTCCGTTTCTAGATTCCTCCTGGAGAATTTAAAGAGGACCTAGCGAAGGGAAAACATAAACAAGCTAAACGCTGAATACTTGCAGCTGCAGGGCTCCAAGGCAAGCTACACCCTGTCAGCTACCTTGCTCTAGAACTGATATCCAAGTCCAAGGACAAAGAGGGACAGTAATTTTCAACAGTAAATGGTTAGCAGAGAGGGTAGTTTTTTATAATTGTTGGTCTATTGTGCGTTCATGTGATGTAGTACAGACGGTTAAAGCAGTTCACCTGTTTGATATTTAAAGCATTGATAAAATTTATCAGCTGAAAGCAATACATGGCTGCCCTTTTTATTTCTACTTACATCTGAGAAGCGTGAAATGATTGATAAGGGAAAACTGGGAGGAAACATTGAGTATTATTTGAAGGAGAAACAAATTAATGTGAAATGGGATTTTTATTAAATAATTTTTAATTTATCTTTTTTCCGGTGGAGCCTCTGAGGGATGCCATGTCAAATAGGAAATGGAGCAACATACTGTCAAGCAGAAGAAACAAATACGTGATTCAAACTCACTTTCGTTACAGATTTTAAACGTAACAGCCTTGAAGAATTTCACTGCTAGTGAAAGTATAGGGAGTCTTTAAAAGCATTGGTGTATGTATTTTTAGAGGAGTCATTAATGTAGCTTGGTAGAGGTGTGAAGCTGAATATAGCAGGTAGTGTTTGAGATAAGCTCTTTGGTGGAAAATACATTCATTTGGTCAAGGTGTATATTCCAAACTATAAAACCCCCCAAATGTTTTGAATTTTAAAGTTAGATTTAAACTCATATACTGCTTCAAAATCTAGGAAGTTGGTCTGGATGTTTCATAATTAAAAGTTTGCTTGACATAAAAATAAGATTGAATTTTTAAAAGTTATTTAAAATTATTTCTTGCACGGCGAATGTAATATTTTTCTTTGATGTTATTCTATCTGTGTGAGGCATTTAATACTGTTGTTCTGTAGGAGAACAGAAAGGTTGTTTTAGGCGATCTAATATAAATTCATGTTTTGCTAAATAACTATGTTGTTTACTTAACCAGTGAATCATTGTATGTATAAAACAGGCTAGTTATCAAAACATTATTTGTTAGGCTATTCTTACTTGCACAGAACCATGCTGGTACGTGTGGCATTTCTGTGGACACAAACAGTGGTAATGGTTAAACTTAAACATTAAAAAAAGAAAGGCAAATGTATTTATGTCCAATTAGATCTACCTTCTCTTAACATTGTGTCCTGGTCATTAACTGCTGAGAAAGTTTTATATTGGGTGATATTGTACAAATTCTTCAACTGTGAATTCTTCATATGTAATCAATAGTGGTTGACTGTACTTGTAGAAGTAGTAATCATTCAGAATGTTGTGATCATATTTTTGAGACACTAGTTTTTATTGCAGTTCTTCAGAATATCTGGAAAAATGCAATGAGTGATGCTAGTTTTGTAAGCTTCGGAAAATAAGGCCGACTTTTAGGTTGTGAATGACTGCAATTTTATTTATTGCAGTTTCATTTTGGGAGTAACCAAAGGTTGTGAAGGTGAGAGTTTTTGTGGTTAAACACTCACAATATAAATAACTGTAGCTAAAGTGTAACTTCTATTCAAGGAGATGAAAATGTGAGAGCAGTCGAGTGTTAATGGCCCTTTTTCACCCTGGAGCATGAGATAGTACTGCAATTTTTAATTTTTTTTTTTTCTGCTTGTTGGCACAGACAGCTGACTGTGCTGTGGATGGTGTGGCTATGTGGATGGGCACGATGAAATTGTCTTGTGTCCACCAGTGCAGGTCACACTGAGTGTTAGTCTCCTTTTTTCCCCCCCTCATGCCCTCTAAAAAGCTATGTTTGGTTGTGTAGTTTGGGAGTGAAAGGTAAGGGATGCTATTTTAGACATTTCTTCTCTTGTTATGAATATTGCCAAATTGTGGTCATCTTATTTATAGCAGCCAGAGGCACTACTTTGCTGTGGAAAAAGGTATGGGTCGTGAGCTTGTGGTGAGAGCTCTTCCTGACCCTGTAGACCTCCTTCTGAGGATGACTTCTGTGTAAGCAGCTGAAATTCATGGACAGGTCATTACAGGTGAATTCAAAGAGGTGCTTTATTCCAAATTGGACATAAGATTATTGGTTATTTTATCAAACGAAGTTTGTGATGGTATAAACTGGTAAGGTGGCTCTGGAGTTTGTTGTTTTCATTTTCTTAGCCCTAAGCTCCGACAGCAATTTTCTTCCTAGGGCAGTGCCACAAGTCAGGCAGGCTTCCCTAGCTCAGTCAATATCCCTCTTTGATTTGGTGCCTTTTCCAACGAGTGTCTCTGATTTCTGACTCCTCTACTGCCATTCTGTTCATCAGGCTGTCTGGCCGCTCGCTCCTTCTGAGAATTGCCCAACGTTAGGCCTTGCCTTATGCCAAGGAGATACCACTCTAAAGTCTGCCTTATCTTGTACTTGTTCTTCTGGCAGCCTTGACACCTGATTCCTTAAAGGGCTGTCTTTGGGCCAATAAAACTTTATAAAAGGAAGAACTTTCTATTACTTTTGTAATAGCTCCAGCACAGCAGCTCCTGCGCTATGCTGTGTATAGAATATTTTAATAAGGATTCCCCAGGAAAGAGGTGGCTATGTGGTATTGATGGCCAATTTATATCAGATACCTAAGGAATGTATTTTCCAGTGACCGTTAATGTATTCTGCTTAAGTAACTTTCAGAATATGATCACAGACTCAGCGTAAAATTATGAAGGTACTTAAAATTATGAGATTATAGAATCTATAGTCAAAGTTTCTGTGAATGCTACTTAGAGCAGGTCATGCTAACTCAGGCCATTTTCAGCTTGTGTATGCTAAATATTCAGTCGGGTAACCACTTAAACAACAGGAATATCAGCGAATAATCATGGATCTGTTGAATTTGTGCCAGAGAGGAAGGCAGGGTTTTATTTCTGCTTAAAGCAAGGTGAAATTTTTGTTGCATATATGCTGGGATGGAAGAAGGAGGAACTACCACAACGTCAGCCTGGTCAGTGAGTACACTGGTTGAAGAAATGAGTGGCTGCTGATAGATCCGTTTCATTGTGTTTTGTTTTGTGCACAATGATCTCTGAGGAGAAAGAGCAAAAAGAAAGATCAAAACCAGTGCTGTCTTTCAAAAATGTGCATGCAGTTAAAACGCCAGCTAATATTGAGGCAAAACTTGCAGGTGTGTCAATTTTCCAGGATTTGCCTCTGGAGAGATCATGAAATAGTAGTTTTTGAAGACAGTTTTCTTTTCTGTTTGTGTATCTCAAAGATGCTACCAATTGCAGAACAACAAGCCTGTCAAAGCAGTGAAAACCTGCTTTAATCCACAAAAAGGTTAGTTAGTATGCTTTCCAGTAATGACTAATGTTATGTGATGGGCAGAGGATAAATCTTGCTAATGACCTTTTGTGTCGTGATTGAATTTGAAAAATAGCTACGTTTGTTTTATTTAAATCAAGGCATATATATCTGGTGTCTGATCATTAATATTCTCAAGTGTACAGATGTAATAAATCTGACAAAAGGATGATGGAAAACTTGTGCAAATACATAATCATCTATTTGAGGCTGTCTTGATCTCAACCTGGTGACAAAATCCATGGACTCAGCCCTTGAGCCCATGGAAGACTACTTTTTATTACTCCAGACTATGAAATTAACTTTTTAAAACCCAGATGTGGTTTTAGAAAAAATTATCAGGGAACCATTTTAGTGGTTTATTCTCTTCTTTCTATATCCCACGAATGCAATTGTTCTACTTTCTGTTCTCTCGTATCTGAAAAACAGCGCTTGACCACCATAGGTAGATGAATGTTCTTCAGGATATGTTGTTTTCTAGGAGTATGAACCTGTGTTCTTCTGTTTAAGGAGCTTTGAGTTTTCCGATGCACGTGATAAAAATGCGTAGATGTCTCTCAGCCTTCTTTTTTCTTTTTTTTAGCTATCAGAATGAATAGGATCCACTGTTGAGACAGGCTAGATTATACAGCGAGACTTGTTATGTCAGCCAGTATTTGATGGCTTTAGGGCTCTGTCATATGATTGAAGCAGGTATGAATGCATAGCTTCACACTTCCTGTTTATAAATCTGTAGAGCTGCAAGTAGCCGCTCAAATTCACAGAGCAGTAATTATTTCACAACTTCGGCATTCAGTTCTGATGCTTGTTTTGGGAGGGTACTTGAGTAGTCTCTGCTGAACACGTAATGCAATATACAAGTGACTTAGGGAATTCTACTTAAATTTCCACGAACTGATGAAAAGAGGCTACTATTAGAAGAGAGGTTATTTATCTGTAATTCTTCATCTGCTAAGCTGCAGTGACCAATTTCTCTTCTTCAGGTTCCAAGTTTAGAGAAGTGTACTCTGTGGTTTTCAACCTCTTCTTACTTATACTGCAAAAGTTATTTCCTATTGGAAATGAGGAACATTTGTGTAATGAACTTAAGTCAACTAACAGCAAGTTTTCTTTCCTGAGATGCCTTTTGTGGTCTTTAGAAGTTCTTTATGAAATACCAGTCGAAAACTTACGAATTAGAGGAAAACGTTGCCTTCTGTGAGTGCTGTGGTTCTGAGGGAGCTGATGGCATACCTTTTAGTACGTTTTTAGTAATTCTTAGGTGGTTCCTGAGTCCAGCAGTACCAAGCATGGCAGTAACTTGGTGAGTAAGGGCTCAAATGCTGGACGTGGACACAGTGATGTAAGTTTGATAAAGGAGGATTTAAGAATGTAGGCATTTCATAAACAAAAAACAGTTGAACACCTTAAAGCAAAAAGCCCTCAAAACCTTGAAATATGATTTGTTAAATGTTGGGAGTCCTCTGGTTTCTCACTTCAACAGGTGAATCGTGTCTCTAAATAGTAGTAGTCTCATAATATTAGATGCATTTTTGTCCTGTCAGCGTGTTACTAGAGATTGAAATCAAAGCGGTCAGGAAAGCTGCCAAATGAGCGTAAAGAGATAATATCATTCCAGCCATGGTGGCTGGAAGTTAAAAGATAAGCTGAACAAATCCTCATTTTGAGTGTTAAACATCTTGATATAAGCTTAAAGTACACTACCAGGCTATTATATACATAAAGTATTTTCTTATATTGATGTGTAGACTAAAATTGGAGTACGGAAAACAGTGATTTGTTTTATAGATTGTATGCGTATATATCTCATAGCTCATATAACTCTTGCTTGTTCTGCTTTATTGCTTGTATTTTAAGCAATGAAATCACTTATTTTCGTGGTCACTTCTTTTACTTCTTTCTAATCAGTTTCTAGTTTTTACTCCTTTAACAGCAGGCCTTTTTTTTTTTTTTCTTTCTCAATATACATGCCCAGAGAAAGTTGTTGAACTTTTGTCCTTGGAGGTTTTCAAGACCTGACTGGATGAAGCCCTCTGCAAGCTGGTCTGAGTTCAGTGTTGACCCAGTTTCAAGTGGAGATTGAACTAGTTGACCTCCTGAGATACTTTCCAACCTGACAGATTCTGTGAAATATTTCTGTTCATCTTGAATTTTGTAAAGCCTTGTTTTTATGAAATATAACATCAGGGTCCTAAGTCTATTTGGCAGCATCCTACAGAGAAAATAAAATAAGACAAAGATAGCAACTGGGAAGCTTTTCAAAATTATATGAAGCATCTCTAATGAAATGTGAAGGGAGGGGGGGCGGGGAAGAGAGGGCTACTTGAGTCCCGTGGTACTTGACCTGTAACAGTATCAGGCTTTCTGGCTGCTGGCACTGTGGGAGAGACGAGTAAAACAGCCCTCACCCCTTTCTTCTGCTCAAAGGGAAGCCAGCCTAGTGTCTCGTTGCATAAAATAAGTAAGGCATTCAGTTCTTTAGTGCTCAAAAAAATGAAATCACGTTCAAAAAACGGGCCTGTGAAGGGATGACAAGCTTTGTAAGAATAAAAAAGAACATAGCATTAGCAAGTTATGTGATTAGGTGAGGCATGATATGTCTATTTAATTCTGTAAATTAAGGTTATTTTGCAACTGCTGCTTTGTGATAGGACTGATTATGATTTTTCTGTATTTGAAAAAAACAAATGCTACTAGTGTCTGTCATCTTAAAAATGACAGAATATATTCTGAAAATTGTGTTTCTTTTTGGTTAGGTTGTGAATTCATACATTTGTTCTAAATAATGTGGTATATGGGGAGTGCCAGGTAGGTCTAATGAGTCGTATGTCCTTGAGCTCTTATCATGACATCTGTATGACTTAGCTACTAATTATTTTTAAAATAATCCTGCTCTTTTTTAGTCCAAGAAGAGATGCAAAATACAGTGAGCACACAGAAAAAAATGGAGGAGGGGTAGAACCAAGTGTTGCATTTTAAAATACCAGAATTATTTCTGTTCACTAAGTTATTTCAAGGACTGTTGTAAACCAGAGCTACCCAGTTGGGTTTTTTAGGGCCTCCTAGATTATCTAACGGTGGTCTATTGATTTTGAAGATTTGCTCAGTAGGGGGCTGTGCTTGAGTCCTGCTGGGCCAGGTAGGTGTGTGTTCCTCCTTGGGTTGGGAGCTGCAGTCTTGTTTTACTGCTGCTGACTGAGGGACTGGGAGTGCACCAGGAAATGTGTGGTGTCTCATCATGAAACCTTACGGAATAAGGTACTTATGGACACCTATGAAGTGTCCTGTGCAACCTGCTGTAGGTGATCCTGCTCTGGCAGGGAGGTTGCACTAGATGATCTCCAGAGGTCCCTTCCAACCCTGACCATTTTGTGATTCTGTGAAATTGTGTTCTTAATGAGTTGAAGTGTGAGAGTTTTTCTGCCTGTCCTTGATGGATAAGTCTTTGCCTTTGTAATGAGTGGGGTGTTTGCTATCTACTTTGTTCCTGCACCCTAGGTAGCTAGCAGTACTAAAATATTTGGTGGTAACTTACAGAATTACTTTGAACAACGCGTGGGACTTGCTGTTCAGTGTAGGCAGTTCGGGAGCACTCAGTGTATGATTTGAACTGCCCAACCTCTCTTTAGGTGAGCTCCAGTTGGGTGTTGACTGCTCGCAGGTTTCTAGAAGGAGCATCCAAGGAGATGGAAAGTGTGCTGAAGGTATATGTGCAAGTCTTCAAGTTCTGCATGTGTGTTTTCTGAACTGCATTTTACAATTTAGTCTTTGGTATTATTCATAAGAAAACTGATGATTTCCTAGTTGAAGTTTCTGTATAGGAAAGAGAGTTCTGGAGGTTAATTCTAAATAAGACTTTAAATTTTCAAGTATTTTAAAAACAAGTTATTTCTTAATTTTTTATATTGCTTGAAGCAGTTGTTTTTTCTTTAAGTTATACTTAGTCTGAATGACTGTGACTGTCCATGTGATATTTGCAGTATTGAATAACTACAAAAAGCATCTTTAACATTTAATTTTCATATGAAAAGGTCATTTACATAATGAGACAATGAAGCCTTTGGGCAAAGATGAATGTAGAAGAAAAATCCATTAACGTAGATTCTGCCTAAGAGTTTGAAAGGGTCTAATTCACAAAACTTTGAATACTATATTATTGCTCTCGCTCACTGGAATAAAAATACCCTGCTTGCCTAAAAAGTGGCAAAATCCTAATGCACATTCTCTTTTGTGATTTCTTCAGGGACATCTTACTTTTGTTAGTGATGACTGTGTCTGTATAGCTTTAGTGTTTTCAACTTGGCTGTGTAATAATACTTAGCATTTCTTTTTTATGTAATGACTTTTAACGCCTCTGAGAAGTGGGTTTTTTATGAGCTTGTGTTTACAATTGAGCAGCGTTGATGTAGTCCTTATAGGTGGGGACATGTTCGGAAAGAGTGTGTCTCTTTTAACTGCAGTTTTATTAAACCAGTGTAAAAGTTCTTCTGGATTTCTGATTCTTAATGGGTATAAGCTGGGTTCAGATTTTTGAAACAAAATGTGTCTGCGTATAGTTTTTGTAGTGGTGCACCAAATCTGTTTAAAACATGATACAGGTTATAGTCAGTCATAGCATTTTTCCATGTAGACCATTAAGTCATTCATCATAATGACAATAAAATTTCCTTCATTATTTTTGGTGTAATACGGACATGTGGCTGAGTTCTAGGAGATAGAGAAGTGTGTTTCTTGGTTAAATAATCTAATAGTTTAACAAAATTACTTTTTTTAAAAAAAACGCTAACATTTGCAACAAGGCCTTTACTTGTTTTTGAGGCAAAATAGGATATGCCTGAGAAAGGTTTGGACAAAGATAATCAAGGCAGTTTGTAATGACCAGGGTTTATTTCCTGTTGTATACATTACTTAATGTAAAAATGGTGAAAACACTGCAATAATTACTTACCTGAATCATTACCTCCACTGAAGTGATTAGCTATCACAGGCAGGGTGACTTGGCATATCAAGTGACATGCCGTGATCTCTAGGGTGTTTAAATCCTCCTCTCCCTTCTCCTTTTAGCCTATCACAACACATAACAAGCCTCTCCTGTCACATGGAAGTGTGCTGATGAGGCTGACAACTCATTGTGGTTACCATGTGGCGTTTTTAGGACAAAATAATGATCGCTTTTCTGGAACAGTATTCCTAAGCTGCATAGGTTAATGTGTTCACCAATGCATAAGGTGGAATGCACTGCAAACCATTGAGAGCTTCTGGGACAAGGATGTCACTGAAACTAACAGGACAGCCCCTTACTCTCAGTGGGTAACTTTGGACGAACTGAGAAGATGGGCAGAAATATCATCTGGCTTTACATGTTGCCATATATTTCAATTTTGACTTTTAGAATAAACAGTGAGATGTTCTTCTATACCTTAAAAAGGGATTTGACTTCTCCTCTGGTCAGGTTCTCTGCAGGTGCATGTCATGAGCATGTGTGGAACTGGTCTGGAGTGAGGCAGCCTCATCAGTCATCAGAGCGCCATACGTGCTGCTAACCATCAACTACAAAGGGAAAATGAAGCTATACTTTCCAGTGTCTTGTGTAACATTTATTTTGAGTTTTTTTTTTTTTTTAATATCTAGATCCTTTGAAGCTTAGTTTAGAGTCTGAAGTGGACCCAGAAGTTGAGAAGCAATGTCACCAGGCCAAAATAGATAATTGCATTCTGCATAGAAATGTATTCTTTGTCCTTTAAAATGAAAACCTATTACAAGCCCTTTAGAATTCTTCCTCACAAGCTGTGTTGTTTATTCACCTTGTATCTATCTTTTTGTTAGAAGGTCTTTCAGTTATCATCCACTCATGCAATTTAATTTCATGTTAAGTATTGAATTTAGAATGTATGCTTAAATTTCTTTTGTGTTCTGAATTAATATTCCTTACCTTAATTTATAGTGATAATGGGAAATGCTCAGGTTTTGTCCTACGGCAGACTCCTTTGGCAGCAAGTCATGAACTTAACTAGTTTAACAGGTATATGCTACTCTCAGTGGAACTCAACAAATGATCGTAAGACTAATTTAGTTGGATTTTTTGACAGCTGTTTCAAACAATTTTACTGCATTAGTTTGGAAAATTGTTCTTTTAAAATTCTGAAACCTTCAATGAAAAAAATGTGGAAGAAACTCAGAAACCTAAGCAGAACAGGAAGTGCCAGATTTAATGTCTGTGGATGTAGAGAAAAAGAACTGAAAGTATTGGGATAGTAATTATGAGAACTTCAGTTTTGCAGATTAAATTTGTTCTAAAAATGAACTTGAATATGGCATCACAAATCTATTTTGGGCTGAAGAAGCACTTCCTTTCAATCTGTGTTTCTAGTTGTTAGGTGTTATCCAGAAACAAAATCTTATTCTGCACTGGAAATTTCTTAGTCTTGTAAAGAAGATTTTTAGCACATTTTCCGTAACAATATGATACAGTTAAATCCTGGATTTTAGTTTAAAAATTAGAAAAGTGGATTTGTACTTCCCATAGTGGAGGCAGCATTGCTTTAAGAAAAATCATTAGTGCACTCAGTATAGCCTGCTCTGTATTCTGTGAGGATGTTAATGAAGATCATTATCAGTGGAAAAATAGTATAAAAACCTTTTGGTCCCTGTTTTCCAATCTTGCAGCTAACAACATGATTTTTTTTTTCCTAAAGAATTACAATCGATCCTTTTGCCACTAACAAATTCCCCACTTTTTTGTGTTACCTGCAATTCGCTTCTATTCACCTTGCTTAAAGAATAGTTGTGTAAATGTCTCGTGTGAACTAATCTTATTCCTTAGAATAGATTGCAATGTAGATAGGTTAAAGGAGGAAGGAACCACAATATACACTAATTCTAATATAGAGCACTGGTTAAATATCTGCAGAAGCCGGAGTATTACAAGAATAGAGGTTAAAAAGCAGAATATAAACTATTGGATAAATGTCTCCTCATATAAAATGTTCTTAATTCATTATGTAAAGGTACTGCTTGTAATAGACACTGTAATGTCCTTGGGGATATCTTGTGAGTCTCGCTGGAGATTCAGGGAGAGATTCCAACTGCTGACGCTACTCAGAGCACTGTAGCTCTTTGGTGTCAAGTCATTCTAATACCTTTTCTGTTTCTATACTTCTTTTCTGTGAAACAGTGGACAGTGTGTTTATATGAAACTGAAATTTCAGTCATCACATCAATCTAAACTGGTCAGTGGCAGTAAAATTACTCCCGGAAGGTGGTTTCCCCTACAGCTGTTACATGGTGTGTCTAAATACACTGTTCCATTCTTCTGGATGTAGGGCCATAGGACTAGTATGCATCTAATGATTAATATTTTTATAGATTAATTTCGTAACAGAGCACTAGATGTACTTAAAACTAGTATGGCGTCTTTCAGGATAGTTCTTCAAAATATTAGTCCTTGGATGTTAATGGAGAGTTCTCTTAACAGGAGACGCAGCAGTGGAAATGGAGTTTGGAAATAGTGACACGAATTGTTTGCTATTGTCTGTTAAAAAACATCTCTGATTCAGTTCTTGGTGTTCTACCAAACATGTAATAGGGTCCCAGAACTAACCACATATTAGTTTTTATTTTATTTCTTGACTATATAGTGTCTCTATTTGTGATTCTGCTTTTGTTTTTGAGCCATTCACAGATTGTGTGGCAAACTTGTTACGTGTTTATAATAGTGTAACAGACATTTGTGACCTGACAGTAAAATAGTTCACTTTGCATCTGAGTTTGAGATTGTACTTTATACAGATGTGTCCCCAAGGGTAGAGAATAGGAAGGGTCAAAATACAGAGCCTTTTATTGTCCCTCAGCTGTGTGTATACGTACATGTGTGTAATGTGTTTCTGCCAAAACACTTGACTTCCAAGTGAGTAATATTTTTCTTCTAACTTTATAAATATTATCTGAATCTTTTATTATTCTTTACTTGTCATTTTATTTACATACTGCGCTTAACTAGAGTTGGCTCTTTCAGCTGCCAGAGACTAACGCTTGAGTAAATCCTTGATCAAAACTATACCAGCAATCGCAACTTAGAACTCCTTGCCTTTCGTCCTCACTGAAGGCTATAGGAATCGCTGCCTTCCTGTGCAGAAGTTGCAGATTATGGTTAACTTTGAGGCTTAAATGATATTTTTTAAATTAAAGAACAATTCATAGTGTAGCTGCGTTTGGACACTGTTGGGAGACAGGGTGTGAAATATTTGTTATATTACAATTTATTTTGTAGCAAGGTCCTTATGTGGTGTTTTATTTACATAGTTGGCATTTGCCTTTGCTTTTCATCTTAATATGCTGTTTTTTTCTTGGAAATGAGTTATATAATGTAATTTTGTGTATCTTAACATGCATAAATGTCCAGATGATTTTCATGGTGGTAGTAAAGTGGAAGCAACTTTTCAGAATTGTGACAGAAGCTGTTCTACTCACCTATGACAATACAAACTTCCAGTGTATTTACCAAGAAAACTGGTGAAGGGACAGCTCAGAAAAGCAGAGTTTTGTTTCTAATCAAAATTGGGCTAGATACCCATTCTAAATACTGAGAAGACAGAGAGCCAAAGACATCAATCATCCTAGGAAATCGTGTACAAATTATGAAGAAGCATCAGAAGAAAATGGTACTGGAAAAGGAAAGAAAAATGAGGAGTGAAGAGGTTAGAAACTGGGCAAAGAGCAATGACTATGCTCAGGTGGGGGCAGGCATGCCAGACAGGGTTGCTGACTTCTAGGGCTTCCCTAACTCTGGGCTCGTTTTTGTCCATGCTTCTGTCTTTTGGTGGGGAGCTCAGGGTTCCTGGTGCTGTTGCTGCAAGACGGCTTATGCTCTGTGTTCAAAACCACTTGAAACTTGTACCTCTGCCTCTTTTCCTTTTGCTTTTCTGTACGGTTTCCATGCCTGGCTGTGCTGGTCGGCTAGCTAGTGTGTTTTCTCCAGGGTCAGCAAACATTTATTCAGAGCATCTAGAGCACCAGTAGCAGCACCTCGTCTTGGAAGAAGTGATGAGTGCTCTGACAGGGGCCTGTGACTGGGAAAGGTGGTGTCCCATGATTAATCAGGGGTAGAAATTGCTCTGCTCAGCCACTGAGAATAAGTTTACCAGTTATTTAATTGATAACAGTAATTACTTTTATCCCTAATATTGCAGTCTCTTGTACTTAAATTTGCAGTCGTTCGTATAGTAAAAGTTGTTTTAATGATCCGCAGAGTTTTCTGAGTTTTCAGGTTCTTTCAGGTTTCTTCTGTGGCTTACAGGGTTGGACTGGTAAGCTTATAAAACTAGGCTCTTTTAATTCCTGAGGGTATAAAATATAGCCAATAGGATTTAAGTGCTCAGATGGTGGGAGGATTATTTCACTTTTGGGGCTATTATGTAGCGATTCCTATCCACGCTAGTCTTATGGGGAGGGTTGTCACACAACCTGTAGTGATTAGCTTTGCTTGAAGCAAACATAATCCAAATAGCAGTGTGGCAGTGTGTGCCCTGATGGAGATACTTTACAGATGGATAAAACAGGCTAATAATACTTAATGGCATTCTTTTTGAGGATGGTAACCATGAGAAGTAAGCTCTTTGAAGAGTAAAAGCATCACATAAATGCTAAGTATTCATGTTACAGAAAATTGGCAAATCCTATTGTAATAACTGAATCTTCTTCTGCTCTCCACACACAAGATGTTAAACCTTTGATATGCATTATGGTTAGGTCTAGCAGAACCAAGAAAAGCTTTATCCCCAGGATGAACCACTACTACCAAAAACCAAAGAATAGGTGGGAGGAAAAAATGCAACTGGATTGAATAATTCGATTTTTTTTTTTTTTTTTTAATACCAAAACCACATTGCTGTTATCCTTAAATTCCTGTTACTGGTAAAGGTCATGTTAAGGCTGTTAAGTCTTTAGTAAGATGCACTGTTTAATTTGAATGGTGCCATTTTTGATATTCTAGTTATGAACGATTCCTCAAGAGTGGATTAATTTTTTCATTAGGGGAGGCAGGATTTTTTTGTCTGTATTTTCCCCCAAAATATTCTCAAGTGGATTCCTTTTTGGCAGGAATGGGTGGGTGTGGAGCTTGTCTTTTTCGTCGTAGCTGGTTCATTTATCTCAGTTGTATTTTGCAGTTTGTTCTTCCTATTCGGGGTTGTTCCCAAACATGCTTTATATTCACTTGCACGTTTTACCTCTTTGAAGCTTTTTAGTAATTGCTTTGGTTCTTGACAACTTCATAACCGCAGCCATTAAGTCACAATACAGACTAATGAAAAAAGTAATAAAATTTCCATGTATAACTAGAATGAAGATTCCTGGGGGAAATATTGAGCAAGTGATTACAGGGAAGATAATTGTCTGGTTAGACAATTATATGCCCTGTGAGTTTGATATTGAACCTGTAAAATTGTCGCTTAAAAATCAAAATATTAGAATTATTGAAACCCGATCTGGAAGTCAGGAAGAGCTTGAGGTAGTTGAATCTTGCTTGCTTTCTGAAGGATGATCAAGTTGTCTGTTTTATTAAAATTCGGATTTGGTTATTTTTAGTAAAGAATAAATGCATTGTTATGCTGATGGTTGCAAATAATTGCTTGCTCTGTATGCTTGAGGTCTGCAGGGCTGGTTTGTTTTTTTTTTTTTTTAAGGCACTGACATAGCAAGCTGTTTTTCATCCAGTAGCGACATTGGAAACTCAAGATTTTGTGTGTGTATTTGTAAAGTATTGTGGACATTTTGATGCTTATAATTCTGGGACAAAGTACCAACCCTACTAGGTATATTGTAAGATACTTCAAGTCAGATGAGCTCAAAGTTTCTTGACCCTTCACCTTAACTGAACTTTCTATCCTCTCTGTTGTTTTTTTTTTTTTTTTTTCTTCCTGCTTATGCAGTAATTTGTTTCCTGTTTTGATTTTCAGCATTGTTGATACGTTGTGGTCTTCTGCCTTGATTTGGCTTTTTTTTTTGCTGGTCACCTGTAAAATAATTTCTTTTCATGTAGCCAAATGAAATATTTTAGGCTTGTGAGACATTAAAATTTTATCAGCTTTTTGGTGCTGTTACTGCTGCTCATACTAATGGAAGTGATGATTTGCGTGTTACTTTTGTGATTCTGGTGTAAATAGCAATTACCAAATCACTGATTTGTTTTCAGCAGTCACTTTAATAAGATGAAAGGAAAGAAAACAGATACGTGCTTTGGTTTTGTGTCCAGTTTGTTATAGATTGTGTTAGTTGGCTGTCAGTTTGTAGTAGCCGTGGCAGATTAACTCCACCTACCCTCAGTTAAACTATTGGGATTCTGTCCTTTTCACTGATTAAAGCAGCTCCTTACTAGTACTTTTACAGAGTATCTGAGATCATTTGTCAAACATCTGTCTGATGTACACTAGAATTTATATTCATTTTAGTGTTGAGACAATTAAGACATGGAGAGGTTAAGTGCCTCTTGCCTGAATGTCTGGGGCAGTATTCAGAGAGCTCAAATGCTCTGCTTTTATTCTTACGCTTTACTACAACAGACAACTATATGCTTTTGAAAGCTGCATTTTGTGTCTCATTCTGTATCACCACAGCAGTTTACATAGTTGTGCTTGGATTTTGAAGGGTAGGGGAAGAAGCATTGCAAAGGAAGGTATTTTTGTGACTGGTCTGACTTTCCTAATAAATATTAAATAGGAATTTAAAATGCGTTTATTGTGCTTGCACTTGTTGCACATGTCACAGGCAAGGTGTATAGTAATTATGTTATGTAAGCTGTAATAAATCCATTAAGCCTGACTAACTACTTCTTTTAACCTTTAGACGAGCTCCCTTCAAAATGAGTATTTGTTTCTTATAATGCTTAACGTTCACGTGTGAGCTGTTGCGTCTTAAGCAGCAGTGCTTGCTCGTAAATTTTGGTGTTGCTTCTCTTCAGTGCATCTGTAAATCTTTAAACTTCTTTTCGAGGGCATTGGAGAGCAGCCATATGCTGAAAGACGGGAAGATAAGTTCCTCTGTTGGTTCTTGCTTTAGGTGCAAGTTAGTTACTGGTGCCAGGCAGAGGCTGTAGAGCATGACAGTTCTTATATCCACAACCTCAATACTGTTCCTAGTGTTCCATCGTTTAAAAAAAAAAAAGGGAAGATTTTTAACTACCTTCTTACAGTATTTGAATAAAACATATTATGGAGGTAATTTGTACAAACCTTAGCGTAGATTCATTAGTCTCTAAGGAAGTATGATGGAGTATGCAACGTAGGTACTTCGATTAGTGAGGAACTGGCTTTGATGTAGCCACGTTCTGCTAGCTCTTTTTCCAAGACAGGAAATGAACAAGCAAAAGTATCAATATTAGGTGTATTTAGTTATGTAGACATATTTTTATGATGACTCAATAAATTTCAGTAGCAGTCTTGTAACAGCAGAGTAGCTTTTGCTGAGATGGGAATTTGCTTCCCAGCTTGCTGAGTTCTGCACCGTGTTTGTTGTATAAAGTTGTCCTGTGCTTTCCAGTATGACCTTTGTCTTGAAGTGACAGAGGTTGTGCTGTACATTGTCCCATACATTACTCACAATGCAGTTTAAAACTTCCCAAGATAAAGACAAGAAGGTGGGGGTGGGATTAGTGCCACAGGGTGTGGAAAGAAAAAACTTTCTAAACTGAGTAGAGACTAGGGAATGTGTCTGCAGAACTTGCCAAAGCTCCACTGTAAGGGCTGATTTCTTCCACCTTAGTTTAGTTAAACAGAACTTAAGGTACATCTAAAGATGTACTTTAATGTTACAGAATGGGTAAGCAAAAAGAATAATATCTGTTGCCTGAAGAGAAACTATGAAGTTTGAGCTTTAGATATGGTTTTATTCTAAAAGGAAAACTCCAGGATGACTTGGTGATAGATACGCGGAGTGAAAGCAGCGGAAAGAGGGTGGCTTCCAGCATGGGACTGTTTTGGAAGGCACTACACAAATAATTACCTGGACAGATGTGAATTTAAAAAAATAGTAGTCTCGTAAATCCATATAAACAGCATTAAGTTTAAGTAACACTATTAAACTAAAAATATCCTCGGCAGTTGAATGAGCTGAAGGTTTGTTACAATTACTGTAAGTTGCAGTGACATTTTTAGCTGAGGTTGCACAGTTTCATTTAAACTTTATTAAACAAACTGGAGCTCGAATATTCCCTGGAGAGTTGGAAGCAGCACTAATCTTCTGTTAAAGTGTCTTTAACTTTATTGGAAGCCATCCAGCCGAGGTAGCATTGAGCAGGTTTGTATTATAAAAGTTGCCTAGACAGAATGACATAGTCTGTGGCTTTTCCATTTCATAGAATCATAGAATTGCCTAGGTTGGAAGAGACCCTTGGGATCATCGAGTCCAACCATCTACCCTACTCTACAAAGTTCTCCCCTACACCATATCCACCAACACCACATCTAAACGTCTCTTAAACACATCCAGGGATGGTGACTCAGTGACCTCCCTGGGCAGTCTATTCCAATGCCCAACCACCCTTTCTGTGATAAATTCTTTCCTAATGTTCAGTTTAAACCTACCCTGTTGGAGCTTGAAGCCATTCCCTCTTGTTCTGTCATTAATTACCTGTGAGAAGAGACCAGCACCAACCTCTCTACAGTGTCCAATGGTGGGTTTTTTGGGGTTACGCAGATATAATTTTAAGTATTAGAGTACAGTATCTAACTAGTGCAAATTGTTTTTATTATTTTGAATAATAAAGTAATAAAAAGATAGCTTCTAGAGTCTTGAGGTGTGCAGTTCCAATTGCATTGCTTTCTCTGCCATAATATTGAGGTTGTGCTGCCTGTTACTGGTAGGAGCAATGTGGCGATGGTTTTTGCTGCACTGACTACCATAAACTTATTTTGGGAAGTCTTACGTGTTCTGTTTTTCAGTGTCATGTTATGAATGCAGCAACAGTGTGTCTGATAGTGTAGTGTCTGTCTAATGAAAGCAGCTTGTGAATGGTCTTTTCTTAGGTGTTCGTAGAGAACTGTCTCCTGAAAGTGTTTGGTAAGACTGCGCCTTTGGAAAAAGTGAATATACTTAATGAAGGAACTTAAGTCAGTGTAGGAAACAGGGTTGTTAGCTACATTTATGTCCAAAGGTGGGATTAAAAATACCTCCATGGTCTATGATGCTTGCTGCATAGGACTTGTGGAGTTGAGAGAAAAAGAGGTTGCTTGTGGGTATGTGCGTTCTAATTTTTAATATTATTATAGTAATAGGTGTATTGCTTCTGGAAATGGTACTTTCATCATTTAAAACAGTTTTATTTCCTCTCAACACGCCATCATGTTTTATCTCTGTGTTGAATAATTGGAACTTTGGTGTTGGGATTTTGTATTCAAATATTTATTTGTCTTCCAGACTCATAGTAACATTGATAATATCTTTGATTTATACTCTGCTCATTTCAGTAGTACTTTTATGTGCCTGGATCTAAATGTATCATGAACTTATTTTTACAGAGTTTTGCAGATGATTTGAAATGGCCAGCATCTGCTATTTTAATGTGTCCTGGGGAAGGAATGGAAGTAATGATCTTTCCTGTAATTCCACAACTTGTTTTGTAGTTTCTGCATGCAAACAATAATATTACGTGGTCTCTAGCGCTGATGACTTGCTTTTGCAATGTAACATAGGCTAGCAGTATCAACTTATCACCTACTCTTAAATGATATACTGACAGTTCTTTTTGAAGGTGTTAGTAGTATTGGTTGACTAGTTTTCTTCCCAGTCTTCTCCTCACCAACCCATCCTTCAGTAGGACCTCAGCCACTTCTGCATTTCCTGGTGTATGTACGGGATTTTCCTGTTCCTGAACACTGCCTGAAACCCACTCTTGGCACTTGTAGGTGTTCAGGGAAGTACCAATAACGGCTGCCTGCCGTGCTCTTGGGCGTACTGTGCATCTGCAGGATGTAGTTGGCCTAAGTTTCATCGCTGTGCTTGTTGGCTTAACTAGTGATAGTGGGACCTATCTGCTTAAAGGGGAGGTCGCCTCTGTCCCGTGAAACTGCAAAACAGTGACTCTACCAGGGTTAAATGAATTCACTGCTCCTTGTTACATGAGTTTCACACAAGGAACGCCGCTCTGTGCAGCTCAGCCACCAGGGACGGGGTTGCGTTTGGGTGACTCCTAGAAACGTGTAACTTGTTTCATGCACTTAGGGATGCAAGGTGATATATAAAATATCTCTGGAGTACTCATATGGTCTGCAGTTAAGGTTGTCAGGTTACAAATCGCTTCAATTTCTGTTAGTACAGGTAAATTCCATAAAGGAATGGCCAGTAAATTTTTTGATTATGAAAGTAATTGACTGACTAAAACAACTTTATATTCTAGCCTATTACGTATAGTCAGTTCAAATTTATTGGATTAATAAAATTTTGTATTAAACCAGTAATTGAAAGTTTTACATGGCTATGGGCTGTTGTATTTCTTTTAATTATTCCTAGCAAGAAAAAAGTGTACAGGTATAACTCGGTGAGATTGTACTTGTGTTCCTATTGAGAAGTGCTTTTGCCGTAGGTGGGCTCAGCAGTGAGGGCAGCCGGAAGGCGACCGGAGTTGTGTGAAACTGCACTGCCCGGGAACAGCAGTGCTGGGCCCATGTGTGACTGCCTCCATATACAGCATCCTTCGCTCCTTCCCACCGTGCTGGGGAGAAACTTTTCATGAACTGGAACAAGGGATGCAAAATCAGTAGGTAGAAATGAATGCTGGGGAAAAAAGATATTTCTCTCATAATTTTTTATGAAAATTATTTGAATTTTCTGTGCAGCCAGGAAACTAAACCTGCAAACATTGAGAATGACACTGTATTAAGAGGCTGTATATGTTGTGTATGTTTCAACCTTATTTTTGCAGTAAGGATTATTTAGGTTACTTGTAAGTTTGTTATAATACATGTAAAGCCATAAGCATGTGGTTAGTTAAGGCTTGGTTTGTGTATAAACTTTTTTGCCAAATGACTACAAACCAGATTGGATAAACTGGTCAGGAGCTCAAAAAAAATTAACTGAGGGGGAGAAAAAAACAGAATGCAGAGTCTATTTTTAATAAAAGTATGTGTGCTCACGCATATTAAAAATACAATAAATTAAAATATTTTCATCGAAGAACTGTTTGCTAGATTTTGTCTAGGATCTAGGTTGTTTGCTATACCTTGCCAAAATAATGAAGCCAGTACCATCCCCTTTTTCTGTCCTCTTAGCAATCCCAAACTTTTACTCACTAAACATGTGCTGGGGAGTTGTTCCTGTTGGCTGAAAATCTGCTGTAGTTACGCTGTGCGTAAGAGGTGTGGAGGAGACGAGGTTGAGGCATCCCTCTGATGGGAAGCACTTCTGTTCATTTTTTGCACATATTTGGAGGAAAGGCTGCAGCGCGAGGGTCGATTTCTTTGCAAAATCTTTGTTTTGCTTCCCGATTCTGTGATTCAGAAGAGCTGGGGAGCACGGAGGATGTCGCTTCAGGTTGTAAATACTGTATCGTATCAGAGAGTCTGTTTCCAGTTTAGCCAGAGAAAATCTTGGAAGAAAACTTTAACTGCTGTGCCTAACAGTGTTCGAGCATTCATTAAACATCACATGTAAAACCACAAAGAAAGAAAATGACTCTGTGGACAGATGTTAATACAAAATAGTGGAATTTAAACACCGTATAAGCCAGGTAACAGTGTTATACCAACATTCTTCTGCCGTATAATTAAAGGGTGCTTGTTTTCTTAAAGCAAGATATGTGATGATGGTAACTCGAGTACGTCTTTTGCCAAATCCGTGTTAATTGATAGCACCAGTGCTGTGTGGGTCACACTCTAGGTTTATTTCTTAAATCCTTTGAAATTTTACTGGTCCAAAGCACCCAGAATCTATAATAAAATTTGAAAAGAAACATGACCCAGTTTCTGGTTTTACACGCAATTGTGTGTCACTAAACTGTGAAGTCACTAGTCTGTTTCGATGTTGACTAGGATTAAAATTAGGGGGGAATATTTCAATGTGATTTACTTTTAAGGAGTGATTTTTCTTTTGTTGAATAAGTTAATTGAAATGTAGAAGTTTTAAAGAGAGTGTTGGGTTAAGCTCTCAAGTGTTGTGTTTTATTTTGGCTGACAAAAAGCTTGACAAGCTTTTGGCCATGTCAGTGTGGTTTCTGTCTGGCTTGTTATGTCAGGGTAAGGAAAATGCCTTACTATAAATACAATGAAATAGCTATCGTGTACAGGATCATTTCTTTTGGCTTCTGGATGATAAATAGCTCTTCCTACACTACATGGTAACTTACATGTGATCCAGGTCACGGTGTGTTATTCTCTGCAACTTGATTTTTGACAAAGGACTTCTTTTGTTCAGCAAGATACTTCCCTTCTTAACCACTTTGTTAGAAAGTTGCTCTGTGCTTGTAAAATCTGAAAGCAGGGGCTGCTTTTCAGGAAGCTCATGTGTGAATATAATCAGGATGTCATCAAACTTTTCACGTTTACAGATTGTGAACAAGTTCAAACAGGTTTTAGCTGGCAACCAGATTTTGACTATACAAGAAAATCTTAGGTGAAGAATTACATTTAGTCCAAAGTTTAACTGTAGTAACCCTATTAAATTCATGCTTCGCTGTACTGTCTTATGAGCATGTAAGTGGTGATTATTTTTTTTGTACAGAAAAGTAGACTGGTTGCTAGATGAAACTGCTTGAAGCGTGCTGCTGGAGCTACGCTTAATATTCACTGTTGGTTACCGATCATTTATCTGGTTTACGTACAATGTAAAATTGATCATAAAGCTAGCCTATTTCCCCTTTGTGTGACAATAGTGGTGCTTAATTTAGAACAAATTATAATACGCTATTCTAGTCAGAGAAAACAGGCAGTGAACTGTTGTAATCATTGATGTTAACTTTAGGTCTACTTCACTTTGCTTTTTTTTGGGAAGATTAGATTATTAGATCTCATTTTTAGTAGTCAGGTTTTCTCACTATTTAGGTGAAATCATGCACTTAATTTCTTCCTGTCTTTTTATTGTAAAGGTAAATGTAAGGTGTATAGGATTTTGAGAGTCCTTAAGTTATTACATTTCTACAACATCTTTATTGACCAAATCTTCTTTTCGTCCTCTCTTCTCACTCAACACAGTTACAGACATAGAGCTAAAGCGACTGAAAGATGCTTTCAAGAGAACTTGTGGACTCTCATATTATATGACTCAACAGTGCTTCATCAGGGAAGTTCTTGGCGATGGAGTCCCTCCAAAAGTTGCTGAGGTAATCTATGCACTTGCTGTTTTTTTGGGGAGGCATATGTGGTTGATAATATACATCTATAGATGCGCACACAGAGATATTCCTATACAGGCACAGGAGCTAATTTAATTTCTTCCCATTTTTTATACAATATCACAATGTACATTCTGTATCTGAAAATAAAGTTCCAGACTTGGATTGTGGGTTGTCAGCGATGTGTGCTTGACTGAGCTACTGATTGCATCCCAACTAATAGGTCTAGATGACTTTGAAGTAAACCTGAATATCCAGATGTAGATTTGGGAAAGTAAAAGGTTGGGAAGTTTTAACACTATACTATAGTATATACTAGTAACAGAGGATTTTATTTACTCTGGAGGAGTGCTTGTTTTTGGTTTCTCTGAGATTCCATTGGCTTTTACTTTGTTTTCTAAAGTGCAGATTAATCTTTAAAAGCTCTTAAAAATAATTTTATGTATAATAAATGTATAAACTGAAAATTAGCCAGAATCAAAATATGCTACATGGATATATATATTGTGTGTATATGTCTAGAAAAATAGTAATACCATCCTGCACACGTGCATGTTTAAAAAAAAAAATGTTTTCTTTCCTAGTGTTACCCCTGTCTTGAGCGAGAAATTAAAATATTGTTGGTAGAGAAGAATAAGATTAGCCAGACCTTTCAAATGATATCTTGCTCCACGTCATTTCTAATCGCAGCTTCTATTTCTGGTATCTTCAGTGGTATTGACCTCACAGGAAGCGTACAAGTCTTCCAGTTTTATTTAGATAATGGGAATAGTGAAGTGTGCACTGCAAAATGTTTAACACTGTGGCAGAGAGTTACTTTTTTAAAAGCTTAATCTTTTTCTGTTTGTCGTAAGTGTTGATGAAGAGGGTGGTATTACTTGCCTCTGTAATATAGTTACAGTTTGATTTTTTTTTTTTATGTGCTTAACAGAAAAAATTGCAATGTGTGTTAGTGCTATCCGATCAAAAGAGAGTATATGATTTGCCCATAGCTTAAAGCGTGTCTTCAGTATTAATTTCTGTATGTCTTGTCTGGATGCTTTGACTGTTAGTAGTCCATAAGAGTAAACAAAAAAGTATCCTATGCTGTATACGATTGGTTGAAATAAGATCAATTGTTGAGAATTTTACTTTATTAGTTAATGTGTACTTTTTTATGCCAGTATTAAGGATTACATTACTGATTTGGATGAAGTAAACTTTTGGTCACAAACAGAGACTCTGGGTTTTCAAATGTCTGATGGCTACCTTCGACTGTATTTTTTAAAAAAAAAATCTGTCCTTAAAGATACAGTTTTAGTGATGATTATCTCTTTTAACACTTATTACAGTTATACTGCAGTTCTTGGTATTCAGTTGGTGAGATAAAATTAATGGAAGAATTATAGTTGTTTTCGATGTCATCTCATCAAAACTGGCACGTCAGTGTCTCAAAATTCTAGCACAAATTACTGTGTACTGCTAGTATTCATATTCAGGCAATGCAGTACTTGTATCTGTGAGCCTGAATGCTGTAAATTTGGCAAAAATTTGGATTTGATTCTGCTCATAACATAAAGGGATGCTTTGTAGTTCCTGGCTTCAGGATGTGGAAAGGCAGGCAAAGTCATTAGGCAGCTTAAAGCCTTTTTCTGAGTTTTCAGCCTTTCAGTCATGGAAATTGATCATTTTGAGCCTCAGACTGCGAGGCTGTCTTCTCTGTATGTTTTGAATAATAGTTTTTCATATCTGAGTAGTGATAGGCCTTCAGGAATTCATTAAATTAAAAACACAGAGTTTTATAGCAGGGACATAAAACAGAGAACTGAAGCCAGTGGAACTTTGGTCAAACAATTTGCATGATTGTCATGCACACAAAACATTTTTTTAAATGTTCAGGACAGTAATGTTCTGAAAGGATCTCTTGGAAAAATGGAGTTGAAGATATTAATAAAATGAAATTGAGATGTGCTCTGTCTGCATTGTTTAAACTGCAGGGAAAGCTGGTCAAGTGGTGAGATGCATTTATTTTTAAATCTAAGGAAATAATGCAATTACCATATGCAGTTGTGGCACCTTGGTAGGAAAAAGTATTGTTCAGAGGAGGTGGAAGGACGGATTGCTGGTAATATTTCAAGAAAGCATTTCTAGCAGCTGTGTATTTTAGACTCAGAGGGAGAAGAATGTTGAAACAGGACCTCCTACCTTTGGCCTGTGCAGTCATTTAAGTGACGAATTAGATTATACCTTTTATGTATACCTACATATATTATGATTGTGAGAAGGTAAGTACACAGCAATCTGTGATGATTACTAAGTAGTTAAGTGTCAGTGCACCTTCTCCAAATGGTTAACAAGCTGCACTCCAAGTAATGCAAAGAGAAGAGGGATGATGCGAGCAGAAACACGAAGGACACATTGAGGGGGCTGCCAAAAGAACAAGAACACAGACTTCTCAAGGACTGAGAGAGAAGAGGGGTCATAAGGATAAAATCAGGAAAGAATCCAGGGTGTTTTATACTCTCTAGAGAAAGGAGCCAAAAGAATGCCTTGAGCGTCCTCTCCTGCTCTTCCAGCAGGCTTACTAGGGCGTATGGGCACAGGGCTAAGGATTTGGACCTGAAGGGAACTGGTCGTATAGACTGAGCCATTTTTCAAACAGAAAAGGAACCATATTATTAAACTCTTCAGTTATCCATGAAATGCAACATGTCAGACTTAAATTTTATTTAAAAATACGACTATGTACCGTATAATTATTCTGAATTTTACGTTCTGAAATGTAAATTGCTGTGATACTGTCTGAGTGTGGCTATTTTAAGTAAAGCTGCAACAGTATTAAGTAATTTCGGAAAATACAAAATTGCATCGTGTTTTGGTAGTGTATCTTATTAGAAGAAGTTTTCCAGATAACACATTAATAGAAAAAATTGTGGAGCTCCTTCCTTAGAAATGCAAACTAGTCTCTGTTATATATTTTTATATAACTATTCAGTGTTTATAAACTCTTTCCAAAGAATGGTTAAGCAGCTAAACTCAAAGGAATGCCAGCTGACCATGGTTGTAATTACGTATGTTAAATACTAGTACATCAGACATTATCCATAGGGTTCCTTTTCTGTGTTTATATCCGGAACACTCAGTGTGTTATGTTGAAATAATATCTAAATGTAATATTGGGCATTCAACTGATATCATAACTGAGATGTACAATGCTCAACAGAAGTGAGTGGAAAAACTCAGAAAAGGGAATGAATTAGAAATACGCTTTTGGATGAAGAGAAAAGGCAGCTTTATTCGAGGTAATTTATAAAATAGGGGTTCTTAAAAAGTCTAAAACCACGGAAGAGTTAAATCTGAGTGATGGTGAAGAATAAAGTGTAAAGAAAAGACAATATTTTATTAAAATTTGTGAAGGAAAAACTGATTTCTCTTTTGTTTATCCATGTATATATATTTTGTCTTGGGAGTCCTGTTAATCTGAAATGTAAGAATTCTCTTCCTTTTTGTGCTCTTCGCAGGGTTTTTTTTGATCAAAAATAGTTATATTAAGACTTAAACTATGGTGTTCAGCAGAGCTAACTGCATGCTTTTTAAAAAAGTAATGATTCCAATATAACATAAAGGTAAATTGCTTACATATGCAGTGTAGCCTCGAAGGCATCCTTTGAAATCAGAATGATTAGAGGTAGAAAATATGGAATCCACATCTCTGCCATGACACTGTCCGTGAAGCATATACAATGATTGTGCCCAAATGGAGCACAAATTTAGTTTTAATAATTTAGCCCTTCAAGCATTTGTAAATGGATTAAACTCTCGTAATAGAAGATGATGATCTGAGCACCCTATGGGAAGTTAATGTATTTAGGTAGCGCTGTGTCTTATAGGAGAATGAAACTGCAGGTTCTACATAATGTTTTATGTGTAGAATTAGATCCTTCTATGTTCTCAGCCTCATTTACATTTACTTGCCTTCAGACATCTTGTAATGGTCCTCAGGGGATAGCAATGGAAGTGATAGCTTGATGGGTGGACAAGGAGAGGATTTACTGCAGGTAACACACAGAACTGTATTGAGGGTATCTTTAGGGAGTCTGTCTACTTGAGCATCATGTTTGCTAATAACTGTGATAGCAGAGAGGCGAACAAGAATTTAGAATATTTTACTACCTTGTTGCCTGACATTGCTTTGGAGTTGGTCTAAATACATTCTGCAAATGAATTCTGCCAGTCTGCAGTGGTAGATTTTCCACACCATGTTATACCGGAAGCATTAAGGGGCGGTTCTCCTTGTCAATCCAACGTCTGGGTTAGGTGTTTCCTTTTCTTCTGTTTGCCACTGCAGAGCTGTGTACCTTAGCCAGATCTACCCGGTGCCCTGGACAAGGCCCATGGCTGGTTTTGTTTGGTCACTCCCAGTCCTGGCTTAATTTTGACTTGTGATGGAAGCCACACCTGAGATAGTAAGAGCAGTGACTTATCCCTGAGGCTCTGGAATTCGGCTCCCTTCTTCCACCCTTTGCTTGTGCTGGAGGATTCTGGCTGCAGCATGGTGATTGCTGCTGCTGGAGGGGAAAGAGGGGATAGAAAGAGTAATTTTGGTTCCAGTAACTTTCTGCTTCTTCCACTTAAGCTCGTGAACCTCTTGTAGAATCCCAGTTCCTGAAGGCTGAGGTACTTGAGGAAACAGATCTGTCTGATGTGAAGCCCATTTTAGAGCCCCACACCATTATCCTCAAGAGACTCAGAGGAGATGTATGCCAGCCTCTGCAGATGTGGAAGTTAACAGGCATAGAATATGTTCTTTGGGAATTTTCAGCCGATTTCTTCTGCCTTTTTTTTTTAGTAGGAAAAACCCTGGGTTCCAAGCCTCACCATGATCTTACTGCACCTGCTGCGAGAGGTTTCCTCTGGCTGCTGTCAATTTGTTCCTATCTTTATGCAGAACTGTCTCTGAAAAGTGTCCGATTACTGTCACTTTGTGATTTACAAAAAATTTATTATGAAAAATTATTGTAAGTGATTAAGTTACTAAGGAAGCTAAATTTTCTTTTATTAATAACAAATAATGGTCAGCAGATGACCTCAGAAGATGTTCTTTTTCACAATACAGGAAGATTTTTTTTGTTGCATGTCTGCTTCCAGTGTTCAGCTGTTTGTTTGAAGGTAAATAAACATTTTGGTAACAAATCTTGTTGCATTTTGCTTTATCAGTGTAAAAGGTGCAAATTCTTTTGAAGTACTTTACTGATTTCTTAGCCCTGCAGTTAGAGTAACAAATATTGGCAGCTGTCAGTTCTTTGGTAAATAATTTCCTGACCTGCGTCAGTGAGATGGTAACTTTTTTCAGTCTTATTTTGGGAGACATGGCACTCACATTTTACAAAGGGGTTTCAGCCTGTTGAGAATCGATCTCCTTATTCCAGCTCCTTGTAGTGTTGTGCTATCTGACTCCTTTGAGGGGCACAACTGGTAATAGGCTGCACTTGATTTCACAGGGTGCCCTACACCGTTATGGTAGTGTATAGAAGTTCTCTTGTAATGTTTGAAATGTCATTTATGTAGTTATTTTGTACTGGTTTCACAGTCAGCTTATTCCTGGCTACTTATTCTCACCCTGAGGTCACTCGCTTTGAGGCTGGGTTAGTGAAACCTAATAAGGAAAATGGTTAATTCAAACCCAAGTTGGTTCCCTGATTTCAGTCATAGTCCTGCTGCATGAATGCTTGTTTTGGCAGAGATGTTGGAAGCGGAGTGTGGGTGGGAACGAGTTGTTGGGTACAGGGGAAAGGCTAGCAGTGGTTTAAACCAGCAATGAAACTACAGTGTTAAGAGAGGCAGAAGATGGAAAGTATTTAAAAACAAATAATTAACTGTAGGCAGTATGTGTCTGCAAAGAGATGGGCAAAATTCCAATAATATTTAAATCTAGTTTTGATTTTTTTTTTTTTAGTCTGATTTAGAATTACTCCCGTGTTTTTTTCAAGGATAAATCTATTATACTAGAGTATTCTCTGGGTGCATCCAGTAGGTTTATGACCCTAATTTGGGGGAGGTCCTCAAACAGTGGTGGATTTCTATGCTGTAACAACTTTTTATACCTCAAAACTGAAGTCCTAATTAATATGAGAATTTGTACACCCCTGTGATGACGTTGTTTTTCAGTGGTTTAAAAGTAGATTGTTTTGATGTGTTTCAGACTTGTTGGTTAGATTAACAGGATGTCACCCACTTAAGATACTGTTAGTGACACGCGTTTTTTCCAGAGCTGCTGATAGTCTAGAAGACAAGTGTCGCTCCAGTTGCATATACCATCTCTCACTGTTGTTTTCTAATCACCTGTGAGTGTAAATGTTTCCTGACGGTTGTGGTGGGAGTTTTAAACTTTTAAAAAGTGTTTTCATTCTGTAGTTTGGTGGATTTTTGTCTGTGGGCCCCAAGGTGTCATAGCGTCTTTGGTAGGCTTGCAAAAAAGGCTAACATTCATTATGCAAGCATTTGTAGTTTCAAAGAGAAGAAAACCCAACAAAGAAACAGAGCTTGGGAGGTCAAAAAAAGATAATGTTTCTTTAGCTGTTTAGAATTGTGACTGGTTGTAGTAGTTCATATGTTTAAAAAACAAACAAAATGCAGGGGGGAGGAATAGAGGTGTTGCAGTTCAGATCTGTTGTTTTCATTCCATGGTTTACTAATGATGCACTCTGCTTTGTGGGTAGTACACAAAGGGGTGAATCTGTCCACAATAATTCTGAAGCTCCGCTGACCTCTGAAGTCTGCTATTGTTATTTGGCTAAATTCTTTTATACAAGAATATATTCAAGGCTTTAGTGGAGAAGAATGAAAAAGCAGTACGTAACTGCATGTACACATCCTGGTTTTATTCTTGTCTGTTTAGAATGTAATGCAGATGCAAGCAAAGAAAGTGCTATTTAAAATGTGCACAACACTTTTCTTAATAGAAGCTGATCACTGCTCCTTTATCTTTCCCTCTGAAAAAGTTATATTTAAAAAAAAATAAATTCAGCAAACAATTCTACTATCCAAACCATGATCAGTGACAAATCATTTTGTTCTGGTCTTTCAAAGTAATAGTTCCCCACCAGCTAGACTTAATACTTTCTCTTTATGGTTAAATGCTCAGTGTGAGACCTATAAGAACATGAAATTAAAAGACTTAGACATTGAAATAATTCTTCTATGTAAGAATAATTTATAAGTTCTGACTGCTTTAAATTCTAATACCTAATGCAGATTTCTGTCTTGTGATACTGATAAAGTACTGGTGCTTGTAGGAATAGATTTGGGATGACAGGAGGAGTCCACGTTTGGAGAGCAGTACGGTATATATGTATTTTCATTTGTGCTCTGTAGTATTAGAGGCAAGGTGAAGTAATATGTTGCAATGAGTGAGTTGGTAATTCTTATTTACTAGAAGTAGTTGCTGTTGCTGACTTACTTCCTTCATCTCTCATATATCAGTGTTGAATCACTGTTAAGATGCTGTTGAGTAAGTGAAGCTGCAGCTTGTACGGACTTCTCATGTGAAAGGTAAACATTTCAGCCCTTCTGTTGACTGCGTTGTTCCTGGTGGCCGCTCTGTGGATCTTTGAGTAACTTCTGAATAGAAGTCTCGATTTCTAGCGCTTTCTATAGGAAGAAAGAATTAAATACTATTGTTAGAGTGGGGTACTAAAGCGGAATGGTCAGTCTGGCAACAGTTGCAGTGTTAAGATAGTTAAGGTATGGTTGATGGGACAGGTTTTTTTTGTGTGTCACATCTTTTTGAAGCAGTAGTTTTTGATGGCTTACTGGAAGTGCATCTCCTGTGATTGGGGCAATGAAACGCTTGATGCTCCAATAACCTCTTGATGGCTCTGAGACTGTCAAAGCCTAGTCTGGAGGAGATTTCATCTTCATTACCTTGATAAAAAAGTTTGGGAAGGTAGCACCAGTGAGCAGGCAAGAAGCTGTCTTTGTTGGACGATTCTAACATTTTTTTTTATATTGCTGTTCATGAAAAGTACCTGTGTTTCACTAAATAAAAGACCCTGGAAGGGCTATTTTAAGGTACTAGAAGAGCTACAGAAGTATAATAGAATTAATATTAGAAGTGTGTGTAGCTGAATGTGAGGTGACTGGCCTAAAAACCACCTAAGATGGAGCCTCGGTATAAGTTGTTGCTTTTGGTTCTGACATCTCTGTTCTTCCTGTTAACTGTTTGGTTAACTTCTCTGTTTGATTCTTCTAGGTTATCTACTGTTCATTTGGAGGAATATCCAAAGGGCTGCACTTCAATAACTTGATTGTTGGATTAGTTTTACTTACCAGAGGCAGAGAGGAAGAGAAAGCAAAATGTAAGTAATGTAACTTACAACAGTAACAAGACGATAGTGGATAGCGAGTGTAAAGTGCACTTATGTAAAGCAAAAATAAATTGTGATATACTAAGTCCCTATATTTATACGTAACCAGGGCATACACTTGCCAATAAAGATATTTTGAAATTCAGTACATTCTTGTTTTCTCTACTCACCAAAATGCAGTATTTCATAAGTCATCATGAATGTAAATGTTAGGATCCTACAGAAAGACCGTTGATCACTGTATGTGGGCAGAGGAAGGAGGACGGCATTGATATTTTTCAAAACAAATGAAAGCATCTGCCTACTGACTTCTGTTGTTTTGTCTTCCTTGTGAGTCAGACTTGATAGTATTTATTTTCCTTTTGATTAGTGGACAATGGTAAAAGGTAAAGGACATACTTCTTGACCTAAACCTTTTTGAGCTATATTGAAATTGAATCAACCTGAGTTTTTAGTTCTCTAGTTGTTGCACAGCTTTCGGCATTCTCAGCCACTTGTAAATGTAATATTTGAAAAATGTAACTATCATAGTTGCTTAAACATATCTCTACTTCCTCAGACATTTTTAGTCTCTTTTCTAATGAATCTGGGAGTTATGTTGTCCGTGAAGAGATGGAGAAGATGCTGCATGTGGTTGATGGGAAAGTCCCAGAGTCACTCAAGAAATGTTTCTCTGAGGTATTTCATACATAGGTTTTATTCTATTGCATTTACAAAAAGTGAAAATTACATTGGCCAGTTCGTTTTTCTCTGACATGAACATACTCGTGCATGTATGGGAACAAATTGACCATGTTTAAATTGGGTAAAAGCTTGTATTTTTTTATGTTGTGGTATTACATGTAATTTGTGTTGACATGAATGGCAGCTTGGTATATAAACGTAGGCATTCTCCATGCTGCTTTACTTACTGTGCTAGTTTGAAATATATAATTTCCCAAGGGTAATCATGTTATCAAGTAAATTTAAATACTAATATTGCTAGTGGAAATTTATTCATTAGTATGGGCATTTTATTGTAATCAGGGAAGGAATCTAGAACACAGATCTGAGACGGGAAAGAAAATCTGCATCCTGGATTTAAAAATGCCTGCCAGCAGTAGTTGCTTAAGAATAATAGTGTTACTTTTGTCTCACTGTGCCTGCCAGGAGCTACAACGTTTATTTATGCTTTAGATTGTTTGAGAGCTTTATGAAGCTTGCTGAAGTCCTCCTCTAAAACAGGCTATTGTTCCTTTTAAATATTCACAGATACTTCTTTGGCACTAGTGATCCTGATGAATTGTCATGTTTTTGTGCTTTGGTTGCTTCATTTGTTATCAGAGAACTATAGATCAGCAAAATCTATTCATCATTATACATTCCACTGAAAAACTGATTGACTAGAAGCTTTATTTGTGAATATTAGATTACTTAATTGCCTTAAATTTTATTGTACTGTATTGAAGATAACTTTGGTTATGGGTATTGGCTGAGGCAGACTCATTTAATCTGGTGGTGGTATCAGGCTGGCTTTGTATGCAACGATTACGTTCTTCATTCTTGGCTGGAATCATAAATCATATGTATACTGCAGTCCAGTTTCTGGAGCTGACCCACTTCAGTATTTCCTATTTATAATTTCTCATCAATATGGTGTGATGAATTATGCCATAAAAGTTAATTGCACACTGTCCAAGAAATCCAGAAATACTTTGTGAAGACTTGCAGGAAGAGAAGTATCAATCTGGCTTCGTACCATTTTCCTGTTCAAGAAAATGCTGTGTATTGATTTTTCTTTTAAAATGAAAATAGCGTAATAACCCACTCAGCAGGATTTACTCGCCTGTTAATCATACTAGGTCATTGCTGGAGAGTGAGAAAGTTTAATGTTCCTGCTGTGGGCCTTCCTTCCTGCTGTATGGCGTATGAGTTTATGCTTTCAAGGATGATGTTTATAGGTGCTTGTATTCTTCAGAATTATTGCATGTACTCATCTAGAGATATAAGCTTTAAAATATACCTTGAGTTTTCCTCGCTCTTGTTTCTGAAGTACAGGAAACAAATTCAGTGATACCTGTATTGCTCTAGTTGCTCAAGTTCCATCACGGCTCAGCTGTAAACATTATTTGCTTCATATTCTTTTTCCCCTGGCCAGAGTGTTCCTGTCCTCCTTCTTCCTTGTCCTCCCTCTAATCAATCGGAACAGTGCAGAGTCTCAGTGAAACGTGGCACAGCTGTTGCTGCGTTTGCAGAAAGCAGCACAAAAAGTAGAGGGAAAGTAGAGTGGAACAGGTAGTAAGAAAATGATCTTGTCTCTGATCCAAACTGTTAGAGAAATTAAAAAAAAAAATAATTGAGGGCTGCTTTTTTCTTCTCTGTTAATTTGGCAGTAGGGTTTTTTTTTTTTTTGCTTAAGCAAGTGGTTCCATAGTGGATGAAATCCTTTAAAGTCCGTATTGTTGAATTACCCTTTTCCTGACTGTAGTTCATTCATTCTTCTACCCCTGTGCTGGCTCAAGTATTTATATGATGCCTTGGTGAGCTGGGTTGGGAAACCAGTCTGGCTGAGAAGTAAGCCCTTTTTCTTCAGCTCCTAATCCTGTAGGTTATTTTTCAGCTAGATCTGTTTTGCCACCTGACTGCACTAATGTGCAGCCACAAAAGAGAGGGGATGAAGGATCAGAAACAGTGTTGGTAAGATGAAGGTTAGGACTATGCTGTCACTCAGTAGTGTGGCTATATACAGATTAAACTGGTGATGTTGCATCTTGACTTGCTTGAATTATAACCATGTGGAAGTCTATGATGGTAGCTGTAAGTATTGGGCTATTTCTGCATCTATTTGTTGGAGAAAAATGTAACGCTATTTAGTCTAGGAAGAAGAGGTATAAAACGAATGAGTATCTGGAACCTGAAATAATCCATTACAGTTGGAATATGAAGCAACTGTTTTAGCAGTGATGGTCATTAACCATTCGAGCAACCTGGCAAAGGAAGTGGATTTTCAATTTTCTGCAGTTGGCAGTTGCAGATAGTCCATGGCCAACTGCAAATTGTTGGATTCTATAGGGGCGTAATTCAGTGAAGTTTAATGGTCTGTGATATTAGGGAAGCTTAAATAATCAGTGATTTGAAACCTCTTTCACTTTGCAGACCCCTGTTTGTTTCCCATGGAGATTAGGATCTCCATGTAATGAGTTTGTCTACTGATAATAGGTTTGTTTTTATTTTAGTTAGTTTTGTAGTTCCTGTAGAAGTCAGTCTGCTGCTCCCTATGGTTTCATGGCCGCAGCTTGGAAACTATTCAACTAAATGGTTTAAACAGCCTCTCCAGCACTTAAACTCTGTGAAGCTATAGCTTTTATGTATTCCTGAACAGGTAGTTCCATGAGACATCCAGCAAGAGAGACTTGAGTTAGGGGATACTGTGAGTGTCATGTTTACATGTGTGCTTCAAAGTGGGTTTTGGTCAATAGAGGTAAAAAATTGGCATGCTACTGCAGTGATTAATCATACCATTAGTTATGCACAAATCAAATTTTTCTGCGTTAAGTGTTTATGTACTTGTGGAGGTATAACAGAATGTTTATGATTTTATTGCACCTGTTATTTGGCACATAAGAGCTTTTATCTATCATAATAAGTTTAAATTCATAAAAATAACCTCTGTTATTTTGAGTTGTAAGTAACCATTTTTCTTCTAATCCCTTTAACCTGAGGTTCAGAGTAAATGACTTTCCAAAGGCCACACTGAGTAGGTGGTTGAAATGCAGAGAGAGCTGAGGAGTCTAATTTCCTTCCCAGTGCTATATTTCAGAACAAAATGGAAAAGCAGGCATCACTCCAAAGAAAGAAATGATTTTAGTACTTATTTTTGTAGGAGATTGTCCCGATTCTTGTTCATACAGCTGGATGGTTCCTGTTTACTGATACTGAGAAAGCAGAGAAAAAACAGCTCACACTTTCTTATTTTTCTTTCAGGGTGAAAAGGTAAACTATGAGAAGTTCAGGGTTTGGTTATTGCACAACAAAGATGCTTTCACGTTCTCCCGTTGGCTGCTGTCTGGAGGTGTGTATGTGACACTCACTGATGATAGTGATACCCCTACCTTCTATCAAACCCTGGCTGGAGTCACACACTGTAAGTAAATGATGCTTGTTGTTATGCGCTTTTTCTTAAACTGTTTCAGAGTTCAGAGTCATAAGCTGTTGCCTTGCCGTGCTGCTCTGAGATACATGCAGTTTTGTTCAGCAAGATAAATTTCTTTTTGGTGCTAATTTGTTCTCTGCTGTTTGTGCTGTGACATGTAAAACATTGTTATGTACAAGGACACTGTGGGTCATTATTTTTAAGAGATAACAATACCGAGATTACAACACTTCTTATAGTAGAAGTTTGCTAGCGAGCAAATTAAAAAAAAAAAAAAGGAAAATATCTTCTCTTTGACAAATACATTTATCTAAGGTGACTTAATACTGGTTTTATATTTGGTCTTTCAGATATAGTAGATTGTAAAACTATTGAGACAGTTCTGAAAATAATGCTTGTTTCAGAAATAAGTATTACTTCTTAATTTGCTCTCTGCAGTAAAATAAGTAATATTCCTGGCATGTGATGTAGTCAGGGAACTAAATTAACTAAAGAGAAGCCTCCTTAGGATTTGCATTTAGGAATAACATCCAAAGAACAAATGCTTCCTTATGTCTATATTAATGTAAAAGAAAGAGCAGCTGTTTTTTAAATCAAATGTAAAAACAAAAGGCTGATAATGATACTTGATGTGCAAGTATAATGTAAGCATACATTACAGTATAGCATCTAAGGGACTGTGGTATCCTTAGGAGAAGGGTGTTTGCTATTGAGATGTCAGTGATTTGAGCAATCTGGTTGTGGTTAATGTACTCTCGTAGATTTTCTTTGTTGGTGTCAGCATGGCATTTAATCTCTTTAATGGGTGGCCTACTTGAATAAAGCAACGTACAGTTTTTTCTCTTGGTTTTAAATATGAGCATTAAAATTCTGTTCTGACCATCAGAAATAAAAACGCATAATAAAATTAGCAGTTTATAGACAGGTAATTTATTTGCATTACATGAGAGACTGCAGCAGACATTGAGGTTACAGAAGACCACTAACTACTCTGAGGTATAACAGACAAGGTAGAGAAAGACGTATGCTAAAAAAAACCCTAAACCAAACTCTGGCTAAAATCTCTCAAGCTGTATCAAATTGAGATCTGCCCTGCCTCCAACCTTGTCAAGTCTCCTTTGCCCGAAGTGTTCAAAGAAAGCTTTACCCCAGGCCTCTGGATGTTACCTCAGAGCTTTCTTCGATTTGGTCCATGCTTTGGAATTGAAACTTTTTCTGAGTAGTTTTTACTGTGCTTTTTGCAGAAAGTTTATATATACTGAAACTGATTATAATTTAAAAGAAATAAATTAAGAGCTACTGTTTTAATCGATTTTTATTTCATATTTAATGTTATTCTCACTTCTTCTGTTTTTGATATACCTGTCATTGTTACCATCTGCAGCCAGACCCTCAACTGTATTCCTGGCTATTTCAGATGTGCAAAGTAAATGAATCAAGAAAAAATTGGTCTTTAGACTGAATAGCATAATAATCTACTTTAGCTAACCCACACCTATGTTCTTGTATCAAGAAGAAAGCCTTTCTTTCTTCAACTTAGAGGCTGAGAGAATTTTTTACAGTTGTAAACAAAGAATTAGAGACATAAAGACTGAAGTGCTATAATTAAAAACAAAATTAAGGAGACTGGATGAGAAGCATCTGAGAAGAAAATACATGGGGACAAAATCTGTTCCAATTCTTGGAAGAAAATTGTTCAGGTGGTTCTGTGTCTTAACCAGATTCGCAAAGCTCATATGACAGTTGTGTTTGGACCGCTAGATAAAATTACATTTTACTGTATTTTTGTTATTTTCTAGTTCAATGCTGTAATAAGAAAAACACAGTAGTTGTGCTGTGTTACCATGTCTGCAGCCGATATCTTTCAAATGACAGATATGGAAAACTGTCAGGAATTTAAGATAGCAGGAAAATGAACTAGTGAACTAACCTGCTAGTGAACTATCCAGCCTCCTCCGGGTCTGGACAAATACTTTTTTTATAATGTATCCAATGATTTCCCTTGTGATTTGAGACAGTACAGGAATCTCATACAACAGATGTAAAAGTAAGGAAAATATAAGTGCTTGAGCACTTGGAATTAATTGCTGTAAAGTATTAATACTTGGGGCCTTGCTGTTTTGTTTTTTAAGTTTAATAATTGCAGTCTAATGAGGTCAACCTAAAGAACAAGAAATTTAGTACAGAAGTATTCTTAATGCAGCTGAATGTGTAAAAAAGTAAGAGCTGTTATGACAGTTCCTTTTCTCTAAATGAAGGCTTGTTTTTAATACTTTTACCTAGGATAATGATTGCCTTTTGGGAGAACAAGTAACTGAAATAATGTTTAGTAAATGCAGGCAAAAACTGTTAGCAGAATACAGTGAAAGAGTGAAAGGTTTTAAAATTTCTTCTACTGTAAAATGAAAACTAATTAGTGAAACGTGCTAATTTCTCACCTGGCTGCGGGACCAGGGTGGGTGGCAGCGCGCCCTCTCCTGGCTCAAGCTTCAGCCCCTCCTGCCAAGCCTCACCTTTCGCAGCGTGCTTCCCATCAAACAGCTGGAATAATTTGTCGGAGGCATGAAAAATTGCAGTGATAAAAATAGTGGAAGTTATTAACATTGATTTAGAAACAGACAGCGAACATTTTATTGCAAAGCATCAGTGACTCCATTTAAATTTGCTTAATGAGCCAAGCTATCAGGGAAACAAAGGAATTCTAATTTTTCATTTGTAAATAACATTTTTTTTGGTATGCAGATGACTTTAATTATATTTCTCAACACATAATTAGAAATGAAATTTTAAAGTTACAGGAAGTTGCACACACTTGCTGCTTTTATAATCAAATTTTGTTCCATTTCACTTAAATCATAAATATGAATCATTTCATTTGAAAGCTACCAAAATAAGTTAAGTTTCTCTTGGACCTTTGTTCCCAAAACCCAGTTTCGGGGATACCCGACTGCTGACCAGCTGGCAGTAGTTTCGATTTTCTCAGTATTGTAGTATGATTGGGTACCTTTTGATTTTTTTTTTTTTTTAATTTTTTTTTTTTTAAACCATCATATTGAATAACACTGCAGTGGAGCATGTAAATCAAAGATAAATCCTGTCGGGGACCTCTGCTAACACTAAAATTCTCTGTAGGAGAATGTTCCCCTAAATCATTATGCATCCTTAATAATTACAAATTAAACACCTCATCTCTGGTACTGAGTCCAAATGCAGTATTTCAGTAAAACGCCAATTCTTGGCCGCTGGCATTTTGAGCCTGCCCTGGCTGGTTTGCGCTCTTGTAAGCATCAGGATGGAACCGACTCCATCCTACCTGCAACGTATGGCTTTTGTGGCGTAGTTTGGCAGACAGATGGATGGGAACGTGGGACATGTGGGAGGGTCTCCTGCCCCACCAAGTGCAGACCATGGGGGTTACATTCCTCTCATGAGATAGTGAAGCTTACTGGTTTTGCGTTTTTTTTTTAACACAATTGGGGAAAATTATTCCAGTACATCTTCTACATGTGTTTGCAGGTAGCTTATGTCTCAGTTCTCTGCCAACTTTGTCCTTGTTTCAGAGAGTCTCTGCTCTCCTTCCTTTCTACTACTTAGTATAAATGCAAGTGACTCTTACGTTTCTTCTCGGCCTTTTTGCCAATGTAAAATGAGTCCGGTTCAGGGCACCAGGTGCTCCCTCCCCTATTCCATCTCAGAGGTGGGTGATACAGTGCTGTCGTGCTCACTCCAGGTGAGACCTCATTGCTTTCCTTCCTTTGTGTGGAAATATTTCTGCTGCCGCAGCACAGGTGGTGGTTCCTTTTTTATGACTGTGTCATTTTGGTGTGTCTCAGTGTCATGTGATGGGCTTATATACTCAGGTTTTCAGTCCGTTTCCATGGGGAGAATACTCCCATTTATCAGAGGGGTTACTGGTTTCAAACTGACAGACCGTGTAATTTGTACTTCTTTGTTACCCGGTTCTTGTGTCACTGAGTTCTTTTTAAATAGCATCCTAATTCTCCTTTGAATTGAAGAGACTCTCTTCTGCCGTCAGAAAAATTCATCAAATGCTTCTGGTTTTTCTGACAGCTCTTACATGCTGAGATGCAGTAAGACAGTGTGTAATCAGTATAATAATTATATTTTAGAACATACAGTTGTTGCTAATTTAACATAATAAATGAGAGAAGCCCTGGATAACCAGACAGCATGGTTGAAAGGGAAGAGTGAGTTCTTGAAACAGTATAAAATTGACACTGAATGTTGTGGAAGTAACCTCTTCTGTCAGAGATGGGTTCATAGACCTGCAGGGCTTTATGGTAAGATGAAGATGCGAGTCAGTAAAAGGAAAGTAAAATGAGGTGATCGCTTAACTTTGCTCCCATTAAAAGGTGGTCTGGACATAAATACATGTTCTGTAGCTTGCCCACTTCAGTTGTGGTACCCGCTCTTCAAACACCATCTCTTAATGGTGTATGGAAGGCCACTAGAAGACAATTCTAAGATTTTGGATTTAGTAAAGGTGCCTTTAAGAGCATATTTCATTCTGTGCTATTTTTTTCCCCAACCGTGTGAACACTTGTGCTTTGAGAGGAACTGTAGTGTTTAACAGCTCTTCTGTAGGGGTTCCCATCTTAAGGCACTGATAACCTCTGTTCTGCTAGGTGAACGCCTGGATAGTCATGTCTGACACACACAAGGATCTTGGTTGAAGTCACAATATTTCCTTCTCTGTGTGTCTGTTTTTTAATTGGGGGGGGGAGACGAAAGTATTACAGCAGACATGGCCAATAAGAAAAAGCCTCAGTGTCACCTAATCTGCGTCTTGCCACTTTGTTATCCTCTTAGTTCCCAGGCTGTTTTCTGTCCTGCGAAGCAGCTCGCTCTGACCAGGTTCTGGAGGCTTCCCTGTCTTAATTTGAAAGGGACAAACAAGCGGGTTGAGTCAGAAATGGTGTTTGGTGTTCAGTCGTTCGGTATCTGGTTCTGACTCAGCCATTGTGCGATGAAGAGCTCTCTCTGCCACGGGGGACGGGGTTTTGCATGGAGGATATAATGGTAAACACTAAAACAACCAGGTTTCGGTTAAAATGTTGGGAATATGGTATGCTTCTACTGTTGTGAACCAGAGAGGATTGTACCAATAGGTGGGTAAAAATGAAAGTTTTAAAATGTATTGAAATACTTAGTTAATTCTGGTCATATGAAGAATTGTAATAAATAGTGCCTGAAATGAAAACATGTTTTTAATCTTTTTTCTAAGACAGGGGATTATTCATGGCTTGCTACCTGTGTAATAGTTAAGGCATTAAAATGAAGGATGGGTTTTTTTAGTGTTTATCACTGTCACGCAATCTGACTGTCAGTCACAGTATGGCAGCTGGGTTTAAGTTAACTCAGTTTTAGTAGATTTACAGTTTCTCAGATGCGTATTTTTGCTGGAAGTGTTACCTGTTCTTCCTTCTACAATATGAAAACTGTAGCTTGGGGTGTAATTGACATTATTCTTCTGATTATACTTGTCTAATTCTTAGAGAATTGATCTAATAAACACTTCATAATTTTACGGATCTGAAAGTTTTTCATATTTTTAATGGACAAGTGATGAAGGAGACATAAAATAGCATATGGTAGTGCACTGATAGTATGTGGTTAAAGTTCACAGGTGCAAAGTATCTCCATGTGACCTCAAGTAATTGTATCCTGTATTTAATTGACAAAAATGAATACTTCCTTGGCGTAGAAAGCCAGTCTGTTCTGATGTTTTGGACTATATTGTATATTTAAGACACTTTTTAAAAAAAATAATCATAAGTTGTTTAAAATTTAGACTACTGAATGAAAGCCCAGTTCACACTTCTTGATGTGATTTGAACAGGCATTAGGTAAAAAATTTTATACTTTGAAAAGGTAAAATCCTTTATCTATATAAAACCTCCTTAGAATATGGCAGGTTTTTTCATACACATTGGTATGTTTGGATAATAAGTGCAGTCTGCTTTTATCATGCTTCATTTAAACTTCAGTAATAAATATGATTGTATGTACGTATCATAAATTGCAAGAGATTTCTTCTAGTTTACGTTTATGGAGGAATAGATGGTGCACTACATATCCTGAGACTGATTTACAAGGTTATGTGCAAAAAATCACTGTGGAGAAATCAAATTATGTAACAGCTGGCTTTTCAACTGCGGAGTTAAACTTTCACGTGTGCTGTAATCCAATAAATCTGTGTTTTATGTAAGTGAAACTATTGCAGCGGGCTACAATTCATTGTTACTATGAATGAAAAATAGTCTTGTCACGTTTTTACTTGTATTCAACCTCTGTTATGTAAGTCTAACCAGTACAAAGAATATTATTTACTACTTCATCAGTTTTACTTTCTAAACTGTTCAGCTTTTCTGTGCAAGGTCAGTAGACTGGACCTGCCTTGGCTGTAATATCAATGTAGCACTTATGCTAATACTTACCAGCTATTCTTTTGAAGATGATTATTTGAAAATTCTTTGTCTTTTAAATGACCATGTAATTTCAACTGCTACTTGACAGAAATGCAGGTAAGATGCTTTCTGATAACCCTTCTTTTCTGAGATTAAAATAATAAAGTAATAATGTTAGCACTGTAGAAACTGTCAAGTACAATTTAAAAAATGGACTACAACTAGCTTCTAATATAGATATCTGAGAATGTTTTATTTTGCCTGAGAACCTATCTTTCAGTTCTTAATTACTAAAGATAACTAATGCACCTGCCAGTGACAGCATGCTGGTTTCTGCAGATTTACTGTTCAGTAAAGACAATGTGACCTTCCTTATGTTTTTTGAATATTCTTACTGTTGTGTCATTTCAAGAATGAAGTGCAACTAGCACATTTGTTATCCTTCCTAGTCACAAAGGTAGATTAAAAGGAAACAAAGTGATTTACATGCTCATGCTCAAGAGAGTTAGCATAATGCTTTTGTATTTGCTAATGAGAGCAATAATGTGTATGTGCAATTCTTCTAAACGACAGTACAAACTTGCCCTTCATGTGCAGGTGTTTAGGTAGTATAATAGTACTGTGATTCTCTTAATGTACTTAAGGTTGTGTCTCATAAAGCGACTTTTAGCTTTCATTTGTTATTTTACTTTTTGTTTATTTCTGTTCTGGAAACTCCCTGAATATACTTTTCCCACTATTCCCTGCAGGATGTTGATACTCTAGTCCTAATGTCATGTCTTGGAAGCTCTTTCTTCTTAGTGCTGTAGCACCCTGATACCTGTAGAGGCAGCAAGATTGAGGGAAAGTATATTTTATTTGGTAGATGTTCTCTCATCTGTTGATAGGTTGACCGTTGTGGAGCAGGTATGTCATTAAATTATCAAGACATCCCTGTATTTCTTGGAAAGTACCCGATGCAGTTTTACATCACTTCACTGTTCTGCGTAGGATCATGAAGCTGCTTACGTCTGTGGCAGTCCTAAGCACCTATGGTATTTCTCTATGGTGATCTTCAAGAAATAACTACTTTATTTCACTTTCATGATTTCTACTAGAATGATGTTTCTTTATACGTTTAGATTACTATTTCCTTATGTATTGGGGACAGACTCTTTAGTAGGGCCTGTAGCAATAGGACAAGGAGTAACGGCTTTAACCTAAATGAGGGAAGATTTAGACTGCTATAAGGAAGAAATTTTTTACACTAAGGGTGGTGGAACACTGGCTCAGGTTGCCCAGAGAGTCGGGAGATGTCCCATCCCTGGAAACATTCCAGGTCAGGTTGGATGGGCCTTTGAGCAACCTGGTCTGGTTGGAGATGTCCCTGCTCATGGCAGGGGGACTGGACTAGATGGCCTTCAGAGGTCCTTTCCAACCCAAACCATTCTGTGATTACAACACAACCAAGAACCAGCAGATGGTAAGCCAGATAAGGGAATTGACCCATCTTGGAAGGAAGGGAAGAGGAGAAAGGAGATCAGTTCAGTTTTTCTTCTGGATCAGTTCTCTCATCTCACTTACTTGCACAATAGCTGCTAATGATGCGCGAGAGGGTGCTGCAGCGAGTGAGGATGCTGCCAGGAGTTAGGACACTGCAGCACATGCTTGGGGCTAAGGGGGAAGGTAGACTTTCTCTGTTCAGCCTGAAGTTACATTAGCGGACCGAGACCCTAGAACTGCAGCTTTGCTGTGGGTGTCCTGCATGCTGGTGTATGGTCTGCCTAGTGATGGTACTGAATGTACAGAGGAAAAGGAGGACATGTTTTCACTGATATTACTTTTCTAGTTAGACTGTCTAAAAATATTTTACAGGAAGATGCAAACTCCTTCCACTCCTCCAACTGTACTTCAGATATTAATCTTTTGTTAAAATTTGTCTGAACTTTCTGCTGATGAGGGTAAGGTATTGTGTAGTTTGTGATGCATTATATGATGTGCCTGTCTGGGTAGTTACAACTAGTTCATGCTTAGTGACTTAGGTAACCTACAATATTCTGATTAAATTACTACTTCTAATGACAGAAATAGGAAAAGAAATCAATAAAATTTCAATTTGACAGGTAACTTTTTTGGCTCTCTTCTGTTCTTAAGCCTTACAGGATTATTATTGTTTCTGTAGACTAAACCAGGCCAAATAGCTCAAGTTAAACCTATTAGAAAGCTGGCATGGATTTAAAGGCTCAGAACCATCTGGGAATGGGATCACACGTAGTAGTTCTTAATATAGACAGCTTTGTCATTACATATCTATTTGAGAACCAATTAATTTGCACTGACCTAAAGCAGTGTTGTGACACACTTGCATATGTAAAAAGGTTGAAAGTATTGTTGAGCAGAAACGTAATATTTATTTATATATATATATTTCATTTCAAGGATAAAATGTAAGGAGGCTGGAATTTGTGTATAATGTTTTGAAAGAAAACACAAGTGCTTCCTCTGGCTATTTTTATTCACCTTTGCCTAGCACCTTGTTTTACTCATTGTTGGGTTTGGGGTTTTGGTTTTTTCCCCCTCTTTAAATTAGCATGTAAGTTCCTCGGTATAAAGTGTCTTCTAGGTTTGTATAATCAATCCCCAATGTTGACTGGGTTTCTAAGTGCATTGATAGTACAAATGATAAAGTGAAACAAACTATTTTATATTTGGAAAAAAATTAATGCTGAGATAGCATTTAAATATCACATTAAAATTTAGCCTTATTACTGTATAAGAAGGTAAAAACATTCAAATAGGAATTTTTCAAGAGCAGCCAAGTCCTAATTTTTTTTCCATAAAATTTCTGGGATTTTTTGTTTTTAAATGCTACTTTGCATCCTTTTAGTGGATTTAAATAGTGGATAACTTGGGAAAATAAGATACTGCACATATAATCTACCTGTCTCATTCACCAAGAAGAAATAAGTGAAAATGAAGAGACTGATGGAGCCATTAGCAGTAGGAAGAGTTCATTTCTGTATTTCTAAACACTCGTGATGATGTGTTATTGATGTTGAACCCCTAAATGGTGAATAGGTAAGATGATTCTGTACATAAAGAAAGTAAAATTGGACCTTTATTTCTCTACTGCTCGTATTTTTATTTTTTACATGCAGGAGTCAGGCATAAAAAAATTAACATCATTTCTCTTTGTGACAGAATAATGCTGCATTTTTATTTGGTGCTGAATTTGAACATGGTCTAGATACTACCAAAACTTTCTTTTATTTTTGTTGATTATACAGTGGAAGAATCTGACATCATCGATCTCGAAAAACGATACTGGCTGCTAAAAGCTCAATCAAGAACTGGACGTTTTGATTTAGAAACATTTGCCCCCTTAGTTTCCCCTCCTATTCATCCATCTCTGAGTGAAGGTATGAAACTTCGATCAAATGTGTGAGGAGGTGATGTTCCTGTGGTGTTCAGTACCTGACGGTCTACTGATATACAAATTTTAGGGGTTTAAAAGTGGGCCTATTTAAAATGTATTTTAAGCTTAAATTACAGAGGTTTATTCCACTGAGTTCAGAATGTTTGAAAGTGAGAAAAGATGCCCAACAAATCTCTTATTTGTTGGGAAATCTGGAATGACAAAGGAGGTGATGCTTCTGTGTGTTCCATTCTTATTAATTGTCAGGAAATAGCAAACATTCTGTATAATTTGCCTTGTAGTTGCTTGAAAGTTTTCATTGGGATCCTTAAGATTCTGTAATGACAAAATATACTAATGTCTCTGAATGAGATAAAACAGAAGACTATTTTTTAGATGGCAAATGTGAATTTCATCTGTTAAATGACAATTCAGCATGCGAGTCAGAGTTGTATCATGCAGTCAATGGAACAATCTTCCCTAACAGTGTAAGTTAAGGCAGATTTGGTTCCGAAGACTTGGTCAGGAGATTCGCGTGTTGCAATGCAGACACGTGAATAACCAAGCTGGTCTTTCACGTTGGAGCCACTCTGGTAATAACTGGAGGTTGCAGTTGTCTAATTGCCATTTACTGCACAGCGTAGGGACATTAAGTAACATTCTACTTCCATGCTAGTTTTTGTCTGCAGTCCTAGAGTGATAATTTTTGACCACCAAATGGTCAGCTTTACTGACAAGTGGCAGCAGTTAGTAGAAAATGAGGAATTTGTGTGCAGCGGACGCAAGCTGTTAGAACACCAGAGCTTATGTTCCATTCACTAGGGATATATCCCTGTATCCTTTTGCTTGTGAGTGTGTTTTATCTACTTAGCGATATAAATTTACACAGCTGCTGGGGGGAAACTGGAATGCTTTCTAATCATTCTATATGTCTTCTGTGGATAGTGCAACTGAGTCACTGTCACTAAAACACAAATTTTACGGGATAAAAAAAGTTACGTCTGCTCAATGAATAGAACTCAAATCCTTTGAAGGCCGGTAACTAAAACTCCTAACTCAGTTAGGGCTAGATTTGCAAAGATATTCAGTGATGTTCATAGGAGTTTCTGTCAGGCACTTTGGGAAAGTCAGAGCATTTGGCATCTGAGTACATTTACTGTTTTGGTCCTTTAGCTTCTGCGAAAATGCTTGTTCTGACTCTACTGGTTTAGATGTACCCTTCTATAAATCAGTCATTACAAGGAAGGCGTGAGAATAAGGCTACAGTTCAGAATTCTTGATTTCCTCCCCGCCCCCGGCTTTGTCTAGCCATACACGAGTGATCTAATTCACCTTTAAAATGGTCTTAGAAGTGCTTAATTATCTTTATTACACTTAGTAAGAATTGGTTATAAGTGTTTGTACTTCTTGCAAATGTTAACCATTAACCCCTCATGTAAATGCTAAGTCTGAATGTGAGCTGTTTCAGCCAGATGCTGTAACAGGAGATGCTTTTGTGGTTTGCAGGTTTGTTTAATGCTTTTGATGAAAACCGAGACAATCACATAGATTTTAAAGAAATTTCCTGTGGGCTCTCAGCATGTTGCAGAGGACCCTTGGCAGAAAGACAGAAGTGTAAGTATGCAAAATGTTAGCTATTAATGTTAGAGAAGTTTTTCAGTTTGAGCAATGAAGTTTAGTTGTTTGCACCTTTTTAGAAATTTTTTCCATTGAACAAGTGTGTGTCTGCAAAAGGTGACAGACTTAAGATTCCTTTAATTTTTTAACTTCTAAAATATCAAGGCTTCCTTTTATAAGGGATGACTAAATCTAATTCTGTATATTTTATAACTTATCCGTAGCTTCCTATAATTATTAACCTGTTAGGCAAATAGATACATTTCAGAAGTTATTTTGCAGTGTTCTGCACTATGATGCAGAACTTTGTGTCTCGATAAAGGAAGTGCAAACACTTATCTGTTCATTATATATAATATAAAATGAATGCCCTATTTGATTGTCTTGTGGTAAACAGTATGTTCTGGCTTGTTTACTGTTCATTTTTCAGCTGGCTCCCTGCAAGGTTCTTGTGTTTTGAAATACCTTTGTTCCATGCTTTTCCAAAGCCGTATTGCTGCAACTTAAAAGCTATCATTCACTGGAAATTTCTGGATGCACATATGTTCCCTGCTATGTCACATCAGAAAACACAGCACAGAATTGCAGGAATCTAGATTTCAGTTTATTAAACACAGCTGCTCCATTTCCTCACTACCAGACATGCATCCTGCCTCATCAAAACTGTCAGCACTAAATCATGTTCTTGTGACTCTGCAGACTTACATTCTGCAAGAAAAAAAAAATAGTTGTTGAGTAGTTTTAACATAGAAAAGTAATTTCCTTTTTTTTCTCAGTTTGCTTCAAGGTTTTTGACATTGACCGGGATGGTGTGTTGTCTCGCACTGAGCTGAAAGAAATGATGGTTGCACTTTTAGAGGTCTGGAAAGATAACCGTACTGATAAAATACCTGTAAGTTATATTTGGTTTTCTATTAATTTTCTCCCGTTTCTTAAAGTCATCCTTCAAAATTAGGAATGAGGATGTTGTTTGAATGTGGTTTCAGTGAAATACAGGCTTCCTTGCACTACCTTCGCTGGGGAGCGTTGATAACTGGATGCAGCTTACCTTGCGTGACTTTGACTTCCATTAACCAAAGCAGAGGAATTGACTATAACATACGCTCTTTCCTCTAAAGAAACCTGAGGTACAGAAGTACAACTGTCTCAAAGTACTCAGTTGCAAATTACGTACAGATATCATCAGCATTTCTTACAGTTATATTTTTATTCTGAACACACACAGCTCCAGAGTGTGCTGTGAGAATTTTACTGTTTTCTAATCCTTTTGTTTGTTAAGGAATTGGACATGGATTTGTCTGAAATTGTAGAAGATATTTTGAATATGCATGATACCACAAAGGTAGGCATTTGCTGTTCTTTCCTTCTCATTTTTATATCCTAGTATCTTCAGTTTACTGATAAGAAAGGAAGTAAAATCTTGTGCTTTCTTTAAAGCAGAGATGTGTCAATAAAAGAATGTTTCAAGAAATGTCAGTTTTCCATTAGAATGTTCCACGTTGTTCTGTGAGAGAAAGAACATGTTTGAATTTTGTAAGCTGTATATGAAACTAAACCAAAAATACATAACCAGATGAAATTAATTTGAAGCATATACTGTTTGCAAGGCTTCGCTATGCATAATTAATACCAGTTTTAAATCTGATGCTTGACTTGTTTTCTGGAGAAACTATTCTTTTGTTTCACGTTAAAAATGATCTTATGAAGAAACAGATAGTGTATTAGGGTATCTTATATTTTATGCTATGTAGAGATGTATTATCCTCTTATGCTGGAAGAGAATTGGATTACTTCAGTAGTATCTTACGCATTTTCATTATCAAACTACTTTTTTTGCAATCGTATTGTATACAACCAATGAACTATATATGATGATATTCTTTCAGAGCTAAGTATCCATGAAACTATAGAGGCATCTGTCATGACTGTTGTGGCACACAGCAAAAAGTCTTAATAGTTTATATTGTGCTTTCTAGTTAGCTGTGTGTAAATCTTTCATTATGTTCTTACTTTTTCAATATAGGCACTATCATCTGCAAACAATATAGGGGAAGTTGTTTCCATTATTTCATTCTTTGCTTCGCTAATTAGGAAGAGTGTCTGTAAACTATAAATAATTTAAGAAAAACTATAAAGAATGTCTAGAAATGCTTAATTACTTGTTTGAATAGTTGTCTTGCCTGCTTGTACTCCAACAAAGTGGTGGGCAAATATTCTAATTTCTTCATTACCAAAGCTGCGGAAAATACAGCTTCAGTGAGCTCTTTCTTTCATCCCGTGAGGTTTTTATTGCTTGCTTTTTAAAAAGGCTAGTTTATAAGCGAATGTATAGTAGTCATGTTTCCACAAAGAGTTAAAAAAGACGACCGAGTCTCCAGAATATTTTTCATAGTGGCATCGTGAATGTAGTGCTGGAAAGAGCTAATGGTGCAGTAATTACATAAATTACTTAACCTCTTTTCATCTGTTAGCTTTGACCTGTTTGAACTCTGGAGAAAATGGTCTGTAAGAAGAGGTGCAGTAACTGCCACTGCTGTAAAAATGCTTATGAATTACATTACAGTATAAAAAATCCAGATTGATCCTATCACTGAATTGTTGAAAATCAGAAGGTCCTCTGACATTGGTCAGTGTTATGCTGCTGTAACTTTGTAAGTGATTAAGAATTAACAGGACTTGTGTTGTAAGGGAATATCATAAGGACTTGATGATCCAAAATAATTTGTCCCAACCCAGAGAGGAAGATGGTGGGTTTCTGAAAGGATGCAGGTATCTATATGTGCAGAGCTTATTTGGACAATCAGTGTCTTAGATCGTCTTAGTCTTGTTTTGTTTCTTACAAAGTGGTTGCCCTGAGCAGTCGCATACTGCTTCTGCTGGTTTCATGGTATGAGAAAGTATGACTGCTGCAGTTGAGCATGAATTCTAAATCTGAATGATAGAGAGCAGGAGCAAAGGTTGCTACATGCTGTGCGTAGTTCGTCCTCTGTACTCTCAAAGCTTTTTGGTTCTTCAGGTTGCATATGTTATGCTAAAACTGGATTTTTCTTCTTTCATTGGATCAGATTTTTTTATCAGAGTGGTAGGTGCTAGTTTTCATCGAATCACTGTCTTTGTCATGCCTTGTATGACACATTTAATGAGCATTTTAACTGAAATAGGTTAATGGTTTGATGTTTTTTCCTTTTCCCTTTAACTAAGCTTGGACACCTCACTCTGGAGGACTACCAGATATGGAGTGTGAAGAGTGCACTTGCCAATGAATTTTTAAATCTACTTTTTCAGGTATGTTTAGAGGAAATTTAAACCTGAAAATTATAGTAATTAACTTATGAGCTTTTTGCATGGCCACGAAGTGCAGCATCAGGATTTGTGTCAACATGCTTACAGTTTTGTCTGTCGCAATAAGTTATGTGGTTTTGCAGTTGTGCATTACGTTGATGGAATGATTCTCTATTTGATTCTTCTTCTCAGTGTGTGGAGGTGCCTAAAGCATGATTTGTGAAGGTAGTGTACTGTTTATAAAATGAAAGTGTATCAGCAGTTATATTTTCTGTTAGAAAATGGGTGCTCTTAAACAGCTGTATAAGGAACCTTTCTCTGCTTTCTTCATGAAGCAGTCCTTGAAAGCTGTGTTATCATGTCACTATTGTGTTGCAGAAGCTGAGCATCAAGTGTGCACTGAATTGGCTTTTAATTGAGCTTGAATTAGACTTTTATAAATCCTTAAAACAGTCATATTTTAGCACTGGCTCACTTTGTGCGGAAAATAACCCCCTAAGAGTATTTTAATTCACTGCAGTTTGTTCCTTACCCATTTTTTTTAGAGGCTGAGTTTAAACAATAATAATCCTAATGGAGCCTTGAAGTTTTGGCCTGATTTAGTATTCACCTCCGTCCATGTATGACAGTTCCAGGGAGGGCTGGGGAGAACGAGTGGGCTCTGTTCTCCTCTTATGAGTGAAGCTTCATCAGTTACAGGGTCAGATTGTAGCAGAAAAATATTTCATCAGAAAGAAGCTGTGTGCTTTTTAAAAAAGAAATATAAAAAAAAAATTGTTGTGAGAGGCTACCTGAATAGCATACTACTGATTCTCCTGTTTATGACCCTAGACTACTTTATAAATTGTATTTTGAACTATACTTTCCCAAGAACTGCATGGGGACTGAGTGAGAGTATTCTGAGGCCATCAGCTACACCACAGCTGAAAAGAATAAAATCAGAAAGTTCTGCAAATTCGTTTTATCTCTATTTGCATCGGGTTTTGCTTACCTTGGAACCTTCTCAAGAAGGGCTGTCTATTTTTGGACTGTATAGCGTCAAATATCCTGTCATAACTTAGTATTGATTAACTAACAAATATCTATGTGATATTGAGGTAGAATGAATGAACATTTAATAAATTTGTCTTGGTGATGATTACACATTGCAATTGTTACACGTTGCTTGTTGGAGGTCTCATATACAATATCTTTTCTCCTGACAGAGTTGCTACATTTTTGTTTTAGATTTTTGTTTCCTTTGATAACTTTGTCACATGAGGCCCCCTCATCTCATGCTGCAGGCTCAACAGCGTACTCATGCAAGACAGAGTCTGCCTGTGATTTGTCTGGGCATTTATTTGAACCGTCATGAGCTTGTGTGTCTCATCTGTAGACAGAAAAGCTAAGTAGTCTGAGTGGAGTGCCTTGGAAAGCTTGACAACAAATATGTTGGTTTGTCTGCAGCGGGGTTAGTTTATATGAAGAATCTGATACTAGCACAGTGTTACATGAGTTTAAAAAGAACCATCAGAGCCAGCTGTATTGTGCGTGCTGGAAAATCTGTTGCTTCCCAGCAGCTAATGGCCTTTGTTTTATTCAGAATGTGAAACGGTCTCTCACACTGTAATATAAATTTAAATAAGATATCTCACCAGTCATTAGAAATCTCCTGCTGAGATGCAAATTGATAGCCTCAAAAGAGACATAAGGAAAAGACTATAAATCATGTCATGAGTAGCAACCAATTTGAAAACCGTCTGGGAGAGGAGACAGCTGACCCTCCTCCCTGTGCTGGGAAGCCAAGACTCCCGTGGAGTCCGTTTCCCTCGGCTCACCTCTGCCTGCCGCACGCCCTGCGGCTGGGAGCTGCTGGCAAACCAGCCAGAGACATCGCTGCAGCCAGGCTGGGAGGGAGGAGTGCAGTGTTTGCCATCATGGACTGCACTTTTGGAATAAAACCCCACCCAAATCGAGTAGCCATCTTGGGGATGGTGCCTTTATCTTCAGCGTCTGTTTCAAAAAGAAAAAAAAAAAGGTCAAAACCAAAAATCACACATTCAGAGACCATTCTACAATTTTGTGAGCATTTTTGGCGGTGACTAGTTGGTTGGACTGCTTTAAACTTCTCCCTCGGTCTCTTCACATGCTCATTTTCTGTGCCTTATACAACCATTTCTCCCCATTTTTCCCCTTTCCATTCTCTTTTTTTTTTTTAATCTTTAGCTTGTCCTCTTCCAGCAGCTTGCTTTCTCCCAGTTCCTGGTTCCCTCTCTCCAGTACGTGTAGACATCTTATCAGTTTGTCAGTTACTGTGATCTTTCATAGCGTGTGTGTTAGATGTGAAAATAATGAAAATTCATTTTCTGTTCACCTTAATTTGTCTTGGGGCATTTGACATTCTTGGTATTTTTGTCTTAACAGTGGGAACAGGTTGGGAATCTCTTAACTCAAAATACTTCTTTTTTAGCGATTTGTTCAATTTTAGGTAATCTTGCTACATAATTAAAAAGAATTTTCTGAAAAGTCCCATCAGACTTGTTCTATTCTTTTGTTTACCTAATGCTTGTTTCATGGTGGTGTAGTTCTTATAAGAATTACTTTCTTTTTCCAGGTGTGTCATATAGTTTTGGGGCTACGACCTGCCACTCCAGAAGAGGAAGGACAGATTATTAGGTGTGTGTTTTGCTGAGAATCTTAAATGGGTTTCAGAATCGTCTTTTAATATTTTCAAGAGGGACTGTAATTTCCCTGTTTCAACTAATGCTTCATGTTATTCATTCTTTATGTGCAGAGGCTGGTTAGAAAGAGAAAGCAGGTATGGCCTTCAGCCAGGGCACAACTGGTTTCTTATTGCAATGCCCTGGTGGCACCAGTGGAAAGAGTATGTCAAATACGTAAGTATAATAATAATAATGTATACTGAATAAGCGATTTCTTTGTATTTTTGAATGTGCTGATGAAAAAAAAGGAGTGTGGAGCAACGACTGCTTAACCAATAATGCTTGAAATCAAGCATCACCTGTCCCTTAGTGGAAAATAATTGTTTGGCTGAATCATTGTCACATGGTGGGCTTTTCACTCTTAAATTCATTAAACTGTCACCTCTTTCTGTACTTTGTTTCATTGTTCCTGCGTGTCAAAATATTTTTTGAATAAAAACATACTCTCACAACAGTACTTCCCTTAAGTCTTTTGATCCGTTTGATAATAAAGCTACCTGGTTTGGTTTTGACTTCGCTCGGGCCACAAATACACACTGTGTATTTTCTGGACAAATAAAGAAGGGAATTGGTATAATTTGATTTATAGGCAATGATGAAAAATAGTGCAGTACCTGATGGGGATTAAAGGAGTCCTACTAAAACCTTATAGTTACAGGGTGCTCTTTAATACCCTCCAACTAAAATATGCAAGTTGAAGCATCACTATAAAATTTAATTGAGGTGGAGATAAATTTTGGGAGGTTCACATTATATAAACTATTTTTCAAAGGAGTTTTATATAGTGATAAGTAATCATGTAAGTATTTGAGTTGTATAAAAATAACTAAAAATATTCAGAAAACTGCAACGTGTGCGTTAACTAACCGTGTAATTACACTTATTCTTTGTGCACAATGAATTGGACAAATGATGACTTAAATGCCTGAAATACTGGGTAATTTGATCCTTGTCCTAGTATAAGTACTCAGATGGGCACATGATTTCATACCTAATCCTCTGCATAATAGCACAGTGCCATTAGTCACTCTGTCTCTTGGGCAAAAAGAACACTCAGAATTTCCCTGAGACTCTAGAAATGATTGCTGTAATTCCAACATACATTTTAGTCTTATTTTTATACTTTTAGCTTCACTGCACAGTTTTGTTATTTGACAAGATATTATGTTCAGTGATGTGATGAATAGGGAACAACATAAACCAGGAAACAGCCCTTTTTCCAGTGTTGTTACAGGGTAGTTCATTGCATGGATTTCCTTTTTCCTCTCTAAGGGTCAGTTAATTCCTTTTTTCTTCTGTTTTCTCATTTATTGCTGTTTCTTTTTGTGACTGGTGCTGTAAATTGGGTAGGATTCTTCTTACATCTTGTCAGTATTGGGCAGGCAAGTTCTGCTTTTGGGGGGATGCAGGTTTTTTCCTCCACTTTTATCTTGCTGGAGTGTGAGCCAGATTGCCTTGCAATGTGGTTCTCCAAAGGAAGCAAAGGAACTTTGTTTCAAAACAAAGTTAGGGAACACTAAAATGTTACAGGTTTGAGGAAAGAATGTTTTTTTGCTCTTGTGCTTGCTATTCTCATTTAACCGTATGAAATTCAACAAGAACAAATCTTCAGATATGTATAGTCTGTAATTATAGCTGTCTAAAATGGTATCTAGATAGAGAAAATAATTCTGATATTTTACAATTTTTGTATTGTGCAGAAGAGTTTATTCAGTTGGTTTAACAATTTTTGCTGTTTCTGCAGTTTTTTCATCAGTAGATGCAGAAAGTATTTTTTTTTCTATAAAGCTTGTTGTGATATGCAAAAGTGGTCACGCAGCTGTGAATTTTGGTGATTGATTTGGCTGATGCCAAATGTCTTTGATATTGGCTTATAATTAACTTTTCTACTTGCCTACCAATTTTAGGATGCAAACCCTGTTGTGATAGAGCCTTCATCTGTCTTGAGTGGAGGTAAGAATTCACTCGTAGCTGCTGCAGCCAATACTTCAGAACAGGGAGAAGACAAAATGGGAGGTCTTAATTACTTCAGTACAACAGAAGAAAAGTTTTCAGATAATATTTCTACTGCATCAGAAGCCTCAGAGACTACTAGCAGCAGTAAGCATAACATCTTATTTCCTTGGAGGTTTAATGTAGAACAGGTTTTGAGAAAACTACATACTGCATGGATTCCTCCAGGCGAAAAGATAACACAGTTTAGACTGCAGAGGTGGCCTACGTGTGGATGTTGGGGAATTACTAGGATTTTTTAGTCTGTGGTGGATAAACAAGAAGCAGTCTTCATTTAAACAGCAATTCATCTCTTATGTGATGATTAGGTTCCAGAATTGTTTTCAAGATAGTTTTTGTCCTATCATTTATTTTCCGAGTGGATTTTTTTCCCCCCTCTTCACATTAAGTTGTTTCTATCTCATGCCTAGTTGGTATTGGACTGTTGTGATGAGATGAGCTCAGATACTAAAAAGCGGAAAGAAGCAGAAAAAAAAATAGGAAAAGCAGACTTACAGTTTTACAGGGCATGTGATCTAAATCAGTTTGTGCAGATTGTAGGAGCCATCTTTGTGAAGAAGAGGAGATTGTAGTGATGATTTTCAGTCAGTTCTTGTGAGAATTTGAGATGATGGGGTTTTCCTTATAAGACAGCTGAATGTTGCATCTGGTATTTTAAAATCTGTATCTTAAAAATGTAAATTCAATTTAAAGTAGATAAATTACTGTGATCATTTTTGGGGTGGGGGTTGGAGAATAGAGGAAGGGTGACAAGTTTTAGCTAAAGGTTTTCTCTTTTTTTTCTAATGTGAAATTTAGATTTAGTGTTCTGCATAACAAAACAGGTTCTATAAGAATAAAATTAGGTGCTGATTCAAGAGGAAAAAAATAAAAATATGGCATTATTGCATAGGTATTCAGGTTTTTGTGTAAGATTTTTAGGAGTTTGATATTTAAGCTTCTAGACAACAAGCGAATGTCAAACGTGTTTGCTCATGCAAACCTGGTTAGGCTGTTTTCAAACCAGTGTTTGTGTTCAGTATCTGCTTTGGTATTTGGATCTCCTATCCACTTCTTTACCTTTTCTGAGAGCACTAGTATATTTGACACTCTGTAGTTTGGAAGAGTTGCATGTTTTACTGAAGCATGAAGGATAGCAAACTTCTTCAACAGCCTTTCTTATAAAAACAAAAGAAAATGATACAACGGTTTAACTGTTTTATTTATGTTGTGGACTCATGAACTGAAGTAGAGAGATTTTTCTTTTTTTCCTTGTATTCTATTACAGATACTCTTTACCCTGGCACACCAGGGACTGATGTATGTTTTGCTAGGCAGCATAATACTTCGGACAATAATAACCAGTGTTTCCTTGGAACCAATGGGAATACTTTGCTACAACTTAATCCTCAGAAACCGGGAGCTATTGATAACCAACCCCTAGTAACACAAGAACCAGTGAAGGTAAATGCATCTGAGTTATGTGAATATAGGAAAAGTATCTCTTGGGTGTACTTTTATCACAGCTTTTTATGTGTTGGGTTTTTTTTCAGCTAGTGGCTTAATTCTGAATTAACACTGCTTTGTCATATAACAAAGTTTGGGTTTCTTACTCTTATTTTAAGATGAAAAACTAGTGTTCTGTTTCTAAGGCTACTGTTGAGTGTTTTGTGAGAAGAGAAACATCCAAAATGTTCTTAAACAGCTTCACAAAACTTAAAAATTAAAAAGGCATTTATGAAAACAACCCTCAGCATTAACTGTAAAATATTTTAATAATTAAACACTTTTATTCAGTGTTTTCAGGCTAAATATAAGAGTTTTTTGCTATTGCATAAAACCAGAAAATAGTTAATAGTAAACCAAAACTGACAGTTTTTCCAGTATTCACACAAACAAAATGTAAAACACAGACCAGCACCATCAATGATGAGTATAGATTGGATTTCTCTATGCAGTATCTGAAATTGCTGGAGAAGTTGACACAAGAGAGAAATATAATGCAAATTTTATATCGGATAGCCTTTTAGAGAAATAGTGAGTAGTGAAACTTGAGTGTTAATTATTGTTACATTTAAATACCATCTTTCAGTATGAAGAGCAGTTGCTAATTGCTACTTAAATGTTTTTTAATAATTAAAAAGTGTTCTATGTTCATGAACTAGAATTGTTGTAGCTGCATACTATTTTTTCCATTTGAGATTTGACAAAATCCCTTTCTGTTTAAAGGCTGCATCGTTAACAATGGAGGGTGGAAGATTAAAGCGATCTCCACAGCTGACTGAAGGAAAGGACTACATAATGGTACCAGAACCAGTTTGGAGAGCGCTTTACCATTGGTATGGAGCAAATCTCTCCTTGCCCAGGCCGGTAAGTTGTAGTTATAGACACTGTTTACTTAGCATGACCACCGAGATAATGTAAACAACCTAATGTGCCCAAGCTTCTACCAGTTGCACAAGGTAATATTTTATGGTTATCTCCCACCTCATCCAAAATGGATAGACTAAATGAAAAGTGTTGAAGAGCAAGGTGGGAAAAAGCAGTGTCAAAAATAGACATGGGTAGAAAGTTGTGAAGGTTTACCAGGAGGTTTACAGCACAAACCCAGGAGATACTGCAACAGGGCAGAAGCGCTGCTCAAGTGATCTTCATTGCTAAAACAGACTAAAGCAAACTTGAGATCAGTTTAAAAGATTGGGTATCGAAACACGCACCTTTAAAAGCAAAGATAAATTTTCAGCTGGTCTGCAAAACCAGTAGATGTAAAACTGGGACAGCTGCAGCTTTGAAAATGCATTTCTTTGCTCTTACAATTTAATGATGTGGGGGGAAGGTAACAATTGCTGTCCTTCAAGTTCAGTGTCACAGAAAACACAATGCGCAAGATTTGGTGAAGATCTAAAAAGCAGATAACAATAGGCGATCCCAGTAAAGCAAACAGGCAAAGAAAGTGGTGAAAATGCTTGCTCAGAAGCACTTCAGAGCTGTAGCTTCAAGCTGCAGGAGTAGGTATTTCTAAAAAAGAATTAGCGAATGACCATATCAGTTTTTGAGTACCGCACAGACTGGTTAAGTTGTTCAGCTCCTGGTCAAAGTTTTTCCATAAAGCATTTATCATAAGCAATTCCTCAAGAAAAATATGCTAAAACGGAGTTGGCATCTACTAAGGCTGAATCAGCATGATTCTGGCTGACCATGTTCAGTGCTAAAAGCAAAGACCAGTAATCTCACCTGATAGGCTCAGCCAGTCAGGCGGCTTTTGGTTTAATTCTTCAGTTTTGATTTTTGTTGCAGGTATTATGTATCATGGCTGCGTGAATACCAATTGTTATTTTAAGCAGATCATACATTCAAAATAAATAGTTCTTTTTGTGTCATTTTTCTTCTAGTATTATGATAATTACCTTTAATTTTTTTTCTAATGAGTAACTAGAAGTCTTACGGGTGGGACAAGTGATGATCAATCTCATTCTTCAGCACAAAATCAGTAACACTCCACCAAACTTATGGAATACTCATTTGTCAGCAAATAATTCATATGGAGTGAATTTTCACATTTCTTATGTTTGACAGTAAGCAGAAAAGCCAATGAATCACAAAAAAACTGTGAAATAGTTTTACAAACAATTAAGGTAAATGTTTCTATTGTGTAATAAAGAATGTGTTTACAAATCGATAATAGTGCATTTTTATATCAACAATTATTTAATTGCCTGTAGTCACTTAAAGCCTTGTAATAAGATTACCAATTAGCAGAAGCCTGTCAAAGATAAGGCGATACTTGTACTTGTTTGCATAAAAGTTTTGTTAAAAAAAAAGAAAAAAAAAATGAACTGAAGTTGACTTTTTGTAACCAATACTAGTATTTCCTATAGCAAAGCTGTAATATCTTTAATTAAAAATTAATTTTGGGCTCAATGCAGAATGTATTGCAGAATATAATTTTCAAATGTGAAATTGCTATATATTAAATGGAATTGACTTAAGTGAACTAATAATTAGTCTGTGTTATCCCAATGAGATTTTTTTTTTGGTTGCAGTTAGAAAAGCAACAGTATTTTTGAAAGAGAAGCAGTTAATTATATAGCAACAGCCATTGTTGAATCATATAATTTACTCACAATTTATTGAGCTATCTCTCTGTTTCTCTGTGTGTAATACTGCAAAACGATTAACAGGTCATAATCATTTGGAGCTAAAGCTGGCATGCCTTGAATTATTAATATTGAATTTATAAAATGGTAGGCTGATGTTAGAGGCAAGAAAAATTGAAGTAATTTGGTCTATTCACTTAGAGGCACTGGAAACTTTCTTCAGTTTCTGTTGAGTATATTTATTCCATACAGTGTTTGATTTATTCTGTGTCAGGTGGTCTCTTATAGGAGCTACACTTAAAGGAGGGGAGGGAATTTTTTTGATGGTAGCAATAGAGGTTAGGTGTCACAAATACTCAGTGTCAGAAATGGGGGAGAAGTAGCAGTATGATTTTTGACCATTTGATCTGTTAGCTGTAACACTGGCAATTATTTTACAGTGGAAAAATCACTGGCTTCTGTTACCCTTCTCCCACACGTTCTCCATGGAAACAAACACCTTTCATGATCCAGAAAAGGCCACATCTCTTTATACACAGCACACACTAATGTGCTGGAGACTTTTGTGGTAGGGTCATTAGAAAAGAGACTTCTGTTCGGAATGAGAGAATTTTAGTTTGGGTATCCTGTCTGAAAAAAAAAAAAAAAAAAAAAAAGTATGTATGAACTTTAGCTTTTCGGTCCATAATCAAGGAATATTTTGACACTTAGTTACGTGAACGCTTGAATTCTTGAAGACCATTTGATTACTTTCAACCATGTCTACAGGCACTTGCCGTCCCAATCTCCCACCCCGCAGTAGGGACTATTACATCGTTTCTTTCTGTAAAATTTCATCCCTATTGTCTTTGTTGTAACTGAAGTTTAATACCATGGTGCTTCAGTGCATCATATTGCTTCTCACGTCTTAAGCTGAGCGTTTGCTTCACACGGTCACAGAAACAGTGAATGCTCCTGCTATTTATGTTTGTCTACATTTGGGCAGATCTAGAGAGCAAAATCTTTGTCAAAATGGTGACCGAAAAGCTGCAAATCACGTTGTGGGTAATTTCAGCTTTTTCTGTCAGTGTATCAAAATGCAACAAAAGTAAGTTTCAGTTTGTTCTTACAATATGAAGGTTTTAATTCAATCCTAAAGTTGGGAACAAATGTCTTGTCCAGCACATGTGAGTTTTTTTCAAGCGTTGTGAAACTTTTATATTGAAATATACACTGAGCAGAACTAGTGAGGTCCATTGTAAATTCACATATATTTCAGGAATTACAAAAATATTCTTTCCATGATGTTGTACAGGAAGGTATGCTCCACTAAAGAAGGTCTTTGCTTTTGACAGTCTCCAACTAATAAGCTTCAAAAAGTGCTTAGGAATCAGTAATTTATTATTCCTGTGGATATTTGCCTAAGACCCCATAAGAAGTTGAGGATTTCTTGTCTCCCAGTAAGAGAGTTTATTTTTTTTAAGCATCTGCTTTAATCGTTACTTCCTGTTCCTGGTGGGATTTCCCATGCGTTTGGAACAGCAGGCTCTGAAATGTGTTTTAAATGTCTTTACTAGGTGATCAAAAACAGCAAAACAAATGTGCCTGAACTGGAGTTATTCCCTCGCTATCTGCTCTTCCTGAGACAGCAGCCTGCCACTCGAACGCAGCAGTCAAACATATGGGTGAATATGGGTATGATGAGCCTGAGAATGTTTCCTCAGCATTTACCTAGAGGTAACTTAAGAATGCAGCAAGAACACAAGTGCGCAGTTTCTAAGAAAGCGAGACCTGCAGCTGTAGGAGCTTGCTGCCACTGTGCTTGTGCACCAGCTAATCAACTGTAAGCCACAATCAGCATTTGGTAAAGATTTTAAAGCTTTTCTCCGATCTTCTCTTGGAAGAAAGAGGCACGAGGGAGCATTTTCAGTGCAGTCAGTTAAGTTGCATAGTTACTGCAAATAGATGGGTGAGTTGAAAGTGAGGAATGAGCACTGCGTGAGCTAAAGAGCTAAAAAGGGCAGATCTGATTAATCCTGTTGGTAGTTAATTTTGTAGCCATAAAAGACATGCCTCTGTGCGCTGGGGTGGGTGGGTGTATCTGATAGTACAGTGCTATAGTAAATTAAATTGTTGTTCAGCTAACCGGTTCTGAGCTACTTGGGCAGCTAGACTTTAATGGCCAAAATTATGTAATACTCTTTAGAAAAGGATAGAATTAATGGAATATGAAGACTGTTATTTGATGCAGTTCAGAAAGACAATTCAGTAGGAAGTGTGAACATCCAACTAAAATATATGTGCCATAATTGTGGTGGTAACGCTCACCAAAAGATTGTACGAGTAATGGGCTATAAGAAAAATCTTTAGATCACAGCTTCACATTCCGGCTGAAAAGTGTTGCAGGATTTGTTTCCAGTTACCAGTTTGTACACGCAGTCGCATACTTGCCTTGTGTGATAGGTTTGAAGAAATACCTGATGTTCACATGCATGCGTGTTTGGATACACGCAGACAGACATGTGCATCTACAGTAGCGTATGTCCAGAAACGGACTCACCTGACTGCTGAAAATGAAATCCTTCAGCCTTGCCAGTGTTAGCCGGTGTTTAAAAATCTCATGCAGATGCTCAATTTTTCACTGCTTGGGTAGAATCTCAAACTTAACGTGTAGATAGCGGCTGCCTGCTTGATCAAGTTCCGCTACAGAAACTGCCTGCTAGCCAAATTCATTTTTCCTACTTGACCTAATAAAATGGAAACTGCTTTGTTTGGATATCTAAAATGCCCAAATTCAAATAAAAAGAATCTTCTGATGTGCCAAATTTGATCTCGATTTGGAATTATTTTGCTTTGCACTAATTTATTTGTCCAATCAGTTATTAATCTTTTTGAGTTTTCAGATACGCTTTCTTGCTGTAATCTTACAACTAATCCTCTGATCCCTAATCTCAGAAAATGCTTTTTTGTGTTCTTTAAAGAAAATTAGTACTTTGCTTGGTATACTGAAGCAAAACTGATGCTTTGCTGAATTATAAGATGATTACAGTAGAGTTTTACTCCCTTGTCAAATTGCATGTAATATTGCATCTCTTCATATGGTACTATTTATTTTATTTTAATCTTTTGACAGTGAAAGCAGAACAATGTCGCTTCTTCGGTTACTTAAGTGATGCAGTTGCCCAGTTGGGTTTGGCTGTATAATAAAAGCTTTTCATGGGCATGTTACAGACCTGTCTCTGTGAGGAGTGGGGAACTTTCTAAGTGTAAACTAAAGAAGCTCAAAAAATAAAGCAAGTAAAGCTGGTCTCATCTCTTTCAAACGGAGCTTGTGCAAATGTTTTATTCAAAGATGAGTTCATATTACAGAAAACGGCCACAGTCTTGAGTGATGGAATTCCTTTGTGTTGCAGACATGAGATTGTTGAGAAATTCTGGTGAAAATCCTAGGCATCTTCACACAATATGTTTTGAGGAATTTTGTTATTAAGAATACTGTTATTGTGATACTGCCAGGCTGATCTCATCTTCACAGATCAGCGTTCATCTCCATAGAAGAGACAGAACAAAGTTATGCTACTTCCAAGAACAGTCAGACCGAATTTTCTGACCTTATTTTTTTACTTACAATGTGCTCTCAAAAAGAAAGTTCTCATGACATTTTGAAGTCTCTTATTTTAAAAATTACCATTGCCTCTGATACTCTGTCTTTAAGAGAAAAAAAGAATAGTCCGGTCTTTTAAAACTACTTTAAAATTATTTATTTCCTATGAGAACCTTAGGGGAGCAATTTTCTAATAGGTTTTGCTAAGATGGAGGTAAATTTGTCTGCTTTCTGATAGCAAGTTTGTTTCCCACAGGTTTAGTAACAACTAGCTTTCGATCTAACTCATTATTTTATCCATAAACAAAAGTAGAACTGTGTACTTCTTTTTCACAAAAGGTACTTATAGTATATGTACTGTATAAGTTAATATTGATCTGATTTCAGTTGGCCTATGGGTATATACATAATCTTTTGCCCTTTTCTTATGATCGTGAATCCAGGGAATGTACCTTCACCAAATGCTCCTTTAAAAAGAGTGTTGGCTTACACCGGCTGCTTTAGTCGAATGCAGACAATTAAAGAGATACATGAATATCTCTCCCAGAGGCTACGTATAAAAGAAGAAGATATGCGCCTCTGGTTATACAATAGTGAGGTAATGGTAATCTTTTTTCTTCTTTTTTTTTTTATCAGCTATTTTATATTGTATTTTATTCTTTCATAGAAACTATTAAATACACATGCGCATAAGTTATATGTGTGTCCATACACATGGACATAAGTTTCCTTTGCATTTAACCACCCAGGTTGGAAAACTTGCCACTTACTTTCTAGGGAGTTTTGTGCACTCCGAGCAGTGAAATTTAGATTTTCGTATCAATGACCCAGAAAACTTACCTTTTATCTTCCTTTCAGCCTGATAAACATTAAATTGTCCTGTGGTATATTTAAAATTGGCAATTGGTTGACCTATTAAAAGGCTTGATATGAAGTTTCGTAGAAACTTTTAAACTGAAATAACAATAAAATTTAGCCATTGTTAATACTGTTTTAATTTCGTTGCTTCAAGATTAAAATATCCTTAGAGAATTTAAAATCTGTAATTAATAACTATATGAAGTATATTTTCTCCTGCAGAACTATCTTACTTTGCTGGATGATGAAGATCACAGACTGGAGTATCTTAAAATCCAGGATGAGCAGCATTTAGTAATAGAAGGTATAAAAAGGGCCTATAAGTGGTTTACACACTAAAACCGAATAGTTCTGTATGAATATGTATGCGGTTAATAAATTACATGTAGTATCCCAAACTACACAAATATATAGGCCTACGACTTAAATATTTTATTTTTGGAAGTGTTTTGAGAAGAGTTTTTGTAAATAGATATCTGTCTCTATATATGTATGTATTGAAAGGAACACAGGAAGAAATACTAAAGCTCGAAATAATCCATTGCTCCTACAGTAATAACTAAAATACCAGAGATTTAGCCAAAGCAGTGTGAGGCATCCAAGTCTTTTTCATTATCTGATATTTCTTTCGTGAGTTTTACAAGAGTTCGGGTTATGATATTTGTATGGACACATTCTTAATGACAAAGCCAAAGGTGAAGAAAACTGCATGTTTCAGTCCACATCAGGTTCATTTCTAAGATTTTCATGACAAGCTGCTTTTATTTTCACATCTGGTGAGAACCATTTGGCCTTGCCTGCTTGGCTGACTCTCGTTGTGGAGAAAAGGCATCATAAATTGAAACAAGAAAGGTTGAGATTGTTTATGTCCATTCTGTGTCATCCTCCTGCCACGCGCTGCCATGCTGGGCAGTGCCATCACTCACAAATACATTAAGCCTTTGTCAAAGGTATGGGGGTGCACAGATCAGCTGAGTTTTCAACTCGTTTGACCTTTTTTGGCTAATCTTTTAGTGTGAGAAACAGAAGTGTACATACTTAATCCAGTCTACTGTTGTCCTTACATCACAGAGGCTATATAGAAATGTGGGTCTTGCATTGTGGTAGATGGACTCATCCTTTTGCCTCTTGGCTCAGCTCGTATTTAATCAATTTGAAATTGGCAGAGGGGCTGGTGCAGTTCACTGTGTATCTGCGTTCATCACTAGGCACAAGAGAAGAAATGGGAATTTATAAGTAGAGAGAGGGGAGAGGGACTGCACCTTGCTGTATCAGGTGAAACAGAGCCCTGAGGCTGTAGTTCAATAAACAAATCGGCACTAAATCAGCACTGCCACTGCACGAAGCAGTCTGCCCCTCCTCTGTGCATTGAGGCCATGACACCTATCTGACAAACGGGCTGTGAGAAGTGGTCTAGTGAAAAATAACTCCCTCTTTTTAGCTAACTCCGTTCCATAAGCCAGTTTGCTGCACGGCTTGTGTCAATGCAAGATAGAGGTTGACAGAGGGATCCTGCGGGGCTTTATTGGTAAGGCTAGTTCAGGAAAGCTTGCGTTTTTTTGTCCCGCTTTGTCCTGAAACACATGTAATTTGTCCCTATTTTGAAATATGCTTTAAATTTTTGATGGATCGTGACAACAAAAAATATTAGTGATTCGTCATGAAGTGAACAGATTTGTTCAAATCTGGAGGATCCTTATTAAGTATTAGAACAAGTACTGAAAAATTTATTATCCAACAGGAAAGAAATCTCAAGGATGCTTTCTAAAGGTGTTACTGGCATGGTTGGAGAGATGCCAGTATTAGAATGATTTCCCATAATGATTGGAGATACTGAAATGAAAACTAGCAAAAATAACTACTAAAAATAAGAAAATTTCTAATCTGTATTAAATATTAGAAAATTTTAATTAAACCTCTTCAGTTGTATAAGCTCTCTGGAATAAGTAACAAACAATTTAAAACAATCCTTATACTGTATCTCTTTTTAGTTCGAAACAAAGACATGAGCTGGCCAGAAGAGATGTCTTTTATAGCAAACAGCAGTAAAATAGACAGACATAAAGGTAAGCGTTTCAGCATAGTAATTGAATTATGATGGGAAGAAAAATCCAAGAGACTGTATTAAGTTGAAACAATTCTTTTTAATATAAGTGCTCTTAACATTGAAAGAGGTCTTTTATGCCTGTGCTGCTTTGCTTGTTCTTTCTGTTTTATTAACTTAGATGCTGGAAATTTGGGGTGTGTATGTGTAGACAGATAAATTTGTAGATGTTCAGATGCAGCAGTAGCAAATTGTACATAGCAGATTCTGAATTTTGTGTTTATTGTCTTGGAGTTTTTTAAGGTAAGGAGTAGTTAAGATTTTCACAGAGCAATCCAGAAATTTGAGTACCATGATTATTTACCTGCAGATAGTTTGTATGGATTGTACTGATGTCTGTGGTGGATCAGATCCAACAAAACTCCTCAATTTCTGTTAAGTGAAGTTGAGAGAGCAGGTATTTTGAAGAGGCTGGTCCTCTGTTGCATCTGTGCTAGCTGTAGTCTCGTAATTGGAGGCAGGTTAAATTGAATTGGTTACTGTGAAAAGGTCATATTCTTAACTTCACTAATACATCATTCTGAATTTTTCACATCTGCACAACTGGTACAATTACGTTTTCTTTATCTCAGTTCCTACTGAAAAAGGTGCTACTGGACTAAGCAATCTGGGTAACACGTGCTTCATGAACTCCAGTATCCAGTGTGTCAGTAATACTCAACCTCTAACACGGTATTTCATCTCAGGAAGACATCTCTATGAACTTAACAGGTAATTTTCCATTTGAGACCATTGGCATTTTAGATGCTGTAACATTTCTTCAAGGTGAGTTTCAGCTTTCAGAAATAGGCAGTATGAATAAATCCTTTTAAGTTTGGTATTATCAACTACCAGCTATACAGCAGATACTAGACGAGAAATTCAGAGTATAACCTCTTTTCTTTCTGAGAGAGTTAAAACAGTTCAGCAAGAAGCCCTTGCAGTTCCTTGTTTGTCCCCATGCTTGAACTTTTTATAAATTTTAGTATGGTATTAATTACTTTTTGATTTCTAGGACAAATCCAATAGGAATGAAAGGACACATGGCCAAGTGCTATGGGGATTTGGTTCAAGAGTTGTGGAGTGGAACTCAGAAGAATATAGCACCGTTAAAGCTGCGGGTAAGTCTGTGATGTGTGTTATTTAAACTAGAAGGCTAGAATTTCTTTGAATAGCAGAAATCTTTCAGTGCACTCATACTTGATGTTAGCTGTATTGTAATGGGACTCAAATCAATATCTCCCCTAGAGAAAGGGAAGGAACCTTGGGCGTATATTTCACGTGTTAGAAGTTGGCTGTGAAGCCAATGACCATACCCAGGGCAGTCAGTCATCACGTGTGTTACTCCAAACTGGTCACAGAATTTGCTTTCTTGCCTGTAAGGAATGTAGGGGAGGTGTTCCGGCAGGGGCAAGATGCACATCTGGAGGAGGCCAGGGTGCATCAGTCCTGGTGCTCAGGACTTGAGCAGCTTTCTGTGGAATACAATCTTGGTTCAGTGGCTGCAAGGTCAAAGGAGTTACCCGATACAAATCAGGTGTTGTGGTCTAATATGTGGCTTTTTATAGTCCTTGTTAGGGACAAAAGATAATGCATTTACCTGCAAATGGACTTTTGTTCTGAAAGCATAGGGGGTTACCTTCAACTCTTGGCAGTTGAATTTGTGCTTGTTGACAGCATGCATCTTGTCTACAATATTTTGATTTATTGTTACGATTTTTGTTACAGGGTGTTAAATAACTTTCTGGCTTTTTTTATAGTGGACAATAGCAAAATATGCTCCAAGATTTAATGGCTTTCAACAGCAAGACTCACAGGAGCTTCTGGCTTTTCTTTTGGATGGTCTTCATGAGGATTTGAACAGAGTTCATGATAAGCCATATGTTGAACTGAAAGACAGTGATGGTCGACCAGATTGGGAAGTAGCAGCAGAGGTATGGGTTGGTTTGTTTGTTTTTTTTTTTTCCTTATAGTACTAAGCTGCTAAGTTGTTGATGAGACTGTGGCATTACTCTTTCAGGACTGTACCATCTTTTGGAACTTGTTAGATCTGTGATTTAAAGAGCCAATTTCACCTTTGAACTGAAAATGAGTTTTAAGTATTATAATAAAGGTTTAAAGATGATACTTCACAATAATTTTGAACAGCTCCTCAGAATTATGAAGTATCAAAATTTTTCAAGATATCTGATGATCCTTTCAGAAGTACTTTAAATGATGTCATGCCTTGATTATTATGTTAATTGAAATAACTCTTCTTTACTCATGTTGAAGCTAAATACTTCCTATTTATTAGAAATTGGTAAACAACTTCTGTGGAAATAATTTGTCTTCCATATGCCAATGAAACTTTGGAGGTCTTCCAACATATCCTCGTTCCTGTAGTTCAAGCAAGTAGTCTTCAGTTTCTAACTTTGTATTGGTTTTTTTGTACTTCATTTTAGGCCTGGGAAAACCATCTGAGAAGAAACAGATCCATTGTCGTAGATTTATTTCATGGGCAGCTGAAGTCACAAGTAAAATGTAAAACTTGCGGACATATAAGTGTTAGATTTGACCCTTTTAATTTTTTATCCTTGCCTTTGCCAATGGATAGCTACATGCACCTAGAAATTACAGGTGAGTAGTAGTGTTTAACTGCCTATAAACTTGTCATTGCTAAAATAGAAATTGTATATGTAGAGCAGCTATAAGACATCCAGATTTTGCTTGTTAGCGCTTACGCTTCAAAATATATTATTATACCATTTTAATATAATAATAATACAAGAATGTTCATTGGAATACAGTTAAACTGAAATAAAATCTTTAAAAACAGCATAGATGGCCCAATTTCAGTCTTGACTGAAGGACGTAATACAGAAACATGTAAACTGGAGATTCTGAGAACTTTCCTTCTGTTCACTGCGTTGGGGAGGTTGTCCTAAATCTGCCTCGAGTAAAAAAGAAGGGCTGGGGGTGTACAAACGAAAATACTTTATGGGTCATGAACTATACTATGAAGAACCCATGTATCATTGGAAAAGAGGCAAAAGGAAAGATGATAAAAAAGTGAAACAAATTTTGAAACCATTTTCTACTGCCTACGCAGCAAGAGATTTTCTGACACTTGTGTGCAGACCTTGAAAATTGACTGGTAAAAAAACCTTTGTATCTTCAAGTGGGGGAAAAAGTACTTTCTAATAAGTAGCTGTAATGTATTATTCTCATTAAAACTGTCCTGGTTTGCTGACCAGTGTGTGTCTTTTCCCCTTTAAAGTAATTAAATTAGATGGTACTACTCCTGTTCGATACGGCCTGAGATTAAACATGGATGAAAAGTATACAGGCTTGAAAAAACAGTTAAGTGAGCTCTGTGGGCTAAAACCAGAACAGATTCTACTTGCAGAGGTACATAGCTCCAATATAAAGGTAAGAAGAAAAAAAAAATCATTGCTGCAACATACTTCTGGTATTTTTGTTCATTATTTGTGCACATCAGCATTCTCTTTGACATTAAGCTTTGCTTACAAGAACTGTGAAAGAATTTAACTAAAAGTGTGATAAAAAAGGCAGCTTAGTTATATCTCTATACGAACTTTTATTTCATTCTTAAACCGTAATTTGGCTTGCTTTAGATTAGTTTTAAAATCAAAGTAAACTGAACCAAAATAAACCACTTGTAAAGAAAATTAGTAATGATGTAGAAGCTTGCAGAACTTTAATTGAGTTGATTACTAATGATCGTTTTAGGAAAAAAAGGATAAAATCATCTTGAGGTAATAAATCTCAAGTTAGAGTGCTGTGATGAGTTTAAACACTGTCAAGACATCAGAGGCATAAGTAATGACTGGTTTGGTTCTGTATAGTGTGTATGTATATGTGTATATATATATAATTTTTTTGCTGTCATTGAATAGGATTAAAACTGCTTGGAACTAGGTGCTGTCAGCCTGTTTAGAGAACCGTTAATAACTCTCAGGTCTTGCTGCAGAGATCTGCAAAGGGGTGTGCTTGTTGGCTTCTTTTTTTCCTTTCAGAAAGGTGTGAGAAAGTAGATGGGAGGGGAGAGATGAGCTGACATATACACTGTGTTGAAAAGAACAAAACATGTTTGGAGTCACAGATAGAAAGATATACGTCTGACTAACTTTCCCTTTTTTACTGAAGAACTTTCCTCAAGACAACCAGAAAGTCCGGTTATCAGTGAGTGGTTTTTTGTGCGCATTTGAAATACCAATTCCAGGATCCCCTACATCAGCATCAAGTCCTGTGCAGACAGGTAAAAGAAAACATACTTATTTTCCTGTTCATTTAAAATGCACAGTGCTTAGGTACTGGAGAAATTCAGGAGAAAACCTTATTTCTTAGTAATAAGTAAACGGTGAGGATTAAAGAAAAGACAAATAAGAGTTCTGATTCACAAAAGAAGCTGTGAGCAGTCTCAGTATCTCCTGATGGTCAGTGATCCTTTTTGGGATCATGCCCAGGATAGCAGTCTTGCACTATACTTATTTTAGTTAAAGACACAAAAAGCATACAAAATATTTATTCCTTGTGGATTGGCTCTAAGGCAGGAGATGTAAAAAATTTGAAGTATGGTGTTTGTTTTTGGTTTTATTGTTTGTGATTTCATATACAGGTTGTAAACCCCTCTGTTATTCTTTGCTCTTGCATGCTCTGACTTTGCAAAGGCGTAGGCAAATAAAAGGTTAGATGTTGGTCCTAGGGAGATTAGACAATATTTCATGAAATACATTGAACAGAATGGAAAGGATAAAAATCTTGTGGTCAGTTCTGGTTACTGTAGATAACTGAGAATGTAATTGTCTATCTACAGATGTCTCAACTGGGCTGTCAGCTAATGGAGCACCCAACATAATGATGAATGGGGACCTTCCTAAACCAACCCTCATTCCAAACGGAATGCCAAATACTGTAGTGCCATGTGGGACAGAGCGTAACCTTGCCAACTGGACTCTCAACGGTCACGTGCCCTTGCTCTCCGATAGTCCGTGCACGGGGTATATAATTGCAGTCCACAGAAAAATGGTTAGTAGACTTTCCATTTGTTATAAATTGTTTGCATAACACACTTCGAGAGAAAATCAGTGAGGATTTTGTAATGTCCATATGATAAATTAATCTTTATTTGTTAAGAAGAGGGAACATGAATACATTTCTCTCAAGTGAGTGCCAAGTTCTACAGAAACACAACTCTTGTAAATTTCAATCACAATATCTAATGTTGTTTTTCTTTCCTTACTACTGGCATGCTGCCCAATTCTTTAATGCTGAGATGCATACTTGGGCATTTGCTAACTCCCTGATTAAATGTTCCAGTTTCTTTGAGCAGAAAAAATTCTAATTAGAGGAGCTACTAGAAATGCATTTTTTTTCCCATTATGTGGAAAAGCCTTATTTCTTACATGGAAACAGATTGAAGATACAAAGTACGTTCCTGGGTCGTTCTGTTAGCAGGAACTACTCTATGTAAAAGCATCTCTAGTTAGGTTGGACTCTAAATGTCAAAGGTGGATGACTGAACACCTCAAACAGCCATGTGTTCTGTGTGCCCTGTGTCCAGACTTTGGAGTCTGTTGATGTTTAGAGCCTGGTGGATGTGGGCCGGGAGGCCGTTCAACTGCCCTCTTCACTGTGTGTTTGTATGAGGCTTTTTTGCTCTATTCTCTCAAGTAGTGGCCACTAACCACTGTCATCGCTGTTACCGTGATTCAAATTTTGCAGAATCTCGTAGGGGATTGGTATAATACTTTTGAGCCATTACAAGCTGCTAGTTATACGGCTTAAAAACCAGTAAAATTCGTTTGTGGAAGCCATTCCAAGAATCCTTGCTTGTCATTCTCAAAAATCTTATCAGTGGAAAGAGTTAATTGTATAAAACTTACGCGAGGCGGGAGCTGTTTGCTGTACCTTTGTGTCATTAAGTCAGCGTGTTAAAGCTTTCTTATAAATGGGACATGTAGCATGAAGGTTAGTTTGTCTGCTAGGAATAAGTTGTGTACAATCTCTAGTGCCTCCTTTGGACATAAAGGTTTTCTTTAGCAAACATCAGCTAGCGTAGAGGTTGTTTTGGGACAGGTATTAGCATCATTAGGTGCATGTCTGAATTACAGTATTACCATGTGGTGGGAAAAGTAGGAAATACGTGTCATATGAAATACAAAATATTGTACATAGTTGAAATACAGATTCATGCTAATGTGGTCTAATGCCTAAGTAACACTGTCAGAATATCATAACATACAGAAAGTTTTCAGGCAATTTCAAGTCAATGATCAAAATTTACGGTATTTAATATTGGAAAAATGGCAGAAATGGACTTTTACTTTTAATAGAATTAATGGTTTAATTGCCAAAGCCTGAAATAAGTAACAAGGTCAGCATCCTAGTAATTATGGTAACGTGGGTTAAGGCGTACTTATATCTGAGTCATTCTTTTATTTCACATACACAGATGCGGACAGAATTATATTTTCTTTCATCTCAGAAGAATCGTCCTAGTCTCTTTGGAATGCCACTAATTGTCCCTTGTACAGTTCATACACGGAAAAAAGACCTGTATGATGCCGTGTGGATTCAGGTTTCCAGGCTTGCTAGCCCTCTCCCGCCTCAGGAAGCTAGTAATCATGCACAGGACTGGTGAGTTTGGCGTCTCGGTCTTTGCCTTGAATGACGTAATACAGTGGCGTCGGCTTGCTTACAAGACTTAAAACTATTCATTTTTATCAGTTCTGACTTCTCATAATACCTCTGTTGAACAAACATATGTCTTTTTAATGTATAATTAAGCTTTAAATGTCAACAACTTTAGGAACAATTGTGTGCGCTTTTCCCCCAGATGCTTTCTGCCTGCAGATTCCATTTAGTGGGTTATTTTTCCACGAAGTCATTTTAGAATCCTGCAATTTATAATGGCAATAATTAAAAATAACTTCTAATCCTTTTTAATACAGTTAAATGTAGTATACCTTCTAGCTGCACTTAAAGGTTGGCTTTACACAAATTGGTTGATTCATTCTCGTCCAGTGATTGATAATTAAGTACATCTGACAAATTTAGGCGATGTAAAGGCAGGTCTTGTTTAAATAGCTTAATCTAATCAAAATTGTAATTTTGAGGAGGGGGGGGCGTTGTGGTAGTTTTTAAGGTAAGCAAACATAACAAGCCTTGTGAAGGAAGGTAATCGGCAGTCTGAATGAGTGCTCCTGTTTCATGTTGCGTTCTCTTCTGTCTCAGTGATGACAGCATGGGATATCAGTATCCATTCACCCTGAGGGTAGTTCAGAAGGATGGCAATTCTTGTGCTTGGTGTCCGTGGTACAGGTAAATTGTCCTTTTTAGATTTAAGGAAGGGAATCACTCCAGCAGAAATGTAACTTATGGTAATGTGGTTTCGATGCATTTCAGACTTCAGAGGTAATATCACACAATAAGGATCTAGAATCCAATTTAACCAAAACCCTCACATGGCAGACTTTCACTGTAGAATAGCTTTTATGACTTTGAGAGCTGAAAGCTCTGCTGACATAGAAACTTTAAATTAGGAGACAGACATGACAGTATCAAAAACCTCTTAACCCCTTACAATATTTTGTGTGCGTGTGTGTATATATGCAGGCATACGTGTACATATTTGGATGATTTGTGAGGTTTTCATACAAAACCAAACTTTTAGACATAAATCATCTACCCTGGCTAGTTTCTGTGCCATTTGAAGAGTAAGAACTAAAATGCACAATAAGAAATTCAGCCTGGAAGGACACTTGGAATTTTCCCTAAACAAAGATGTGCTAACGAAAATTTCAGACCCTTGCTGACAGGTATTCAGACCGTATACTCCCTTAAAAAAAAAGTCCCTTACAGCCAGATAAATAAAGTATGTTAGCTATCATGTTGTAAAATACCTGTGGAGATGAAGCATTGTAGTTTATTGGTGGTGGGTCGGCTTGATCAGCATTCTATGCAGGTAGATGGTTGAGCTCACCCAACTGCTTCAATTTCTCCTCTCTATTAAGGTTTTGTTGTAAAGTAGCAAATTGACACTGGTTATTGTTTTATAAAAATGCCTCTCTTTTACACCAAAGGCAAGGCCTGAAACTTTGAGGGTGCAGATGTTACAAACTAAGGAGCAGAACTGGAGTGAGAAGTAGTGTAAAACTTAGTTACTGGTGAGTTTACTTACCGCATCTAACTCTTTGATTTAGATTTTGCCGTGGCTGTAAAATTGAGTGCACAGAAGATAGAGCTTGTGTTGGGAATGCATACATTGCTGTGGACTGGGATCCAACAGCACTCCATCTGCGCTACCAGACGTCGCAAGAACGGGTAACATTTCAATGCAAACCTGTTGTTGTTTGTTAGTAGCTCTGAAGCACAACCTGTTTCACCATTTATTTTATTTTTAATTTGATGCTTCTTTTGTCCATTTTCTGTTAAATTAAAGTCAGGAATCATCAAACAGTATATTCTGGATAAATATCTTAATGTTAGACCTCTTACATGACCATAATGTGGAAGGGAAGCTTTTAAGAAACCACAGCAGCGTATTTTCTGTCTCTTGTGAATTACTTTTGATCTACTCTCCACAATATATTACAAAATATGTATTTCCTCATTGAGTTAACAAAACATATCTAAAGGTAAGCCTGTAGCTGAGTTTATATAGAATAGCTCTTCTAACTTGCGAGTTGAATCTATAAACTTGTGCCTTATGAATAATTTTTAAGCAGAATCCAAGAAGGATAGCGCATTATTTGTACGTCTGCCTCTTCATAACTGAAATAAAATTTCTACTAAAACTTAGTGCATCTAGTTTTTGTCTTAATCTTAAATAATTATATGATATTTGTATGATACTGTGCATAGAGCCTTCCTCTGAGCAGTTTGTCTATGTTTCCAAGTCAGATACAGTTTTATCTCACTTCAGATTGTAGAAGAACATGAAAGTGTTGAACAAAGCCGACGAGCTCAAGCAGAGCCCATCAATTTGGATAGTTGTCTTAGAGCCTTCACCAGTGAGGAAGAACTGGGGGAGGATGAGATGTACTACTGTTCCAAATGCAAGACCCACTGTTTGGCCACCAAAAAACTGGATCTTTGGAGACTTCCCCCTATTTTGGTATGATCTTCTGTTACTTTCCTTTACAGCAACAAAACCAAAGTACGTTGATCACAAATTTGAGTTGCTAGGTATGTCTCCCTGTTCTGAATAAGAAGATTTGCTTTTCTTCGCAGTCTCAGGAGGAGCATTGAACGCAGGCAAATAAAAGAAACCTCAAATCCTTTTGAATCTGTTTAGCTGATAAATTGCAGGAAATGGTGGTGTCATTCAGTGTCATCTGTTCTGACACAGAATTCACGCTCAGGCAGTCTTTCCGGTAACATGATCTTCTGTATAGTTGTGCAGCACCTGCGTTTGTCGCTTTTCAAATTCGGTATGTTATTCAAAACACACAGTGCTGATCACTGAATTGAAGCAATCTTTTCCATCATTTCCCCATGAAAATGTTAGTTCTGTATTTCACCCAAAATCCAAATTGTCACATTACAGCATTGTTACTGTTTTATATTTGCATATGATAAAATGTGTATGTTTCGGGGAAAAAATATTTTAAACAGTGAAATTACTCACTGTGATGTAATTGTCCTCCTTTCATTTTCTCTAATGTGTTTCTCCTTAGATCATTCACCTGAAAAGGTTTCAGTTTGTAAATGGCCGCTGGATAAAATCGCAGAAAATTGTTAAATTTCCTAGAGAAAATTTTGACCCAAGTGCCTTTTTGGTACAAAGGGATCCAAGTCATTTTCAAAGAAAGCAGCTAACGCTCCAGGTTGACAGCCCTCCTGAACCCCGGACTCTCCAGGGGGAGTCTAGGAAAATAGATCTGCAGATCACTTACACAGCAGGAGAGGGCGATATACTGAACAGAAGTCCATCCTCCCTTAACACTACTGTCTTGAATAATATCAAAGGTAGGTGATAATTAGGGAAAATTCCAGTCAATACTGATATTTGGAGGGAAAAAGAAATTTATATTATGAACAAAATGTTAGTGTTTCTTTGGCCAAAGCACTGCATTTATTTTGAAATACTAATTTCTGTTGTTTGCCCTGGAAAGCTTAGTAAAGCTTTACCATAAAAGAAAAAAAGTTACTCAGTGACAACAGATAGTGGCATTGTCTGCTTGCGTAAGTGGGCTGAATTAAGAGTGAGGAATGTGCTCCTGCATAAAAGAGTTAAATTTCAGTTTATAGGTGTATGTACGTGTGTGCGCATAGTTTTACTTTTATATACTACTCATTAGTTGCAGTGAAACAGTGGGTTTTGTTGTTTGGTTATTAAAAAAAAACCCAAGATATTTTTTTTTAAAAAATCTAGACTATGTGTTTACTTATCTTAGTAGTCTACATGTTTTCTGTTTCAGCATCTCCGTCTTTGGGGAGGAAAAGTGGAGCCAGCTGTCCTTCAAGTAAAAACAATAGCCCAAATAGTAGCCCAAGGACTTTAGGAAGAGGTAAAGGGCGTCTGCGGCTACCCCAACTGGGTAAAAACAAACTGTCAAGTAGCAAAGAAAATTTGGATGCAAGTAAAGAGAACGGTACTGACCAGGAACAGAGACTTACTTCTGAACAAGGTGATGCTCTTACTAGAGGGCAGCTGTTGGGAGGTAGCCAGAGTGAACTATATACTGCTCAGGACAGTGAGATGACTCTAGCCAACGGATACATCTGTGAGCAGAATGCATATAGTAATGGCAGTATCAACGGTCAAATTGATAACCACAGTGAGGACGATATTACAGATGACCAAAGAGAAGAAGTATGTGTTAACCCTATTTACAATCTATATGCAATTTCGGTAAGTTGACTTTTTATGCACGTAAACTATCTTTATGTGGCATTGTTTTCACTAAATACATTTACTCTATTGTTTTCATTACAAAAAGTAGGGATCTGTTGAAGAGAACAAAGTAGAGCCATTGTCAGCAAAATAAAATTGCCATAAAACTGAGTACAACTGAAAAGTACATCTCTGCATGATGACACACCTGCTTGAGTCTGTAAGCTTAGTCAGCTCCAGTTGTATTATCATGAACCATTGTCACTCACTTAAAGATCATGAATTTGTGAACCATTTATTCTCTGAATTCTGAGGTTTGATCCAGAATTTTTCTTCTTCTTCACTTTCTTCAGTGCCATTCAGGAATTATGGGAGGCGGTCATTATGTCACCTATGCCAAAAACCCCAACAACAAGTGGTACTGCTACAACGACAGTAGCTGTAAGGTAAATCTTTTACTTCTGTAGCAAATAATTTTCATCTTGGTTACCTAGAGCCAAAGAAATTTACATTGGGTGAGAACGGTTCTTTGAAATCATGAGCATCTCAAAAGTTGCATCGGATAAATATTAATATTGTTAACTGAAATGGTACATGGGATTTTTTTTCGAGTTAACATCTGTTCATCAGCTGCTACCATGGTAAAAGAAATATGCTTATTTTGTACAGAGATGGAAAAGTTACTAAAAATGGAAGTCCAAGAATATTTTTTCATGATGCTAGCAGTTTTGTATTCAATTACTGAATAATTAAGTTGCAGCGTTTCTAAGTATTTGCATTTATCACTATAAATTTTGTCCTACTTAAGTAAATAATGGAGCCTGCTAACTATAAGGGAGACACAAAATGTGATTATTCTTCTTGTAAACAGCCAGTTAAAAATACTGTTTCTAGGGCAATTGTATGTATTTTAAGTTCAGTGACAGTAACACAATTGTGCCTTTGCATATTTCAGACTGTGTTTTTCTCTTTCTCAGGAATTGCATCCCGATGAAATCGACACCGACTCTGCCTACATTCTTTTCTATGAGCAGCAGGGGGTAGACTATGCACAATTTCTGCCAAAGATAGACGGCAAAAAGATGGCAGACACAAGCAGCATGGATGAAGATTTTGAGTCGGATTACAAGAAGTACTGTGTGTTACAGTAAGCAGATGTTCTTCCATGGACTGTTCTGAGAGCGTGAGGGATAACATCCTGAGAGTGGCGTTTGGCAAAAATGTTACTGAAACAGATAACCTAAGTGTAGTTATTGTCCCCTGTGATCTGAAAGCACAAAAAGAAAACCCTAATTAAATAGCAGTTAATATAAAGATAGTATTGTTTTGTTCTTTTATCTCACTACATGCTCTAAACATTTCTGATGTTAAACATCAGGCTGAGACTGCCATTGGCCTTTAAATAAAATGGTTTGAGAAAAGCCGACTAGGACCAAATAAGAGCTAAATTAAATAGTCCAAGTAAGAGCTAAACAAAGTAGTGTAGAGTTTACCAACTGTTCTAACAAACCCCTAAGGCTCTCTTTACGTTTAAGATAACGGGGAAAAAAATGTAGTGTTGTCTTTGGACAACATGATATTGCTACCTCCTTTTTCCTGCAGTTTTATTGCATTTTATTGGCAAAACAGGGAAAGCAAGAGAATGAAAAGTGCACAAACGTAAAGAATTATCATCAAGAGTAAGAGAAGTTTCCAGTTTTGCCACCACTAATGTGTGTCAGTTACTTTCTTTCTGTATGTTGGGAGCACAACCAAATCATAATTTGAGAAGTGATTAATTTCTACACTTGAATGGTTTATTATACTTGTGTTTTCTCCATGTGTTGGCTGTGCGGATCAGCATGTTTCAGGAATGGCTCTTCTGCCTGAAGACTGTGGTCTCCAACTTTGGAGATGCCTCAAGAAGAAACTTCAGGTTGAAGAGAGTAGTTGTGATTACATGCATGGTGTCTTAAAAACGTGCACATTGCGCAAAATGTTCCCAACTTTTGGAAGGAAAGATGCTTGAGCTTATGTTTCATGACTGGTGTTGCTTTTAAATTTGCACTTTTGAATTAAATTCAAAAATACAGTTTGTTTCTGTTGTTGTAAGGGCTCTGGAGTGAATGGCTGTGAATTATCCACTGTGTATTTCAAACAAATAAGAAGCTGTGGCTGTCAGGTAGCTACCGTAGCGTTCATGGACGGGGTTTTTTTTTGGTTTCATAATTCAGTGGAGTTTGGGGTTGGTTTTTTTTTTTTTCAAAATTTGGTTGCCTTTTCAAATTTTCTTTTTTTTGCGGCAGGTTATGCATATACTTGCAATTAAACCAGAATTGCTTTCCATGCCCTTGCAACATGCTCTTTTAAGTCAGTGGGCTTATTGCATGAAGGAAAGCATGACTGAGATTTAGTGGATACTGGAAAAAAGATGGTTATTTTTTTATCAGGCATTTCTTTAAATGTTTTCAGTGTTAAATTGTTTGCATATCTGAATGAAGATAAAAGCTTCACTCTTTTGGCCTTTTGTTTTTCAGCTGAGTCTAAGCAGCTTACTAATTTTGTCACGTCATCTTCCAAATTCTTTAGATTTTCTATCTTCGCTAACAAAATTGATACTTATATGGTTGATCTCTGAAATAAATGTTTGGATTCATTTTAATGTGTTTTACGAGAATGCCAAACCTACTAGTAAGTTTATAATTTCCAGAAATACCTGAGTTTTGTCCATTTAAGAAATATCAGCTGATCTTGCTGTCTTTACTCAGGCACAAACCTCCCTGCCGTTGTTTGAGGTCGTGCCTCTGGGGACGGCAGAGCGGTTCCAAAGTAAGTATTGTCTTACTTGTGAGGTGTTGCTCCCTATCCTATATGGTATTTTATCTTTAAAGTGGTCTAAACATTGAGACTGAAGAAAAGCAAACATGACTTGTGAATCTCTAGGTTAGAAGCTTTTTCAATACCCATTTGTCTACTCCTCCCTACGCAAACTCCATGAAAAGTGAAAGATTTTTTCAACTGATTTACTTTAAAATGTTTTATTTAAGCAGGTAGCACAATCTACTAATGTTATTTGATCTTCTGTGTTTGTTACATTGGTTGTAATTAATTTTTTTAAATTAAATTAATTCATAAATTGGTAGTAAATTTATTAAGTTAACTATTAACTACATTCACTTTGTAAATTATTGTATAAAACTTATTGAAAATGCACTGACTTTAGAAAGATGTTAATGTACATAAATACCTTGTAAATAAAATAGTGTTGATGTACTGGAATATGAGCTGTATTAAAAAAAGGTATCGGTAATTGTATATGGAGTGAACCTGTTTATCTGTAACTATATTATTCAAACAAATTAAATACTGTGGATGCAGATGAAGTGTCACTTGTTGTCAGATAATTTTTAATAGCTGTTTTCCTGCTTTGAAGTTTCATTACTATTTTCATTAAGCTTAAATGGATTTGTCAGTCCAAAAAATTGAAACGTGTGAGTAAGCATACAGCAATTCTTTGCAGTTTGTCCAGTGTAGCACTTAGTTCTAAGTACCAAGATATTTCAGCTCTTCTAAGTTTTGGTTTTAAGTTATTTTAGTCTTCCTTTTAAGAACATTCTGTTCAGCGTTTTTTTAGAATTGGTCCGTTTAATCCTATTTAAAATGTCTGCCTGTGTACATGAGAGAGAGTGAGACTTTTCCTTCTCACGCATACTTCTGAAGAGCGAGTGCACTGAGCCACATTAATTCAGCAGTTCTCACATTTTTCTGTGGTGTAATTTTGATAGATCTGAAGCGAGATCAGTGATGACTTAGAAGCACAATGGCTGCACGTGGGATCCCCTCTTGCCTACCCTTCAGAATCCTTCTGCAGGTTATTAAAGTGGGAATAAAAAATTAAATGCCTTTTTAAATATTTCATTGCTTAGTTTTTTGTATGTGTGCTTGGACAATTAAAATTTGAGCTGTAATAATTTTATTCCAGGTTCTCATGCTGTAGTAAATAAGGCTCCTTTTGAGTTCAACAGAAAAGTAGGTAAAAAAAGACTTTGCTTCAAAATGTTCCAGAAATAATGGGATTATAAGAAAATCGTGCAAAGATGCCATCATTGGAGGGTTTGATAGGAACTTACGAAACAAATCTTTGAATGGTGTGTGCTGAATTTCTGCTCTCAGCCGACCAGGGCAGTGCAGCGGTGCTCCCAGCCACGCGGCGGCACTGTCCGCCTCCTCTGCTCCGCCGGCAGGAGCCTGAATTTGGGATTCGGAATGTGGTCCCATGAAAAAAAATATATTTAACCTGTTAAAATGAGAAAATAAAACAAAAGTTGATCTGCAGTGGGCATCATCTGCATATTGCTTATTAGTTCAGGGTTTTGCCTCACCAGGGGGAAATATTTCTGAAGTTACAATTTGTCATGTTACAATAGAATCTGAATTGAATGACAGTAATTCTGTACGTAAGCCTTTGTTTAATTGTTCTTGTATCAATAGGTGGTTTAGGTCAAGCAGAATATCTGTTTCCATCAGATAGAAGCAGCTCTCTCAACATGATTCATACAAAAGACACAGAAGCAAAAGGAAAGGTGGAGGTTAAAAAATAAATATAGTTCATAGTAACAGGCCAAGAAATAATGTGTCTGTGCTGCTTCAGTGTAGGTGCCTGGTCCCCTCCAGACAGCAGTTTGCATAGGTAGGGAATGAAACTGCCGTGTTCGCCAGCAAAGGAAATTCTTTCTTCTAGCTAAAGGAAGAGTCCCAGGCTGCAGCACAGGCGGTCATCGCTTCCTCCGGTGTTGTTTTGTACCCTGTTAAGTCTGTAAAATCACAGAATAACTTGTGCTGGAAAAAAGGCGATCGTGTGCTCCATCTGACTGTGGAAAGAACACCTCGGTTCACAGGACAGGTCCCTGGATTGTGGTTGCGGTCAGCGCAGAGGGTGACGTGTTTGGGTACATTTTATTTTTCTTTACAAGTTGTGGCAAATGCGGCACTAGGTTTCTTTAAGAAGGAAAAAAACCTTGAAGCCATCCTGAAGCCTGCTTTCTGGTACCACTTAAAGAAATAAGATGGAGTTTGGTATAAACAGAGACTGACTGTGGCTTTTTAGGAAGATAGACTTCATCATGACTGCAAATAACTGGGAGGTTAATGCTAATGGCAAAAAGTCCGTGGGAAAGTCCCGCACAGGATACAACCTGAGTTTAGCAAGGTAAATTCTGCCGGAGATCTAGCTCATTTTTTATCGAGGAAGCACTCCCTGCATGTGTTAGATCATAACACCAAGATTTAAAAAGGAAAAGAAGAAAGCAAATACTCTCTTTGAGAAAATATTTGGGCCTTTTACTCAGAGTCGAATATGAGATTTCTTCTAGAATCTTTTCCATTCACAATGCACAATGCATATGTTTGTTGATGTTCTTTTAATGCATGCCAGTGTACTTTAGATGTATCCTACCGCTAGGTTTTAGTTGATGCAAGACTTAAGGCTAACAAAGTGGAAAGTGAAAGGTGAAAATCTTTCACTTAGTCACTGGAGGGGTAACAACTCAGACAAATGTACAGGAGTAAGGTAAAAATTGATCTTGCTCTTCTTGGAGATGTGTGTTTGCAGGTGGATTGCAGTTTAGAAGTAAAACAAAACTTCACAAAGTGAATCCGGTTGTTGGTTCATGGAATTTCTGAAAAGAAAGGAAACGGGAACTCCGGTAACTGCTAAGCAGACTGTACCAGAACTGTATTTTCACCTGAAATTCCTCTATTGTTTACAACAGGTAAGTCTGATGTTTCCTCAGTTGAATCCCTTGTTTAGTATTGCTGTTGATAATAATGACACTTACTCTTAGAAAACAATCCATTTCTAAAGTGAAATGATCCCTTACGTACATGAAGGTTTTGCTCTCAGAAGTAGTGCCTTTGAAACACGGATCTGAAGGTACTTTATGTACAGTCTTGGTGTACTGATAATGTTCCTGTGCTGCTTCTACATCTATGAGTGTTTGCTCACGTATTTTCTTCTCAATTGTGTATAGTGTTGAGAAATTTCCTCTGAGCAGACAGTGACTATGAGAGACTTACTGCAATTACAATCATGCTTTTTTTCCAAAAAGGAAGTAAATCTAGTTGAGTTGGCAACTGGACCAAAGTCCACAGTAAGCTGGTCTATCAGGAGTCACATATCGCTTGGGTTGTTTGTTTTTTGAATGTTTCCAAAAGCAGTGTTGTTATGTTTACCTGGAAATGAACTATTGTTCGTATTTTATGGCCCTTGAAGATGCTAAATGGATATTTAACCAAGGATTGAGCATGCATCACTATCGCCAGTGATGATGCTGGAGAAGCTAGTGTCTCCGGAAACGAAGCCATCTCTTGCTGTATTTATCAGCTGCAATTGGAGCATTTGTGCAACATTAAAGGATGACACTTGCTCAATGCAATCATCTTTACTGCCTAGTGATAAATTTTTGGAGCATTCAGAGCGATCGTTCGTCACAAGTGTGATAATTCCACAGTGTCGTTTGAGTCATTTGTGTATTTTCGATGTTGAAAACTTAATTTGAATCAAAGATTATGATCTGTAGTTGTTCTGATCATGAATTTCCTCTGTTAAGGCTTTTAGGTATTGAAAGTGCAATTTAAAAAAATTAAAAATTCTAATTACCAAAGATGTTCCTACGTGCAGTTTTCAGTAGTAAAGCTTCTATTGATTCAGACATGTACCGAAGGGCATTGAATAGATGAAGGGATCCTATCTCTGCCAATAAACTGCAGCCATTTTCTGCTGTTGAATGCCTTTTACTTCCCAGATCAAACCTGTACAAGTCTCAGACAAGGCCTCTCTGAAATTAGCAGAGCCCGTTTTGTCAGACAGGAGCAATTGTGAAATGAGCTGTGCTGCAATTTTGTGCACATACCTGTATGTGTGTCTGAAGTGCTAAAAAGACGTGGCCTACGCTTGAAGGTAGTTGGGTAGCCTTTCTTTAAACCTTGAGTGAAGTCCATCAAGCCAATGGCTTTTGGCCTTCCTCCTGGGAGGGGAGGAGACCCAGCAGGGAAAGGACCTTCTTATGCAAAGAACTCTTATTTCCCCCAGCGTGATGGCAAGCACGGACACACCACCTCCTGCAAATGGAGTTGGCCACACTCATTTTCCCGTAAATCTTACAAGCCTAACTCCAAAAGTATTTTTGCCTTCATCCTATTGTTTACATTGGTTCTGGAGTTGCTGGATATGGCTGGAGCGTATCCTGCTGTTCCCTGCCCTCCCTGTGGCTGGCACAGCAGATTGTGTTGCTGCTTTTCTCTATAGCAGAGATTTACCCATTATCTGCAGATCGGGGCTGTGAAGTGTCCTGAGAAAGCGCACGGGCTGTGGGCACAGCTGCCCCGGCTGGCCGAGGGCCCGGAGGATCAGCGTATGTGTTAATTGCAGCTTTTGTTACGCTTTTTCACCGAAGTCCAGTAAACTGAAGCAAGAAGTTAGTAAAATGCAGTCATCCATGCTTGCTGATTTATCGTTTCAGGAAAATAAAAACCTGACAGAAGCTTGGAAGGTTGTGTCTTTTGTCTGGGACAAGCCTCCAACTTCCTTGTTCATGTGTAAAAGATTTCCTGTTTGTGAAAATTAAAAGCAATGGTTGACAAGGTCCTTGTAGCAAAATCAGCCACAAGCTAGAAAAATATATTAAAGGTGCTTCTGGATTTAATATAAATCAAAATTTTCTGAGTGTATTTGTAGAATCTAGAAACGCTGCTCTCGCTGAAGGTTGCTCTCTTCACGAGTCTCAGTAGCTCCCAAAGAAACTAAACCAGATGGGTGACAGCCTGGCTGGTTGATCACATAGACGGGCAAACTCAAAATTCTTGGGTTTGGGGGATTAAGTAATGTTTTTCATTGAGACAGACTTTATCAGTTTTCCTATTTTTTTGCAATTTAGTCCTTTTGCCCGGGCAAACAAAACTGGTGGGCTCTGAGGAAAGGTAACTGAGCGGGACATCAGGATGTCTGTAGGACATGTCATAGGCTCATGTAATTGTTCAACTAAAGGCGTAGTTGAAAGGACAGTGGAAAATCAAGTTTAGTCTTTTATTTAAATTTCATGAAAAATGACCTCACGACTGAAAATCAGAAGGAAAATTTCTATTAATTTGTTAAACTGCAGTTAATTGTTGGGCTTGAATGCAGCATTTGCATCTGGTGTGCTGGTGATGCCCCTGGAACAGGTATGGGGATCAAACCAACCCAAGCTGCTTCCCTTTGTTCGTTCAAGCCTGTGAGAAGTGCAGAGACAACCAAAGCGCATATGGATACTTGTTTTAAGACTAAAAAACGTAAATAAACATGTATGAAAACAACACCCATTTGTACAAAAGGGCATCCAGCAGGGTCTCTCTGTTAATTGTTAGCATGGAAAACAAACGGGGAAAAATAATGGCAAAATCCAACTTTCATTTGTACTTAGGATCATTGCAGCCAGATCTCTAACAGGTCAGTGCTTCCTTTAGGTGGATTTGGAGCTGCCATCCTGCTGCGTGTTTCCAGTCTGATTCCCGCAGTGTAGGCTTCCGTGGAAGTTGTTGTTTACCCACCCAGCAGCGTTTGGGGCCCGGCAAAGGGATCACTGGGTTCAAGGAACAGCATGTGGTTTTTCTGGCTTGCAGCTCTGTGTGTGGTACCTAGCTGCAGTTCTTGAAAACTCTCGGATTCTGGTGTTCTCCTTAGTCTTTCTCTATAAACCATCACATCAGCGCTGGTTCCACCCATTCGTGTCTCTTGTCGATATAAAATCGTAACCTCAGAGCTAAGGCAGCCGACTCTCCTGTCCCACACTACCTGACTTATTGAACCTCACCTTCAAACTTCTAATGCTTTATTTAAAAATTGTGACCAGAGAGCAAACAGATGTCCTTAGGCAGGTCGCATGCTGCTTTTGTTTATCAGAGTTCATGCAGTTCCATCCCCTGCAAAAAAAATAAATATAGGAGCAGATGCTTCACAGCCTTTGTTAAAGTGTTTGTCTGAGCTCTGAAAATACAGGACTCCTTGTACTCGGTTAAGCAATATTATTTGTCTTAGTACTGCTGAAATTCTTTTCAGCATTAGATTTTTATTGGGTGTGAAGTACAGACGAGTTAGTTCCTAGAGCTCTTGTGTATGATGACTGTGCTTTCCGGAGTTTGGAAACAGCACATTCAAACTGCCCTCAGCATCTCTCAGTAAGTTGTTCCTCAGTTCTGTGTAACAGGCTAAAATAACGCGCCTCTCCCTCTTCCAGAAAGTGGGAAGCACAGGGAGCCCTTGGGGGCGGATTTCAGTGTGTCTTGTGAAAGAAACGGATAAGTTTCCCTTTTACTCAAACTGAAGTTATCGGGGTTGGTTTATACCATCTGCCTTTCCCATGGGATGTAACACAGACTTAATACAAATTAAATAATAGCATGGGGTGTAATTTTGCATAGAACTATTGAATCATAAAATAATTCAGGTTGGAAGAAACTTCAACAGTTGATCCAGTCCAGCCTTTTGCTTGAATGTGGGCACGCCTGAATGCTTGCAGATACAATTAATTAAAAAAAAAAAAAAAAAAAAAAAAAAAAAATNTACCTTCTTTTTACTTTGGTTTGTCGGTATTCTGTAACAGCCAGGTCATCTTATCTAGACTTTCAGATCTTGTCTGCAAATACATATCCTCTTCTTACTAACTCTTCTCTGGCTTTCCATTTAGTCAAATTATCTTGCAACTTCTATTGTCTCTACACCATCCATTTGAGAGCTTTTTGTCAAACTGAGGTAGAATAAAGGAACTAAACTAACAAATAAATTGGAAAGGTGGTGGATTATGTGCTGGCTTGTGTGTTTGGAGTCAAAGAAACAGTTTGAGGCAACAGGCTTAACTGGATCTTAACTCCAGAGAGAAGCTGGCCGGGGGTTTCGGTAGCTCTGGTTACACAGGTAGTTTTGTTTCAAATCTGCTGAAATACGATATAGAAAGCACAGTGTTCATCTAAACCTTCTTTATGTTTGGCGTACAATGGCTGAGCTGGTTTGCAGGTTAAAAATTGTCCCTTCACTTAATGCAGCGTTTTGATGGAGAAAATATTTATGTATATTATAAATAAACCTCGGCCTCCCAATGAGAGACTGCAGGAAAACTGAAGAGTGCACGTTAGTTAAGAACTGGATAACAACAAAGGAAAGCTGCTGCTTCAGAGCCAGAAACAGGATCCAACACCACCAGTGGCAAATTAAGAAAGCCTTACAAATGATGTTTGTATTACGATGTTTGGAGTAACGAGACAATGCAAGGAACAATGTGATTACAGAGATCTGGCCCTGACATGGTTAGAGAGATCCCTCCTCCAAAGCGCTCCATTGACATTCTGACAATTGTCTCCGTGTGTCACGCTCGGTGCTGGTGCCACGCAGGAGTGTACGTACTGTGGGGAGAACAAAGTATGCAGGATTTGGGCACAAAGTCTTGCCCGAGGTAGGGAGGAAGAGCTCAGCAATGGGGATGGGATGGACATATACCAATGCAGCCTCAAAGTAAACTAGACTGGGACAGCAAACTCGGCAGGAGCCAGCAGAGTGTCCAGCCAGCAAGGAAGGCGAAGATCACCCGGAGCCTCGTTAGCAGGAGCTGAGCCAGTAGGTGGAGGGAAGTGATTCTCCCCCTCTGCTCAGCGCTTGTCAGGCCACATGCAGAGGACAGCGTCTGCTTCCCCGAGCCCCCTCCTGCTCAGCACAGACAAGGGGGTACTTGCAAAGGTGCCACCGGCCTCTTCAGTAGTGCAAGGCAGGAGGATGGAGGCAGCAGACAGAGATTTAAGTAAGAGCGATTCCGACATGATATAAGGAGAAACTTCTTCAGCAAGAGGGCAGTGCAGCAGCAGGACAGGCTGACACAGTGGCTGTGATTTTCTGTCCCTGCAGGTTTCCAAGAAGCACCGGGATAAACCCCCCAGCCGCCTGGTCTGACCGCACGCTGGCCCTGCTGGAACAGGAGGCCGGGCGAGAGACCTGAGGGCCCTTCCAGCCTGAACTCTCCCGTGATTTGAACTCATTCCCAAACTCACAAGGGTAGAACTGGCTGAATTTTTTAAGCTCTGGTGTTCAGATGTTTATGCAGCGATTTAAACCATGGCTCAACGGTTCATCTAGATGCTGGAGGTTTTCTTTTGTGACCCACCAGCAAACAGAACAGAAAGTTAGATGAATTTTTGTTAGATGATGTTTTCCTTTTGGTATGGAATAAAACTCCGTTGGAGATTTTTTTTTTTTAAATCAAAACCATTCACATTGCATCTTCAAGGCGCAGGAAAGGATTCCACACAGGAAGACCAAAATGATGCACATTGACCATTAGCACACGCACATGTTTATGACCTTGCTCACAAGCGAGTGAATTGTAAATGTTTGCTTGCCATGTGGTCTTGCCTTTTTATCTTCAGTTTTGATTATAAAAATGTTCCTGTTTAAAAGACATACGCAAGGGAATAAATCTCTGGGCCCGCAGCCTCTCAGAGCACAGGCAGCCCACTATTTAACTTGTAACAAAGAGAATTTTAGTGGAAGCTTTTTGATAAAAAGTTGGCAGTATATCAGAGGACCAATTTGACCAGGAGATGTGAAGAAAGATGTCACATGGGGTGTTTAAACTTCTTACCTTTCCCTCTAATTATATATCTTTAAATGATTATGGATGAAATGTAGGATAGTTGCCTTCTGTGTATATGATATTTTCAAATAGCGACTCAGTTAAAGAAGTCATTAAATTTTGCTTTTAGTATAATCCAGAGATTTGACTGCTTAACAAGGCATGAGGCAAATTAGCAGCAGTTTAAAGTAGAAAGAATTAAGAGCGACATGAAGAAAGATTAGCTTTTAGCACAAAATCTGTAGGGATAAGCAGCTCGGACTGTTGTTTAACCTGTTTGATTTAACTGGGACAAAAATGCCAGCTACATTTTAAAGTTGCCTTCTCTTTCATGTGAGTGGCAGGCAGTCTAATCAGCAAAAGACAGGTTGAGTGTGAAGAAGGGTAGAGTTCAAACAAATAAATAAAAGATATTGAGTTGATTAAAGGAAAGTAAGGGACAGAACACAGATGTGAATATCCCGTCCTAATATATTTCACTCTTAGCTGGGTTCGGTCTCGCTTCCTTTGACTGCTGGGCTTTGATGTTTCAGGGTAGAACGCAGACGCCAACTTTACCTAGGCTTTTGTGTTCGAGGCAGTATTGACCCTTTGTCTAACAAGTGCTCAGGCAGGTTATAAATCTGTAACATTGCACTTCACCTTTTGTATCTTGCTTAATGACCTTTTAAAAATAAATGCAGAATAGCTGAAGGGAACAGTATCAGCGATGGAAAAGCTGACACGTACGCAACCTGAGCTCTGATTTTTTAGATCGCTCCAGTCTGTTAAACAAAAGTTCTTTTTTCTTTGCTCTGTGGTTAAAAAAAAAAAAAAGGAAAAAAAAGGGGGACGGGAGTGTTTTCTTAGCTGGGTTTTCTGTCTTATCATTCAGCTGTAAACTGCCTACTGGAAAAATGCTGCACAGGGTTACGAGACTACAGAAAGAGGCTACAGTCATTCAAATATGAAAATAGATTCCTTGCACAAATACCTGCTATTCTGTTTTCAGAAGTCTGGAACGCTGTTGTTTTAAGGGCGATTGGAAATGGCATTGTTTATTTCTCTTGCATAAAAAAGGTCATTTAAGATTCTCATCGGGCTCTTTTTCTGTTTCCCACAGTACTAAATTTAATGTACGTAACCTTGATATGAAAAAATATATGTTAACTTTTATCTGAATCCCTGAAAATGTATACTGTTCCAGTGGAATACCTTACTATAAAATGTTCTCCGTCTGAATGAAAGGAAAGCTGAAGTTTCCCACCATTTCAAACTGGTACAATAGTTTATTTTGGTGATGATTATAATGGGTATTTTGGGTTCATGTGTACAATAGTAAAACACTGACATTATTTGCTTTTGTTTATGTATTTTGCTTAAAATAAAAGATTACTCCAAAGGAAGGCATTTGAGGAAGACTACTTGCAGAGAGAGGTCAGATTTATTTTGGCTGGCTGTTCTGACCTATCAGCTGGAGAACAGCCTGCACAATTTACGGAGACCTTCAACCCGCTTACAGTTGCCTTTACTACAATTATTTTGAACGTAGAATACCTACCCTAGCTCAGCTGACACATGCTGACAGACCCTTGCAAGCTGTACCAAATAGTTTCCAATAATTATACCACTTAGATCCCCCAAATAACGGGAATACCAAAACCAGAGTATGTTACGGGCAGGTCACCTACACTATTTGTAGTTTTTCCACATCCACAGTTGTACGCCCTGCCTCAGGGTGAATAGGTTCCGAGTGAGGCAGTTTTCAAGTGTCCTCACAGCCTTTATTTCTGCCAGGGTTCTTTAAACGGTTGGTGCTATCTATTCTCAGAGTTTAACTGAAAGCCTTGTGATTGCGTGTGCTTCTCCTCAAAGCCACAGCACTCTGATAAATGTTATCAGGTCAGTCTGAAAAATGTACTAGACACTTTAACTTGTCACAGCACACGATGCGGTGGCTAGCAGGGTGGCTGTAAAGCTCTGCTCTCTGCTCTGCAGGGGTTCATACCCTTTGTGTGCTGCACGGCTGTGTTACCTTCTGGGTGCTATGCCATACCCTATATGGGACTTTATTTCTTTTGTTAGGGCCCTAATTGAATTTTTGTTTCAGAATATTAGTATTTTTGCCTAGCCTTTGCAGTTATCTGCAGGAGAGACCCTCATGTGGCAGGTTGTTCCCTGGCTGTGCACTTCAGTCTATCAGCTTTGGCCTTTACATAGATGATCCTGTCTGGGTTACAGATTCAGACCATAAATCACTTTTTGATTTAATTTGTAAAAAAACATCCTGCTTTAACAAATCGTATTCTGGATTGATTTTGGGTTAAAGCAGCGTTGGTGCCTTGAGCCCGAATGCCTGACTCTGGAAACACGAGCAGCGGAGAGCAGCTCTCCAGCAAAGCAGTGGTCTGAGGGGAGCGGTGCCATGCGGTGTGATTTACAGAGCTATCTTTGAATTCCTTGGGGCTCTGCTGGTCTCTAGCAGAGGTGCTCGGAACCCATCTTCCGAGTCCAGCAGGCATTGCTGCGTACTGGTAAAAAGATCAAACTCCCATCACAATAATAAGTCTCACTAGCTGGGAGTGTTTGGATTCCTTGCCTTCTGCCACAATGAAGATTGAAACTTAAATAGGAACTTAAAATCTTTCTAACGGAAATTGTTACAGGTCGGTTAATAAAAATAATATTGCCGTTATAGTAGTTTGTGTAGAGGACAATTTCTTCCAGGCTGGCTTGCTATTCATTGTCATCTTTTTGAATAAAAATTTGATTTGGGTCAATTTTTGTTCAACTCCCTGTCCCAAAATGTCTTGCAAAGAGCCAATGAACTGATAAACCGTGCCATGACACACAGGAGCAGCAGGCTGGGTTTGTGGAATGCTGCTGGCATTCCAATTTGCAATTTTCATGTAGTAAATGCTATTATAAAAAGCTTATTTGTACGTGATTGAGTCTTTCAGCTATTGGTGAAAGTAGCTACCTGCTCCTAAAACTTAACCTTTCCTTCCTGTGTACAACGTAGCTGCATATTCCAATATCCTCCCCATATCTTGTATCCTTCTGCATTTTATAAATGCCATTATACTTGCCATATCCTTTTATTTCATGTGTTACTACTTCCACTGATGTATATGTATGTGTGTGTATGCCCATATATAGGTGCATACAGAAGTCTGGAGTCCTACGATTGTCTTCTGTCCATTTAATGTTCCTTCCAGTATTAGAAATAATGTTACTGATAGTAGAGTACTTTTAGGAGTCATCAGTGATGATCAAATTCCTCTTATTAAGAACAACTGGCACAGTTGATCGAGCACACGCTGCAAGGAGCTTCTTGTAAAAATTACTTAATACAAATTCTGACCTAGGAGTGTTAAGAGGCTGGTATAAGAGCACTGCCTCTTCTTAAATTCCCTTCCAGATAAGTTTGAAGACAAGAAAAACAAACAAACCAACCCCCAGGATGAGGATCAGGTACAGAGAAGCAGACTGCTGCTGGCCAAGCTTGCACAGAGCGTGCGGTACAGGGAGCGTGGTATGGGGTTGTATTGAAATTGATCTATTTGCCACAGAGTATCCTGGGATAATTGAACGCTCTAGAATGAGGGCGCAGGATGTGTTAATCATTCCACTTCAGCTTTCTTGATGGGAACTTGGCAGTAAGTTAGAGTGAAGCAGGCACTGATACTGAAGTTTTTATTGCCACTGCCCATGCGACCGGTAGATTTTTTATTATTATACTGCTCTTCCTGATTTTCTAAAAGGAGAAGCAAGTTACGCTATTGCTTCTATAGGCTCTGCTAGGGACAAATTTTGCAAAATAACTGTTGTAAAGTAAACTTTTACTTTCTCATCTGTTGGGGTTTTTTTACCCCTATCTCAGTCTTTTTTTTTTTTTTTTAAACCTCTGTTTAGTCTGTTTAGCCAGGAATTTGAAAACTCTAGGCAGCTCTATCTTCTGGAGAAGTTAAGACTTACTTAGCATAATATGTCTTAGTCAAACGGGGGAAATGAGCTATTGGAAAAGTTAATTCCATCTTACAGCTTACTGTGCGTGCTCGTTTTCTTTTGTAAATGAATTTTGTCTGCCAGAGGTGATTCTGTGTATATACTTCTGTTGCACAGCCTTTTAATAAACATTCTGTGAGTGTTGCCTCTTGTTAGTGAAAGAAGCCACCAGGTTTCACCAAGCTGACATCTCTTTCTTTGGGCTGAATCTCTTACTGAGGTCATTTGGTACTTGCTGAGAAGTGGTCAGGCATGATTTTTCTTTTTAATAAGCTTTATATGAGGCATTTGTAAATCATGAACTGTGGATTGCCTGTTGTCCTACCAACTCTTCTCTGTCACAGTCTTAAAACATTTCTATGGCTTCAGTAGGAATTGCACTGACTTCTAAAATGTATTTCCATGTAATCTGAGTATTTGCGTTTTATAAGATTTAATAGATGTTTTTTAAAATAAATCAATCTTGTTCCATAACATGTGCATTCATATCTGTGAGATCATAAACCCAAACTTCCCGTTTATGTTCTGGCACTGCAATGTTAACAGTCAGGACAATAGAAAACCATTTCAGGTTTTTTTATGAGTGGCACTGGAGTCATTTTTGCAGTGCTTGTTAAGACACCGTGTTCTCTGCCAGTCAAACTGTTGTAAAACCACTGAAGTAAATGGAACTTCGGCAATTGTTCTGCTTCTAACCTGCTTTGCAGACGTCATCTGAGCTCTCTATACACAGGGACACTCTTTGGACTGGGACTGTCCCAACACCTGGTTCCCAAAATGTTAGAGCTATATTAATGATTTGAAGCATTGAAATTGTCTGAGGACATGGAAGTTCGTGGTGAATCCTCCCTTTTACTTATATGTGGTTTGCTGCACAGAAAGCCGAGTAGCCATCAGTTGCAGTGAATTTCAGCTGAAGGGGCTGGAGGAAGACTTCAGCACCTTGGTGGCTGTCTTCATGTCTTTATCCCGCTCTTTTAAGCAGAAGCTTTTTTTTACCTTAGGCAGCTTTCTGTTTTTCTTTTTCTCTCAGGGTTATTCGTAGGTTCAGCAGCAGCTCCTGGATTCCAGGACAATACAGCATTATGTTTTATGGCATATAAAAAAGCATTTTGTGTAATGCTGAGAGTTTCATGTACAACAAAATCAAATGATTCTAGGTTTTCGAAGATATAGCGTTCTTGAGAGAAAATTACTATGATTTATTTAGGGCTTAATCTCAACACCAGCACAATCAGCAATATGTAAAACTTTTCCTTTCCTTTCTCTCTCATAAATCCTTCATAACCACACATCTGTAAACTAATCAATCACGACCTTTCTCCTACGTGCTGAGAACAACGAGTAGTCTTAGTAATGTGGGAAGTGAATGCGTGTTGACATTATGAAGGTAATTTCAATAGATGGAGTCTAATATATTTTTGTGAGGTTCTGTTTGTATTATTAAAAGAAAGGGCATGGAAAAGTTTAGCTAGGAGGAGCCAGATTATAAGAAAACAAACCCCATAGTTATTAAAATAGCATCAGCTGTTTGGAAACTGTGTTTGAGTACTAGATGTCTAAATCATTTCAGAAGATATTAATAGGTAGAAGATAATAAAATAACCCAAATTCATTACAATTGTATATCTTTCAAAATATAACTTTAAATGCAAATCGCATTCAACTGCAAGAAGGGAAATAATGTCCCAAAGGCATTTCAATTAATTGCTGTAGTTAATTACACTCATAATTTCACTTGTGTGACTAATTATAATCAGGTTTTATGGGTGTATATGGATTTGTTTCTGATAGTAAAAGCCCCAAACAGCGGGTTATTTTTAGGAAATATAAACTTCATAATGAAAACTGCATGTTCCCATTCTCGGCAGTTGGCTTGAATGAGTTGTGTCTGTGTTTGGGAAGATTTTGGAGAGCATTGAGATGACAAACTGCCCTGGCTTTATCCAGCGTGGCTGAGGAGATATCACCACGGCCCTGGTGACACTGCTCTGTTGCTCATGCTCCCAACTTCTTCCATGGCTTCTTACCCTGCGATGGGCACCAGAGTCAGCATTGGTGGCCTCGAGGTGTTGACCAGCTCCTCCAGCGGTGCCTGGAAATGTGCTGGAAATGTCACCCCTGTTCCCTGCAGTTGCTGGTGTGGCACTTTGCAGCTCCTCAACCAGCCCGAAGCAACACTGCTTTCAGGGGTTTCGCGGAGATGCAATGTTTGCCGCCATGTCTCTGCCACCTGAAGCCCTGGGGCTGCTATACCTGAAACATGGTGGGGCAGGCAGCATGGAGCTGTTTTCTTCTCTGAGAGGGGCCCCTGGCAGATGCCCGCAGCAAGGGGGTCGCCGAGCTCGTGGAGCTCCCCTCAGCCTGACTGAAAGGGACCCTCAGAAGATGGCGGCCAGCAGCAGGCGAGGTCTGTGGGTGCCCAACCCCTCGCCTGCCACCCCTGCTGTGCTGAAAGGCTCTTTTTCTCTTTTGTCTCTTTTCTCTCCCTGCCCCCCCCTTTTTTTATTTCCTTTCAGTTCACTTTTTAAACGGCAGGGCTGCCCTCCCTGGCATTTGAACCTGACTTTGGTGGCAGTGGGGGCTGCAGGCCGCCATGCTGCCATGCCCATCTCAGAGGGGCCACAGACCAGCCGCGCTGTCGCTTCCCACAGCCTGTGACTGGCAAAGCAGTGAGTCAGTCCTGTCTGCAAAGGAGATTACAAACAGGGAAATAACACTGAGAAAAACAAGGTGCACAAAGACTTGCCAGGCTGAACACTGTCCTGGGGTAGGGGGTGCCTCAGACGGGCGTCCCGGGTTCCTCGTCTGGGTCCTCATGGGTTCATCTCCTTGTGTTGAAACAGGCGCTTTCAAAAGGCTCTGTAAGCAGCAAGTGAGACATGCAGCATACACATGAGGTGTTTTTCGGATGCTTCTTGGGGTAACCCTGACCCTTCTTGGGGGATGCTTCTTGGGGTAACCCTGACGATTCTGTGATTCTGTGTTTCCACAGGTGATGCTGCTTCATGTTGGATCATGCCCGGTGTCTGTGGGGAGCAGCCCGTCAGGCTGGGCAGCGTGGCAGGAGGCTGCCAGGCTCCATTTCCTCACATGTATGTCTACAGTGCATCTCAGCTAGAGTTTTTTTGGTTTTTCCACAGATACACATTAATTTACTAGTAAATCCTACATTTCCTTTCTTTTTTCTTCATTTATAGATGATTTATAAATGATTTTCCCCTGTATGAAACATTTTCCACAGCCACCTCTGGCTGCACAGAGCTACCGTGACATTTTTTTCTCTGTCATTGAAACTTCTCTAAATCCCACGTCATTTATAGTGCTTATTGGAAGAAAATCACCACGTCCACTTTTAACTCTATTGAAGAGACCCTCACATCTCTAAGCGTAATCATTTTTCATAGAATCGTTTATAGAATCATAGAATCATTTAGGTTGGATCACAGAGTCCAACCATGTTTTTTGTCGTGGAGCGTTATCTCCTGTGCAAGGTGCAGCTCCCCTGTCACTGGATCAGAGCTGGTTGACCTTACACCTGGTACTAACACATTTATCAAACTTCAAAACCAGCCTGGGAAGCTAGGTAAGCTTCTCTGTACCCTTTTTTGACTACAGATGGATGGAGGGTGTTTTACATGGATTTGCTATATGACATCTCTTTAACAGGAAGGCTGCTGGTTGTGCTGGCAAATGCTGCCTTCCCTGTGAAATCCACTTCTGCATGGGAAAGGGAGGAAAGGAAAAGGCAAAAAGCTGCATCCTTTTCTCCAAGCAGTCATGGAAAAATAATTCTGTACAGCAGAAAAGTACATTTTGAGCTGCTCGTGTTCGTCAGCAGGAGGAGCTGACCATACAACGAAGCTGGCAAGTTTCTTGAAAGTCTTTGTGGATAAGGTAAATATTTCTTGTGAGTAACTGCTAGGTTTCCTTGTCTCTTTCTGCTTCCTGAGAAAATGTTTTGCTGAAAACATATTGTATTAGGATTTTTTTTGTGCATGTCCCTCCTGTTGTCCCCCCCATTCCCCCGCTGGCTGTCAGATCGTTGTGATAGGAGTGAAGCTGGGCTTGTGTTCATATGGCAGATCTGCTCCTTCACCTCTCAGACCCCTGAAGGCTTGCACTCAAATCAAGCTCTGATCCAAAACTGGAAAAGGATTGCTTTCTGGGTGCACTATACAACAGCTTGTAATCTCAGCTTGGTATATTTTTAGAAACAGGGAGGACCTGCTGAAGCCTGATGAGTCTCTAGTTGCTGTTCAGCCTTACGGTGAATGGACTCTACCGTGACAGCCATTACAGGTGAACCCTAAACGGAAATGCAAGCTGCTTCCAAGGGACAGAGTTCTCATAAGCAAAGCCACATCCAAACTTTGATAATCTCCCAGAATACTTTATACTTTGCACTCCTGAACACGATCAGTTCATATGTCTGGTTTTCTGCAATTCAAATGCTAGTCTACCTCTGACTTGGTTCGGACTGACAAAGCCCCTGCTGGTCTCTTTTGTTTTAAACCTAAACCATACATCTCTAGTGAATTTTAGTTTCCAGTGTTGTTTCATTGTCTGTTGTACTCCAGTTTTCAGTCACAGAAGCTAAGCAGTCTTCAACTCTGGCTCCAACATATGTGAAACTTATTAGCAAAGTTCTGGGCTAACTTTTCTGTATGTGGGAAAATACTGTTCTTTCTGGGTCTTTCTAAATACCTCTGCTCCTCCCCCTACCCTTTCCTGTATTATCACAGCTTGGCCATTAGTTCTTCAGGAGTTACTCTCGTTTCCCAGTGTCTTCGCAATACAGGAAGTTTTGTGCCAAATGTAGCGTAGACACAATTCTTGAAAATCTGCGCCTGAAGCTACCTGTGGAACAGTAAATTACTTTTCCATAACTATCTTCACAAAAGAAAACCAAATGTCCCACTTCAAGCCTTCCTGTCTTTTACTGTTTTTTTTCATTGAATAGTTTTTGCTGTAGATTTGTATTGATTTACTGCATTGATACTCGTCCTGGAATTGTCACGTCCTGCACCAGAAGAGAATGTGTCTGCCTGGTTGCAAAGAGGTGCCTCTGACAAAGACTAAATTGAACTAGATCATTGACACAAATGCAGATTGTAGCATTTCCCTTTTCCTCATTGACATAAAATTGAGATTCACTCAGTAAAAATGGTCATACTTGGCTATTCAGATTTTATTTATGCAGACATTTGTGCAGAAGAGTACTTACAGAGGACTTGAAAATCTTTCAACAGATTTTTTGTTTCTTCTTCTTACTTATGTTTAAATATATTTCATAGTAAATAAGATCCTCCCACGTTGTAACTAATTGCTGTAAATGCAATTTATCTATCCACATGATAAACCGAGGCACAACCTAGTGAAAAGTTGTCCCTGTGATTTATCATTTATCACTAGCAATAAATGACAGTTGACCCAGATCCTCCATCGTTTCTTCTAATCATCCGTGTGAGAGCTGCCTATGAAATGAGAATCACTTCATGAATTTAGTAAATAATCTGAATGGAGAGAGTTGGTGTGCTCTTACACGTATTTCCAGCAGACGCAGGGGGGTTATTTAATGCAAAAGGCATTGTTCTCAGTGGAGGCATCTTGAGGAGTAGTCACATCGCCGGTCTTTAAAACAGGAGCTTCCAGGCCTATGGGACTTTTGTATGTGATTGTGCTGTTTATTACATTGCTCGTAAACTTGAAAGACTATTAAAGCGTCAGCCTTTCAGAATAGTTCAAATTTATTACATCTTGTAAACTAGCCTGATAACAAAGCATCTTTCCTCTTAATTTTGTGATGCATTCTCTTCTTGCGGGATGTTGAGGGATGTAATGGATATAGCTAACACAGAGATGTTCAACAGATGGGTAAGTAGGCAACTGTTTATCCTGGTTAACTAACTAGCCAAGTGTTTGTACAGAGGTGAAGTTACACTGGGTAAATCCATGGTACCCTTTCCTTCATTGTAATAAATCTGCCTGTCCTCTACCTGATGGGCTGGGTATGTGCACCAGCTCTGCTGAGCAAGGCGCTGTGCTCAAAGCAATTTTGCTACGTGCAGGTAACAGCCTGATGGCCCATGTGAAGTAAAAGCTCCAGAGGCCTGCTGACATCAGAAACGTCCCAATGTACTGCAAATCCCTCCCCCCACTCCCTAAAGATGCAAACCCAACCCTAAATTTTTTGAAGAAAATAGGGGGAAAAAAGTCACATTCCTTTTCTGAATTAGTGTTGTGTGGATTTTCTTTCAGCAAGGATGAAAGAAATAAAAACTCATGGCAATGAAAAAACAGGTCACTGTCAAACTTTAATCTTTGCTTAATGTTTGCTTTTCAAAAGTTTTTCAGTTAGCTAAAAATACAGTTAAAGTCTTAATCATTTCTCTAAACTTAAAAAGGTGAATTTGCTTTCCCATGTGGTTTTTTTAAGCTTATATTACTAGTTGTTAAATATGAAAATAATCTTCACCCTGTTTTTTCTCCTTTGGTGAGCTGTGGTTAGTCTCACTGCCATGATTTTCCTGAAAATGGCCATATAGCTGTAGCATAAAGTCATCTCTGCAAACATTGCCCTAAATAAAACAATACAAGTCTGCTAATATGAAATCCTATTTTGGTCTGGCCAAAATCTAAGATTCTAAAAAAAGCTGTAACATGTTATATGGCAATAGTCGAAGAAAACTGTTATGTCTGTCTTCAGAGAGAGAACTGGAATAATACAAGGAAATCCCATTTCCCAATATATTGAGCTTTTCTGTAAGTAATTGGGTAAGATCTGAAGAAATCAGTTCAAATCACAATCTTCTTGGGAAAACTATGAATCAACCATATGTGAACATTTTACAGGAATGTTGTCACACAGAAATAAAGGAGGGGGTTGAAATAGGGAAATGTTCACACTGACATGTTCAAACTGAAATTTAAAAGTTTCTAAACTGTGATACTGGAAAGAGTCATTTCTTGAGCTGTCCCATCTTATTAGGCAAATGAAAACTGTAAGGATCATCAAAGTCTCATGCTTCAAATGCAGCCCTCCAAAGTGAGGGAATTCCCACAGATGTGCAATTGATACAGGTGGCTGAGCTTCCCTTTTTCTTTTTAGCACATCATATTGGGCATGGACATCCCAGAGAAAGATGCTGTGCTAGTGTGAATAAATAGGCTTAACAGAGAAACTTGAAATCCAGAATCAGTAGATTAAATGAAAGGAATCCAGTATCTTCATCTAAAAACTAACTTCAGATATTCTGAAGGAAGGAGGGGGTGGGGAAATTGTGTTAGTACAGATGAAATTTGTCACATATCCTTCACTACGTAGGATGACCCAGATGTTTCTCAATTGTGTGTGAGCACTTTTTCTTTGCTCTGTGTTGTACCTTCATGTAGGGATGGTAAGAATTACTCCATGCATTACGGTCTTCCTGATTTGCAGTGCTGAATGTAAACATATTCCAAGCAAAACACTTCATAGGCACTTAAGAACAGATTCCTCCTGTACGTCCTCTGTATAGTGTTTAAAGTGTCCTTCCAGTGTTGTGTTAAAACTACAGGCTTGCAGATAAATCCATCCTAATGTGTTTTTTTTAAGTGTTGGTTTGTTGTTCTGCTTTTTTTTTTTTTTAATTTGAATCTTCATAGTTTTATCTTACAGTTCCTTTGGATTCTTGCAATTTAGTGCAATGGGTTTCATTTTACATAAGAGCAGCAACAGAAGTCCTTGGTTAGTGTCTGGAGGAGGGAAAGGTTAAATTCTGTGTTCAGATATGATTCATGAGTTGGTAGTTAGAGAGAATACTTGATACAAAAGCCCAACTAAACAGCAACAAAACAAAACAACCCTCCAAAAAACCCAGAACCTTGAATGAGGTGAGAAGTGTTCATTGGCAAAGAGAATTCAGGATGTACGTAAGCATCAGGACCAACATTAAAACCTTAGCAGTAGGCAGGAGGGTGCTGGCACTGGACCAGTACACCTTTCGTTCATTCAGAAATTGAACAGGCCGGAAATTTTCAGTCATGTGGGTTGAGTTGTCCCCATTGAAGCGAACCGTTGAGAATTGAGAAATCTGCAGACATTGGAGAAAGAATAGATCGTTAAATTCTTTTTCCATGGAACAGTGGAAATTGTGATGTTGTAAATCTGCAGTGCCTTACTCTGTGGCATTGTTGTTTTGAACTGTATGGATGCATTAAACACTGCAGGAAACAATGTGACGGAGGCTTCTGCCAGAGGTCACCACCAGATGACTTCTTTTAGCCTTTGAAATCACGGCGACTTCCTTTCCGTGTGAGCCAAATGCTTTATCCAGCTCAAAGGCCTGGTTACACCAGTCTTCTCGACACACACAGTCCTGTCCTTGTCCATCATGTCACAGTGACACAAAGTAAGAGGACTAGGATTTCTTTCCTCGCTTCAAATTTCTAACTGCTTCAGCAAGAAGCTGGCTCAGAGCAAGCAGTTGCTCGCTCTTGTGTGCTGTGGTATGCTGACTTGTGTGTGTGACTGAAGTCATTACGAGTAGACTGCAGGTAAGGAACTAAAATACAGATGGTGGCTCTCGGCCAGGCTGTGCTGGCTAGTAGTATTGCTGAGAGTCCACTTCAGGACATCGTAATTTTTTAACCGTGTACTCTGTCAGCTAAACAATCTGTATTTTAGAGGCAGTCATGATTCAGTCCCCTGTTCCTCTCTGTGGGACAAAAATGGGTTGCTTAAAGCTGATGCGGATACTCTTAAAGTTTGCATTTTTAAGTATTCTGTTTTTGTATCCTAATACTTACGACAACAGGAGAAAAGCAGTGAAATTTGGGTGTGAGCAGATGACTAAAGTGGAAGCGCTGCTGACGAAGTGCTGAGCTAGGTGTTACCTGAGGGTTTTTTTGGCTTTCTTTTCACATCGTCATTTCCCCTTCCTTCCTCTTTCCTGCCATTTTTTGAGAGATGATTGAATACGGTCAAAAAACTGGCACAGGTTTAGACTAATGCTGAGCAAGTGTGTGTGTCGTAGGAACCAAGCAGCAGAGCAGCTAACAAGTCTGCGTTAAATTGTGTGAGTGAGCAGGCAGCTGAAAGTGCAAAATAACCATAACAAGCCTTTCAGGGTGTCCTTTTGCGACTTACCTGAGAAAAACTGAGTTCAATTGGCTTCTCAAATACTGTCCAGACGACACCCTCGTGGCAATCGGGAGTGGTGAGGGAGCCCTCATACCGATAGTACCTTCCAAGGTCTTTCTCAGGTGGGAGAAGAGAACTCAGTGGCAGAGGCTCTATCTGTGCTGTTTGCCCTAGACAAGCCATGAGGAAATATTGCTTGTAACAAGCACGGCTGCAGGTATTATTCACATTTGTCTTCAAATGCGGCTGTTGCTCGTGGCTGTGTGAAGCCTCATCCCCACGCACGCTCCCCACGCCACCTGGGGCAGCCACACTGCACTGCTTGTGAGATCCCTGACCGCGCTGACTGCAGGGTCCCACACAGCACAAGTTACACGCACCTCTCCTATTAACACTCTGCGTGTTTTCCTTCTCACTTTGCTTCCTCCTGCAGAAGCAGGAATACTCATTCTGGTTCTAGGGTTTTCTTCACCGCAGATATGGAGGGCTAGATTTTCTCCCACCTGCAGTGTTCTGAGTGTGTGACAAACTAACCTTTATCTTTTGGCTTTGACTTGCAAGTAACAATCTCTACCATAATTAGAATAGGATTAGACCATGAACTACACTGTAGTATATGTGCTCAAAATAAATATATAGAATCATAGAAATGTTTAGGTTGGAAAAGACCTTTAAGATCATCGAGTCCAACTGTAAACCTGACACTGCCAAGTCCACCACTAAGCCAAGTCCACCACTAAACCATGTCCCTAAGCACCAAGTTGGGCAGGAGGGTTCATCCTGTTGAGGGTAGGATGGCCCTACAGAGGGATCTGGACAGGCTGGATGGAAGGGCCGAGGCCAGTGGTGCAAGGTTCAACAAGGCCAAATGCCAGGTCCTGCAGTTGGGCCACAACAACCCCATGCAACACCGCAGGCTCGGGGCGGAGTGGCTGGAAAGCTGCCTGGAGGAAAAGGACCTGGGGGTGTTGGTTGACAGCCAGCTGAACATGAGCCAGCAGTGTGCCCAGGTGGCCAAGAAGGCCAACAGAATCCTGGCTTATATCAGAAACAGCGTGGCCAGCAGGACTAGGGAAGTGATCGGCACTGGTGAGGCCGCTACTCAAGTACTGTGTTCAGTTTTGGGCCCATATGTTGCATTTTGACCAACACATGCATCTTACCTTTGTATTCAAGATTCTCTAATTCATTTATTAGAGGCGAATAGTTTCTATTTTCTTCTTCAACCTGAAATGCAAATATTTTAATTCCAAATCATGCATTTCTCAGCAAGTGGTTGCTTTAAATTAATTGTGAATAAAACAGAAAAGAACCACAAGGCTAGAAGACAACAGCAAGCAGAATACAGAAAAGGGTAAAGAAACCAAGTGCTGGCACTGAATGCCTGCAGACAACAGGGAGGTTTAGGTCTTGGACAACTGTAACATTAACACAATCACTCAGGCAATTGCTGGTAGATTTGAGATGGGAAATTAAAAATTTGGCTACCTACCTTTATAAAGAATGCTAACACAGCCACACCATTTTCTTTTTTCTTTGCTTCTGTTATATTTGAAACATCTTCTCTTATGTGGACAATATGAAGCTGTAACACAATAGTCAAGACCAAGTTCATTTTCTTCTACAGTTCGTTGTTGTAAGGGCAGCCTGGTGGCCTCTCTGCACCTACACTGCAGTGGGGCCAGAGCTGCTTTGCTGTTCACAGACTGGGGACAAACAGCCTGAGGTCCTTGACCTGAGGCAGGAACTATGGAATGAACGGACTATCATTTGAAACTTCGTTTATCAAAACCAGTATCATTTCATACATCTCCCCAGAAGGGCAAGCGTTCTGTGGACCGCTGCAGCCCTCAATTTTCAGCCTGTGCAGTGGAACAGGCAGATTTTTACATCGTGGTTTGAAAGAGGGGTGGTTTCCTTCCACCAGCCCGTGGGTATCAGCACTGGTGACTTGCCTTGCCTGAAGAGAATATTCTTTTTGGTTGCATAGGCCAATTCATGGTTGCAGTCCCAGAAATGAATACATAATCTGAATAAACAGTGTGAAAGTGGAATCAGACTGTATAGACTTTTAATTATTTCTTCTCCCAGAAGACTATATAACTCCAGATTTGTTGTCTTTCCTGTGCCTTTGCTATGCCAAACTAATGTGTTTTCCTGTGTGTTCTGGTTAACGAGCAACGTGTCCTTCAATCTTTATTTCCACTTTTGGGGTTTCATAGGACCACTAGCCAACAGTTTTTGTGCAACTGTATCTTAAAAAAACAGAGTTCTTGAATCAAAGCCATAGCACACAGAGAGTTTCACCTACCTCCATGGCTTGTTTTTCTCCATCTATGCTGTGCTCTGACCCAGGAAGGTATTGCTTCCCGTCTCGACCTCCCCAGTGCAAATGAAATTCTATTGCCTTGTATTTTCTTCCCAGACCTCCACCTCCAATTTTAGGGGATGTGCTTAATGTTACTTTAACTGGGGAGAACAAATAAGTAGTTTAAAAAAAATATCAGATGATACATTAATAGTATTTGAGAGCAGAGAATTGCATGTTCTTGAGATTCAAGTTTACCCTAAAGTTCTGGCTCAGTTTTTCATACTGAGTGTTCCAGCAGTTCAACTCTGCAGAACCTGAACTCCTACAAAATGCTAGCTGACATTAATTTGAGATGAAACAGAGAAATATCACTGCCCACTTCCTAGTAATATGCAACAGCATTTGGACATCCCCCTATAGCACAGCACTTGGAGCTTCCGTTCCCATTTCTACCTAGGATTTGCTCTGTGAACTTGAACGACGCATGTAGAGCCTCACTTTGCTGGAGATACTTCAGATAAATAAATAACAATGAATAAAATAAATTTATTTCCCTTTGTAAAATAGAGGAAAAATGCAGGGCACTACTTTGGATTGTTCCAGGATAATGGTTTTGTAGACTTTTATGGCATCCACTGATATATCCTTTGGAGTACCCTCAGTTAATTGCATTTTAAAGAAAACAGGTAATAGACTGTCTTTCCTTGACTGTGCTGAGGGTATTTGTAGGGATTTTTTCACTGCCATTATAACCCCAGGAGCCAGAGCTACTTACACCTTTCAGAAGACCCTATATGCCTTCATTTTTTTGTCTATGAGAACACCCTCTGTCAAAGTATTCTTAAAAGTAAACTTGAGCACAGTGCCTTTGATCTTTAAGCATTGTTTTTATCTCCTATTGTCTGCATTATAACATTTGTTTTGGGCAGGGTTTAAAGATATTCTGTTTTAATTTAGAGTAGCGTTGCAACCTAAGCCTATTTAATGTTATGTTTGATCTGTTGTTAACAGCAAACCAAAATTTTCTTAGGAAATATTTTTCTAGCTATAAATCACCATCACTTCCTGTCCTTGAGACTTTTGGGATATATTTTTTAAATTTACTTATTTAAAACCTCTACATTAAACACAGTACTTTTCTTTCCATAGGAAAGGTTGTTTTGACCTGGATTGAAGCCCCAGAGATTTCACTTCTGTTCTGAATTCCAAATGAACTGGAAGCTTGCATGAGTCATTTAGTTACTTTGCTTTTTTACCTGTAAATGAATGAGTAATATATCTTTGTTGGCTTTATTTGTTTAGATTGTAGGACCTTTGAGACACCGACCTTTGCTATCTGCACATCATCAAACATAATGATAGCCTAATCTCATGTAGAGCTTCTAATTGCAGCTGTAATTTAAGCAATAACAGTTTCAGTGTTGTACTTATAGCACAGGAACTGGTTGCTCTCAGAAGGAAGAAATTTTAAAAGCCCAGATCAGAAACCTAATCCTTTTGCATAGCTGGGAAAGATGAGAGTTCTGACCAATCCTTATGAATACTAATTTTTGTGTAAAAGATATTTCTATGTACAGCGACTGTAATACGGAAATTCTAGAATATCATTCTGTAATGGGAAAGTCATTAACCCATATGGTAGTGAAAAGTCAAAACATCTTTTTCTTATGGTCTGCCAAAATACCGATGTTTTAAACTAGAATCTCTGGCTGTGAAAATCTACCCAGATGTCTACCTTCCTACCTTTCCATTAGGAAAATATTTGCCACTTGCAACTTTCCATTTTAGGGATTTGGCAGTTAAAACAATCCATCTAAGATTTTAAGAGCACCTATAGATAATTTAAAAAAAAAGTTAAAGTAATTTAGCATAATATTTTTGAAGCATCATCATTAGTATTGCTTTTAGTGAAGAAAATGGAGGAAATGAAACAGTGCTAAATTACTATTCACTGATTCACTGTTTACTGAGTCAGTAAGTAGCCGATCAACAAACTCACATTAGATTACTTCTGTGTGCAGAGAAAACAGATTGAAATCTGAGAAGATTTCAGCTCATTATTTAAAGAACACGCACACTGTAAGCCACAGGTTGGATGACTTTCCAGGATTGTGGTGTTCTTCTGCAGAATTCTCCTTTTTGCAGAAGCAAAAGTCAGAAAGGGCAAGCCCAGAAATTAAGGGTATAGGAGCATTCAGCAGATGTTACATACCGCTGCCAAAACTGTTGTCTTAAACCCCTATACTCACCTGTCTCCTAGTCCTAGAGGTTCCTTGGACAGCTCAAGTTCTCTTGCTGCATATGCACAGAACCAATTTCTGCTGAGACACTCAAGGAATATGTCCAGGATCCCAAAACTAGATAATTCCCATAAAGTTCCCAGAACACCTTGGTTCAGATAGTTTCATTGCTGAAATATAGCGGTGCTATCTTATTTTTGCTTGCTTGCTTTTAAGTAGCAGTAGTGATATCTAACACCTTGCTGAGGACATGGAAGAAGCAAATGGATGGTTCCGAGTGAAGGCACAAGTAACATAATAACAGTAATAATTTGATAGTACTTGCCTGTATGTCCATTATTTTCTATGTTCCATTTTGAAGATCCCTTCACATCATATCCTTCAAAATTTAGAGGCTTAAGGCTTGTGTCATGAATGACATTTTTGGTGACAATATTGATAGGTGACTGTTTGTTTCCTTTGCAGGTGGCATATGCTGGATACCATTGTCGAGGATCTGTTTGAGGATGAAGGAAAATATTTTTTTCTGTAGACTGCAAATCCTTGATAAAGCCAAACCACAAGTCAGTCGATAGATTCATGCTTGGGAAATTGGAGATGTCTCTGGATGTTGGAATGTAATACAGGAACTTTCTTGGCATATACTTTTTTGTAGTTTTAAAAATATTAATGTGTTTTAAGAATATTCTGTTAAGTTTAATAGGAAAATATGCACGTGTAAACGGCTGTAAAATAGAAAGTGAACTACCACTGAGGTTGGCTGAACTGTAGAAACTATAGAAACTTGGAAACTATAACAAAAAACAAAAGGTGGTGGTGCTGGTGCTGGGAGTGAAACGCTGTTCCCAGCAGAGTCGTTTCCGGGGAGGGCTGGGCAGGACACAGGGATGAGCAAGGGAGCAGGCAGCCTGGGTGGATACTGCTGGTAAAAAAAAAAAGGTGCAGCTGTAGGTAAAACATTAGGACTTTTCATGACTGTCCTTAAGAATTTAAATAGCTGTCTATACCCAGCTTGCTGGGATGATTACCTCTGGAGCGCATTTAGAGTTCTTTTTATATTTTTAGCATTATCCCTGGTTGAAACAAAATGGAGAGTTAGAGCAAACAGTGGTATCTTCAAAACACCCTTCCTTAGGTATCCCGTTTAGCACTTATGTTTGCATATAACATAATCACGCAGTGCCAGGTTGTGTGAATTTTTGCATTATTTCTATGAGGTCTTTTGCAAAAAAGAAGAATCCAAACACTAATGTAACTGGAAAAAGAAATTGTTTAGCAGTACCTTTACACTGTGGATGTTCATGCTTCTGTGACTGATAGCACCAATGGACTCCAACTAAAATAAAATTAAAAAAAATCAGATATTGAAAATTAGATGAATGAAAAGCTGTACAAATTGCACGCGCACACACACACACACACACCCCAAAGCATATGTGAAATGGATTCGCAACTTGTGATCCTTGGAGAGTGATAACTGGGCACACAGTTTTGACAACTTCTTGGTTTTGTCCACCTGATTTTATTAAGTAAGACATTTAATCTCTTCGATATCTGAACAACAGAGGCTGGTAAGAGGCGGGTGCATTGGCTGTAAAGTGTGGAGCACACCATCCAGCAAGTCTAGCTGGGTTCTAATATCACATAAGTCAGAAGAGAGCATAAAATTCTTGCAGTAGGCAGCTGTGTCTCCCTCTAAATCTCCTCCCGGTCTTGAATGTATCAGTTTACACCTGTTAATAACCCTTCCAAAAACAGTGCTAGCATGAAATAGTAGAATTCTGGGTGGGCTGCAGTTCTAAATCATTTGGTTTTGAAACTTTGGCTTCAGCAACTTCTTCAGGCAGAAGTTCCACATCTGAATATATGTAGTGTTAAAATAAACTTCCTTTTATCAGTTCTGTACTTGCCATCCTTTAATATACTTGTAAATTCACTTAGGCAAGATGGCTTATCTCACTTCATTCCAGGAACTATTTTAAAGATTAAGTGGTGCAATAAGGAATTTTAAGACATGAAGGATCTCATTTCCTTAAAGAAATGAAGAATTCTCATTTTAATCAGCTGTGATCCCACACAGATGGTTGAAAAAATTTTCAATAGAATGTCTTAATCTTGCTTTTTCATTGTCAGAAGAAATGTGAAGTTCAGAGGAAGAGAGCTGATTTAACTTAGTATGTGTTGATCTGGTCAGAAAAGTAAGATTTTGTTTATTGCAGCATGCTTCAATGGTTGTTTATAACAGTAATGAAGTTTAAATGGACTTTAACGGGAATAGTTCTCTTTGGCTATTTAACTTTGATCAATAACAATTCAAAACCTCTTATAATCATGATTAATACTATAGTTTCTGTTTGCCTAGGTTTAGTAAATTAAAGACATTTTAATAAATGGCTAATCAATTTTTAGGGATTACTATGGAGGAGTCCTGTCATTAGATTGCTAATTACCATAATTTGTGCCCTTTTATAACAAACACATGTGCTGGAAGGCTCCTAACTGCTTTTAACACCTTTATCTTCCTATCAGTAACATAGCAATACCATCTATTAAGTATTTAGAAATTATAAATAGAACCTTGACATAAAATAGGGCTAGCTGTAATAACAGATGGACACTTGGATGAGCTTGTGGCAATTAATACAATCTTGAAAAAAATGATACTGTTTTAGTTCATCTCTCTCAAAAATTAAATTTGTGCTGAAAACTATAAATAATGTTGACACTTTCTAGTTAAGCAAATGTTTGGTTATATTGAGAAGAAAAGTAAACATTGCTACATTCATATTGTAAGAACTGTAGTGATTTCTACACTGTTGTTTGGTTAATGACTTGTAATTATCAAAAAAATTGGTTTCGACAAGGGGTTTGGTTTTTTGACACTCTTCTAAACATACATAAAACTTAGCTTTAGGACCTGCCATTTCTAAAATTGATTGCTGCATTTTTTCAGGCCTGTGTACACAAGATAGCAGCCAGACTCCCAGCAGCGCTGTGTGATTTCCCATCTCCGCTGGGAAACAGCAGAACCAGAAGTTCCAAGCACAGAATGTCACCAAGTGCCTTAATTGATATTTTAATCAATAAATGCCTAGCAAATACCGGGTAAGCCAATCTTCACAATGCTTGACTATGTTTCATATGTGTTAGTGTTTGCATGGATGAATGACTGCACACATATTTTTGACAACTGCTCTAGCCTGGTGGTCAGTATATGCTTTAATAATGGCTGCACCAGCACCCCGTGACTGGGAGTGGTCTTCCTCTGCAGGTTACATGTGCATGTACCTTCAGGAGAAAAAATGCTGCACCGCAAGAATAACCTGGACATAATTATTTAAAGGTGGTAGCATCTATGTGGCGTGAGAGGATAGTTACCTGCAAAGCTTTGGTCTCAAACTCTTTGGGATGTGAGTTAAACCAGAGAGGAAAGTTGTCAGATGAGAAATCAAGGTCAGTTGAGGTATTCCAGTCTGTTTACAGTAAATTCTTGGAACAAGGTCTACTGTTCTGGGTTTGTATAGTACCTTGCACAATGGGAGTGTGATCATGACTTAGACATCAAAGCATTACTGTAATGCAAATCAAATTTTACGGTCGATATGATTCACAATTAGAGTAAGTGCAGCAAGTTCATTGTTCATCGGGTGCAAGGTTGTGGAGCTTTCAGACCATAACCATAGAACCATGAAAGTCAAAGACAACCACACTGAGGAAAGGTAATTATCACCAAATTATAGTATCGGTGGTTCTGATATAGTGTCTCTGTACCAGAGGAATGAAATGGAAGTGGGTTACGGAGCCTTTCATTGCTGAGTCTGAGCGCAACACGTCTCAAACAAAGCAACCACTGACTTTTTACCATCTGAGAGGTGTTTGGCAGGTTCTTTCAAATAAGCTTGTGGGTTTCAATCACGTCTTAGTAGATTGACATATAAGCCCACTAAAAATCTTTCAGCCTGCACATCAAGATGATGGGGAGAAAAAGTTTAAAAAGTTAAAATTAAAAAAAAAAATCCACCCCTCAGGTGGCTACTGCTGCCTTACATTCAGGACTCACAAGTGTTTTATCCTTTGTCTGTTGAATGCAATGTGCACCCAACAATCAGCATCTAATTTTTGCAAGCTTTCTGCAAAATTCCTAATGTCAACAAACTAACAAAGAATTACTGTTTTTCTATCAAGTACTTATCGCAGTTGTGGTTTAGAAAGTGGGGTGGTATCAGTGAAGTAGAACAGGATATAAATTCAGCAATGCATAAGAAAAAGGTCCTTAAAGCTGTTAAACCTTTTACAATGAGCTAATTAAACATTGCAGAATGCCTGAGCAAACAATGAATTAATGCTTATTGTGAATTAGGTATTTTTTTTTTGGTTGGCAGTAATGTAACATTAGACAACAGGATCTTTTGTGTAGATACTGCTCAGGAGGAACCAAACTGCCATACCCTGTGTCACTTACAAGGAAAATTTGCATTTGTATTTTATTTGAGTTAGGTGTGATTCCTCCCTACGTATAGGGACTTTGCATTTACGATGGTCCTTTTTTCCCCCTGGGCTTTATGGCTTTACTTCTGAAGCAAGAAGGAAAGATACTTGTCACATCCAGTTGTCTGTGGTCTTAGGTATGATTATGCCCTAAGGTATGTTGTCTAGTCTCATTTTAATTGTCTGAGTGGCTCCTGCCACTTCCCTTAGGAGACTTTTCCACAGTTCATTAGCCTTCACTGTCAGGAAATGTTTCCTGTTTAATAGCTTATATTTTCCACTTGCTTATCTGCATCCCATCACTCCTAGAAATATCATTGAACCACCCTAAACAATTCTTTTCCCTCCCTGGTGTTTACAGCATTCAAATAGTCCTTTCATAATCTGTAATTCCTGTTCTTGCTTCATCCATCCTTTGTTCCACCTCTTGACAACATGCCCTTCACCTTTCCCCCATTTCCACGTCAAAGTCTTTCGCTTCTCTTTCTCTGAAGCCCCTTTCTCACAGGGACTCGGTACATATCAGATTCCATCCTGCAGTCCTTCACCTGACTGATCTTCCAATCAAACCTCAGCTCCCCCACTCTCTTTCCTGTTGTTTATTTTATTGCTCAGAAAAATGCAGCAGAACATGGCGGGGGGGGGAGTGATGTTTCTCTGTGTAGTTGAGGTGCTGAAACCATTGCTGTGATATGAGCTGCCCTGGAGGGTTTCATAGCTTACTCCCGCACCTTGCTGGTACATGTGAGTTCAGCCATGAGCATCCACACTTTGCTCAGAATAGTATTAGGTACTAGCCAGGATTTCCAAAAGCTCCTCACCTAATTGGCATTAGATAGAGACACTTGCATTGTTGTCACTGTTGGAAGTAATATAATTCAGTATACATATACATTAGGTATACATATCCACCTGGACTTACAATTGCTATGTTATCAACTATATCTGGCTCTTACATTGTATTATGGATTCTTGATTTGAGTGGTCATGCACCATATCATAGGTGCCACCTTGACTTTACTGGGTTTTAATTTAGAGTGGGGCTGAACTGGGCTGAAGGCCTCCTCTTCCTTCACAAAGTTCAAGACAGTTAAAATTAGGGAGTCTCTCTTGGCAAGTAAGCAGTCCTACTTATCTCTGTTTCTTCCTTGTCAAATTTACAAGTGGTTTCCTGACCAAAGCTGTTTTTTGGCACCAGAATATCTGGAAAACAATACAATTACGTATTGTTTTCATTTTATTGTAAACGTTTTCAATTGTTTTAGCTATCAAGCCTAGCTTGGAAACTTGAGGAAAAAAAATCCCTTCAGTTGAGAACTCCCTCTTCTGTTCACTTACACGGCTGGATGGAGGACAGTGCTTCTGGCTGGAAGCCAGGGTGTTAGCAGTTTGCCAATGTGCTATTGTGTGATCTAGGAAAAGACCCTTAAGCTCTTTGGACCACGGTCAGATTGCCTGAATTCCATAAAAGTTCCTAAATCTACTTTGTCCTACTTGTTGCCTGCTTGCTGCCCTACTTGGACCTGCTGAGCTGCTGCTTGGAAGCCTGCAGCTCCTCTGACCCTGTGCCGAGACAGGTGGTGTTAAGGCTAGCTGAAAATCGCTCTTTTAATTTGACAGTCCACACAAAAGAGTTCCTAAAACAGTTTTTTTCCATTTGGATAAAGTGGTTGGAAATGTATTCATTTTATATGTTGACGGTTAGCTATTTTTATTAACGATATTTAATCTCTTGAAGTGTAAATGACATTTATGCCACCAACAGCCTGAAGTACTGAGCCAGTAAGAATATCCTCTGTTGCTTTTTAGTTAAAACCCCTTCTCTCTCTTTCACTGACTGACTCCTTTGTTTGTCCCTTTAGATCTCTTGTCATCTCTTTCAGCCATGTCCTTGCTGACAATTCATTGTTTTCTGAGAGACGCAGCTGATAGTGCTCCCACTGCACTGCCGCTTTGCAGAAAGCCCAGGCTGCCCCAAATGTCATAGTTCTCATTATGGCTCTATTGTCCCGGTTTCAAATCCATCCCGAAAACCTGTAACCACCAGCTTTGGAGCAGAGTGGAAGCTGGCCCTTTCTATGAAAATGGCAAAAGCTATTTTTGCATGCGGTATATTTTTAGCTTTGGTTTGTGTTGGGCTTGTTCTATTTTTAGCTTGCTTTGTGAAACTTATTATCTTTAGTACAAAAGACAAAGCAACTTAAAAGCAAGTGGAATCTAAGTCTGTCTTTCTAATTAATGAGATTGCTGAACACAAACTGAGCATATATACATATATATGTCTGTTTATACATTCTTAAGTATTACACATCCTCAGGAAGTCCTGATCAACTACTTTGACAGGCAAAATCAGTTCCACATGTTTATTTCTAGATTTGCATATCTCTAACCATGTAAAAATAAGTGTTTGTGATCATTCATATCTCTTCTATTCACTTTTACCTGGAAATTTTATTTTTCATAATGCTATACATCGGTACGTATGTACATTCCAAGCTATTATGGGGAGTTAGCCTTGAAAATAAGCTTTATTGTAGTAGTGAGGCATTGCAAGTAACTACATCTTATTTGAGCACAGTGTTTATAATTTGCACACGTATACATAAATCACATGCTTTATGAGATCCTCGACTGTAACACATATAAACTAAAGGAAAAATCCAAAGAGATTGGAGGTTTCTAGATATGCCCTATAAACATTTGCAAACTACTTCCTTTGTGTCAGAGAGTGAGGAGAATGGTTTTAGGTGTGACCTGTGATACTGTCGTAGCCTCTGCCATATATGTGTGTCCTCATAAATTTGCTGTATCAAAGAAGGAAGCTGACCTTTAACAAAAAATGGGGATCCAGGGCTAAGGTGATTTGCTTCTGTGAGATATTTTGCTTTGCTTTTTTTGCAACGAAGGCAGCGTCAAATAAAATTCAGAAATCCTTTTTTTAGTATTTTTAAAATTTAATTCAAACAAATTACTTTGTGGCTTTACTGTCCCTTTGTAGTCCTTTGTGCTGAGTTTATGATGACCAATCCTACGGCTAGAAATGTGACTAAAAATCTAGTAACAGGCCATTAGCTATCTTCTGCAGCATAATAAAACATCTCCTGCCATGTCACAAGAGGGGAAAAAAGCCTGTCCGCATGGAGACAGACACCTAGCTGAGGAACTGGACCTTGCAGTGTGTCTTGAAGACCTAAAGGTTTGTGCAGCTTATTTGAACAGCTAAAAGAAAGGTGTTTCACAGCAGTGCCTGTCTCTGAAACTGCTCTTCTGCTTCCAGTCTTTAAAATGTAAATGTAAGAGCTAGGAGAAATTGTGACTGCAGTTTTCTTAAGTATCACAGTGCACAACTTGCAGCATATAAGGGATATTCCAATTCTTATGCTGATACTTTTTGCTATAGGAGAAAGGAGAGTGATTCTTAAACTGAAGTAATGTCTCTTGTCACCTGCATATGGCTGCTATGTATGGCTTCTACCACACTCCTTCCCTTCCCCCAGAGCTGAAGTCAAGAGCAGCAGGAAAGCACCCTGGCTTGGATGCTGGAGAAGGATGAGGTGATGCAGCACATTGCAGTTCTGCATGAGGTCAGCTAAACGGTGAGTTAATACAAATTGATGACAATGTAGTGCACTCATGCTAGTCAGGCTGATCCTTAAATGGAGCATCACTAATGTGATTGGGTCCACTGTGTACATGGAAAATTGCCCACTCGTTACATGTCGCCAGAAACAGGCTGCAAACTAGTGAACAATGATTTTTGAACTTGGAGCTGTGATGCCCTTGGATGTATCAGCCTAGTACAAACTCAGTCATTCGGCGCTATGTGCTATATGCAATCACTCTTCAGCATTTCAGAAGTCATGCATGGGGATCAGGGGCAGTTGGATTCTTACGTGGTGGAGACAGCAGAGGTGATCTTATAACACATACACGTGTAATTCTTTAAGAGGAAGTCAGGATCTGCAGATGAATGTAGATTACAGCAAGGCGTGACTGCACGGTACATATTCTTGAATAACTTCACACATAGACTAATGTGAAGAGAATCAAAGCATTCCTGTTCTGACACAAATTTATCCATTTGTGCAACACAGATGTATCTGGGTGCCATGCCTGGCAGGCTACAGAAACGTAAGAAGTTAAAAACATTTCAAAGTTTATTCCATATATGACTCTAATACTGTCTTGCAGCTGCCTTTCAGGAGTCTTCCAGTGATACACAGTGTTGTTTCTTTGTCTGCTGGGCTTGGTTCTCTGCCCCCCCCAAATGAAACAGGCTGTTACAGATAACTGAAGAGCTGCTTTCTGGCTCCACTGTCTCACCTGCTGCTCTGCCACAAGCGCTTTTCATCTTTTGCTGAATTTTAGTGTCAAAGAGAGAGTAGGAATGAAATTGTTACAATGCTTTACCACTTTGTGCCTCTATGATAGGCTGTGGAAGGAAATATGTGTACTCTGAGGTTACAGTATTTGCATCCTTAGATAGTCAGGTCAAGCAATCTGTGCCTACTCTTCTCAGTCATAAACCCTCTCCAGTTCTAAGCCAAATATGACAGTGAATATGAGAGCGGCTAAACCTCTGTTCACCATAACAGTCCCTCTTACAGAGTTCATTTGCTAAAATTTAGTTGCAGGATCCCCATTTAATGGGAAAGTTCAGTCAAAAAATTTCAGAGTTTCAAAGTTATTAAGTACTAAGTGCTGCTACTGGTCCAGCACTGATGATACAGCTAAAAAGTTCTCTGCTACCTGAAGCCTGCATGTGCAGTTTACATAGCCGCATGGAGAGGGGAGAGCACAGAGCAGTATCAGTGGGTAGCTCTTGCTCTCAGTGCACACTCAGCAACCTGACAAATGTGAGCTCTTGTTTCTTTTTGCATACAGTGGATCTGACAACAATGGCATAGACTGATATGTATGGATCATGGTAGGCAGACTCATATAAGCCTTTAAATCTATTTTGGCAGCTTGAGTTATTACAAGGAAGAAACAGAAGGAAGCCCTAAGCCATGTATCCTGCATAAAGATGACATCTTGAGATCCAAAATCTGTCTGCACTGAGATAGTCGAGATAACTACTTCGAGATAATGTCAGTGATAGCTTGTCAGTTATATTTACTCATTTGTTGGATTAGGTGGGTGGAGAGAGGAAACTTCAGGTAACCCATATCTCCTGAAGAACCTATGGATTACTGCCTTAAGCAGCTATGTCTTACTGCCTTTTCTATGTGTTGAAGGTCTTATATTGCAGTTACTACTATTCTTTCTTAAAAAAATGAAAATGCAACTTTTCATTCCAGAGTGTATCTAAGTGCACCAGCATTCCAATATGTGTGCAGTTTATACCACTAGAAACGGCCATGGAAGAGGTTAAAGCATCTTTTGTTATGTTGCTTATAGAGATATCATGTATGCTTTGTATTTGAAGGGCCCCAAGGAAACATCAGACTGAGAATTAATGCTGACAAAATCAGTGCCAGCACAGTTATGTAAATTTTATGTTTGTGAAAGCTGAAAGAATGTAAGTAGAAATGTAGAAAATTAGAGGAATCATGTTCTACCGTGCATCAATCTCTTGAAGCACTACAGCATGGACTGTGGGAGAAAGTCTTCTCATGGCTGAGTCCTGGTCTGTGATAAAGAAAAAGGTTAAAACATGCTGGGGTTCACTCCGTTCCTCTTAAAGAAAATTATTTTTCACTAACACATGGAGCTTGCTGTAACCCCACTACAAAGCTTCTAGGTGGACGTATATGATAGTCCTCTACAAGTGTTGTTCTCTGGATGGCACTAGACTAAATCTACCATTAATAAAACCTCTCTCACAAAAGGTTTGGAATGTTCCTTTTGGAGCGTTGCAGACATTTTGCCTCCCCTGCCTGTCTAATAGCAGTACCAGAGGGTCATTGATCTCTCAAAGGAATCAGGCAAGCCATTTGAGGTGCAGCAGTGCAGCTATTAATGGAATATGCTAACTGAGATCCATATAAGTCAGTGGATGAGATGTTGGACAGAGGTTCAAGCTAGATGGTTTCTCTCTTCTCCTGGTCCCGATTGATCTCTGGGCAGGTGGCAGCACCAATGTGCCTCAGTTTCCCTTTTGTAAAATGAGGATAATGAAGCTTGCTTCTTTATAAAGCCCTGTAAGGACTATTAGTAATGATTTTAAAACATAGGTGTTATGATATCAAGACAGGTCAAGGCTGAAAGCAATTTGAAACATTAGCAATCAGTCATATTGACTACTTAAATGTGGTGAATTATGAGGCTGCCCAGATAAGAAAAACAGCCCTGGTGAAAGTATGTTAAATACGCTGATAAATGGATATCACTCAAGCTAGTTTTCAAAAGTGGTCAGGTAGAAATGAAAGCCTTGTTTAAAAAAAACCAACACAAACCAACCTTCCAAAATAACAAAAATATAACAAAAAATAATTTAAGCTGATTCTCAAACACTGAGGTTTCTTGAAATGTTCTGTCTTTAACTTAGCATAATGTATCTTGTGAAGCTTCTATCTCAGGAAAAGGTTTGGAAAAGAAGGTGGGGAGGAGAGTAGGCTTCTTGTGCATTAATGACTGTGTAGTTTTCCTCCACACTCAGAGAAGAAAATGGAAATAACCATGGTTGGGAAAAAAAGCTACAAAAATATTATATGCATTCCCTATCTTACTTCCGTCCGCTAAAGAATTACTAACACTAACCTAATAAAAGCCCATAAGGGCTTTCTAAATAGTCTTTCAAGAGCCTGTAATAAATACCTTAACAGAGCAGTAAATTTAGCAAAGTGTTAATCAGTCAGTAATCAATATCAAGCAAACACCAGCTGTAGACTTAGGAAGAGCAAAGGTTCTTTGTGTTTCTGTTTACCTGTCCCACATGAGGGAAGCCCCCAGAGACAGAATACCTATGAAATGCAGACTAAAGAAGAGGGGAGGTATGGGAACTGTCAGGTAAGAATCTGGAAAAGGCAAGCTACTGAGCTGTGGATATGGAGAATTAATTAAGAACGGAGAAATAAAATGTGGGAAACACCCCCATTTCCCCAGTGCTCAGGCTGTGCTCCTTACGGCACTTTCTGAGCACCTCAGACCTTTGTTACTTTAAGTCTGACAACTGAATCCTGATCTGCTTTAAAACCATGTCCCTTTAATAGGCTCTTGGTGCAGTGCTTCCCTCTGATACCTCTGATAATATTGTATCTCTTTTTTTCCTTAATGCAGTCTAGTCTATTTTAGTGCAAACAATAGACCCTTCATTACTATTAAGAACTGCAGTGTTTATCTTTAATTTTGAGGCTGTGTGCTGATATTTACATAGGAAAGGTGATTTATTCAATGTTATAGCATTGCTGATCTAACAAAAGCATAAAAATACCTTCTGCGTTTTTCAATACTAATTATAGATCGCTATTTAATCTAGTCATCGTAAGTGCACAGTGTACTTATGTACATAGTGCACACAGTGCAAAAATAGATGGATCTGCTGGGCTAATGCAGCAAAGACATATCGTTCTTTCTTTCTCAGTAGTCAACCATAAGAATTTCATCTTATATCTTAAATGGCAAAGCAATATGAGTAGAAGACAAAAAAAAGATACTTGAAGTATTAAGAAGTTTACAGATAAAAAAAATCTATTTTGATTTTTAAAGTTTACATGTATAATTAACTATAAATATCAAGTCAAACCTCATTGATTTTTCTTGGAGGAGGAAGGCAACTAGAATCTCTAAAGGTGAAAAAAAACCCCACTCATTCATTCATGAGAAAAGTTTATACTTGATATTTTACCACAAATAATAAAAGGCAAAGAAATAAATGAAACATTCCCCATTTGTCATATAAAAGAATTAGAGAGTCGGTACTGTATGTACTGATAGTCAGAAGCAAAACATAAATAAAAGTAACCTTGGTACATGGGGTTAGAAAGAGCAGGCAAAGACTTACCTACTGCCTCTGTCTTGAGAATGTGCAGAGAGAACAGAACAAGGAACAGCAATTCCATTATCTATTTTAAATAGGCTCAGTGTTGAAACCAGAATTGATTAGACTTCTTAGTATGTGATCATATTTCTGCTCACAGTTTTATACTGGAGTAAGTAGTCCTGGACAGACCTGAAAGCCATAGCCAGGAAGGTGAACTCCTCCCCTTTGTAATTTCTCCAGATTTACCCTACTCCTGATTTGCCTAAATTTATTCATTTCTCCAAAATGAATGGCAAAACGAATAAGGTTTTCTAGCACTGAGCAAGCAGCCTGTAGTGAATAAGTGATACTTTGCCACCTATGCACTTTTAGGAACCTATTACTAAAATGGTACATTTTTATTTATCGGTAGCTATTTTTTTTTGACAGCCCACATGACACTTGATTAATTGTGAATGTGTGTGTTAAGGTTAGTGTTTTGTTTCAAAAAATCCCAATGAAACAAACAAAAAAACAACTCCTTCACCCACTCCCACGCCCCCATCCCTACCCTCCAAACAGCTGCTCAGGGCTGGAGTAGATTTGTGAGACTGGAAAATGGGACTTCTGTGTGCAGTATCAGGAAGTGTGCCATACCAACACCTTACTCATATATGCTTTTGCACTTAGGCAATTAACTGAGAGCATGTTTTTTGGTTTTTTGGTTGGTTTGGAGGCTTTTTTGTCCTTTTGTCCTTTTTTTTTTTTTTAATAATACTTTTTCTTCCCTTTCCTGCTATAGTATAATATATGCAGATTATTTTTTTTCTGTCCCCTTTGCTTTCCTATCTGAATGCTTTAATACTATGTCTGATTCAGTAGCAACTCAGGCTTTATGTTCAGCAAACAAAGGCGTGTACGGAAAAGTAGCACTGCTATTTTTTGCTCTGTAGTCACTATTATAGACACATTTTCATCTTGTCATTTGGGGTTGGATTTTGTTGCAGCTGAGGAAAACAAAAGAGGGAGTGCAATTTCTTCTTCCCCTTCCCCAAACGCCTCTCTGTCCTTGGGGGTGCAACCCCCACGCTGGGTTGGGTGCAAGAAGAAGAGCAGGATGCTTGACTCAGTGCTCCTCCACAAAGGGGTGGACAGAGTGAAGTGGCGTTATGCTGGCTGCACTGAGCAAGCCTAGTCATCCAGCAAGGGCTGAATTAAAAAAAAAAAAGAGCCAAGAAAGTGCTGCTTGCCTTTACCAAGAGCCGCGGGCTCCCGGGGGAAGAGTATGGCCAGTATGACAGTAGTAGGGTCGCACAGGATCGGGACCTGTAATAACAAAGGGAAATCTGACAGCTGACTTATGAGCAGGTCTTTTATTCATAAAAAAGGATGGCTATAAATAACATTCCAACAATGAAGATTTGCTGGGTAGTGTTTTTCCATCCTGGATTAGGTAGATTAAAGCATGAACAGACGATGATTTGCCTAGCACATGGTGTTAAGATAAATAGTTACTGCAGTGACAAGAACAATAAGGGAATTTGTTGCGTTTTTTAACTTCCTAGTCTGGCAGTCTCGGTGGAGCTATCTAAGCAAGGTGCATGCTGAGCACGTAGAGACGGGGGCGTGAATGTGGTGGTGTCAGCCCGTGTCAGCCTTCAAGGGCACCTACAAGACATTTTACTCTTGGGCTTTTCTCTTTTTCTTTTCTGGGGACGGTCTTCAGTAGAGGAGCTGAACCAAAGCTCTTTGATGAATTTTTTCACTCTGTTTCTGTTTAGTTGTCTGAAAGCCAAGAGCCTGCTAGAAATCCTCTGTTTAGAACTGAAAAATCTGAGGGTTAGAAATTTTGATCTTGAAATTCAGGATTCTTGGGTTTGGGTTTTTTTTCCTGTTTTTTTTTTTCCTTTTGTAGGCTTCCCAGCCTGTCATTATTAAAGTGGTAATAAATTGCAGTGCAGTCATGTTAACTAAATCTTTATTTGTGCTAGAAAGAGAAGGCAGGCTCAGGGAAAGACAGTCCCTTTCCTTATAAGGTCGATAATCTAAATAAGCAGGGCAGACATCATGTGATATCCATTTCTTTTCCTAAAGAAACTTACCTGACAGGTGCTTGGTTATCAGTTCTCAATGGCATCTTTGCACCTAGAGATATTTTTGGAAGGAATTGCACTGTAGGTGGGATTTACATAGAGGCCTTTGGACATTGAACCTAGATACATATGAGAATACATATTAGTCAGAGAAGCTAAGAGATAAAGTTATGCAGGGAGTCTATCGCAGGTTATTGCACTCAAGGCTACTTTTTCCTGGCATAGTGATTGCAGTTGTGTCCATAGCTACAGGATAGATAAGAACAGGAGGCAGTATCAAAACCAATGAAAACTACACTTGAGAGCCACAGCAGCAAAGATTTTAGAGATGTTCCCCCCCGCCTGGTTTCTGAAATGCGTGAGAGCTGACATTAGCCTGCTGCTACCAAAAGGGCTTCACGGGAAGTTCAGAGGGACTGACGTGATGTCTAATGAAGCTTGGATGCGTCTGAGCCAAATGATCCTACCATGTGCTGAGGGGAGGAAGTCCAGAGCCGTTCCTAACCTTCCATGTGAGCGGCTGCAGTCCCTCCACGTCCCAGCAGCACAGGCAGGAGAGGAGGAGGGCAGGCTGGGTCTGACTCCCTGGCACAAATGCGTAAGAGTCCCAGTCAAAGTCAAGGCGGTGGCACAGCTCTTTGTGCTGGGACGCTGAGCTGTTGCTCTTAGAAGGAAGATCTAAGGCTTGTGAGGGTGAGGCCGACTTGAGTCCAAATCCTGTTCATGGATGAGCTGACCTGGGAAGAATCGTCCCTGCAGTGGGAGAGAGAAGCACTTCCAAGAGACTTAAAGCACAGATGAATTTCATGACTAGTGACCGAGTGATTGGGAAACCTACTCTTCAAAGTGAGAGAACACACTAAGTGCTCTTCATTTTGTTGTGTGTTGTAATTGTCTTCATTAGAGTTCCCTGACTTTGAACAGGAAATCTGGAATTTCATAAGCAGTAGCTGCTGGTGAACCAGAAACATTAAGTCTTCATCTTTCTTGTGAAAATGTGGTTTGGCAGTGATTCTCCCTGAGTCTGCTCTATTGGGATCCTTGTTCTAATACAAGGTCATTTCCAGTGGGACAGTAAGAAGCAATTTGCAATGGCTCTTTATTTGGCCTTCTGCTCAGCTCCGGTGCATTAACTGCTTACTATCTATTTTAGGCTGTACCTGACGATTAGACCCTGTATTATGTGATGTCATCATTAGTAAAGGTGAACTTGTTTCTTTTTCCCAGTATTTATATAAAGCACCATTCTTTATGTGGGGAAATAGTCTTCATTTGGTGAGTGATGAAACACCAGCAGTGTGCAATTCAACATTTCCTAGAATTATGAAGATGTGTTCTGAAGGATGCGTGTCTCTAAGCTGTACGTTTCGCTCTGTGTGTTCACAGCCTGCCTTGTTATTTTGCCTGGTTTGAAGCACACAGGTTTCTGACCACTGCTTCCTTCTAAGAATAGTCCTCACTGTGCCTCTGTAGCTGTTTAGTTTGGAAAGAAGATGCCCTTTGCACAGACCATTTCATGTCTAAAGGGATTAGATGCATTCTGGCTTCTTTATGTATAAATTATTGGTGAAAGGCTTTCTTTACCATATGGCTTTGGTTTCAGGTGTTTATCAATGTTTGCCTCCCTTTAGACAGCCTAATACAAGTTCCTCAAAGGTGAAGATAACAGTTCTGGCATCTCAGAGACATGTTCAGGCTCTGCATAGACAGGGAGAGGGCCTGTTTTGTAGGGTGTTCTTGCAACAAGCTGTCCTTGCCATTATTTTGTGGCTTGTAGCTAACATAATGCTAAACAGCAGTCGTAGACATTCAAGCCTGATGATTGTCTTCACTTTATGTTCCTGGTAAGGGCCATGAAAGCATAGCTGGGACAGCAGATAACGCAAAACCTGTGAGGCAAAAATTCCTCAAAGAGCTTGGGTGGAGGAGGAGTGGAGAGCTTTCTGTTATGAAAACATCTCAGAAAAATCTTGGAAGGAGATCACACATCTCATTTGTGTCTTCCTCTCCAAAGAGGAAGACTTTAATCTGCATAAATTAAAACATAAATTGGATAAATAGGCTCCTTATTTGTATTACTCCTTTTCCTGAACCTTCTGTATTTGCAGGCCTCTTGATGCCCATTGAAAGACTGAGCAGATGGATGGTCTTTTCCCAAGGGTTTGCTGAAGGTCATGGCAAGCAGGAACTAATCTTCCTCAGTACTCAACCAAGCTGCATGTCGTTTGCCATTTTTTGGCTCAGGTGGTATGTTGTCCGCAGTTTGGTAAAGTGTATAGTTGGAATGCAGGGGCAACTGAGGAGAAAGCTGAACCCTTCCATTTCACAACAAACAAGGGCTGGTGTTTCAAGAATGGAAGTAAGAATTGGACGTGAGTTCAAGGAGAAGGCAGCAGGAAAGAAACCAGAACAGTAAAATCCCTTATCCTTTCAGTGCTTTGTTTTTCTTGTGTGTATAGTGCGTGTACATGACTTTGAAAGTAACACCAAATAATCTGGAGCTTAGTTGTGCTATGGCGTTATTTTCATTACATGGATGCAGTTTTTTCTCCTGTAGTTCAGGCATAAACTGAGAATTGTTGTTGCATCACGCTAAGGTAAAAGTGTATGTTGTCCAGGGGTTACCGCACTAAGACTCTCAGCTCCTGAACTTAATTTCCTGTTTTGAAATCAACTTTGGCATGTCACAGCTGGGGCCTGTTATGCTGAGGACTTGTGATTCCCGTTGAAGTCTGAGAGCTGCAGGTTATCAGCGTTTCTGAAACTGCAAGTGCAGTTGTGTGAAGTTGTTAGTTTTTCCACAACAGCCACTTGAAATGAATGGTCATTAAGAATTCAGCCCAAAGCTTCTCATGTCTCTTTCTCAGTCTCTTCAACACGCTCAGTGATTATTGTCCTCTCCACAGGCATTATCGTCAGATAATTATTATTGAACTATCAGATTCTATACAAAATAATGTAATTTCTTACACAACAAATATCAAAACAATAGCAATTTGAACATTCAGATAAAGAAATATAAAAACCATTATAGAACTAAAAAGTGTTGTAGAAGGTGAAATCTAGATAAATATCAATCAAAGGTTTGCCAACTGCAAGGTACAGCCAGTGTTTAAAGTGTCAGCCTGAGATATAGGAGATTAGATTCAGTTCCCTCTTTACTGGACTTCTCTGTGATCTTAAGCAAATAATATGATTGTTCTTTTCCCGCTTGTGAACTGTAGATAACACTCTTTCCTAGCAGGTGTGCTGTGAGCATAAGGACAAGAAAGATTGCAAAGTTCCCAGAAGTGTAAGATTATCCTTTAATCAAGATCATTATAGGAATGGATTTTGCTACGTAGTAGCCCTCTGTCTCACACAGTGTTTTCAATTCAGACTATTTTTCATCTGGTTTTGAGAGCTCAAACTTTATTACAGAGGGCTGGAATATACAAATCAGGGGTTTTTTTTGTGTATTGAAGCACCCTAAAAAAAAAGCAGTTTCCACAATACTATTGTCTCCTTTAATCTAGCAACATTATGCTAATTTTTATGTAATTATGTTAAGGAAATAAGATTACAAAGCTTTTGTGAAGAGCTATTTATGCTAATTGATACTATTTTTAATTACATTCTGATCTCATGCCATTTAGCGTTTCATGCTTGAACGCCAAATTTTCAAATTAGAGAAATTTCAAGTAACGTTTTCAGGAGTATCTAGGGCACTTTGGAGCCCAAGTTCACAGATACACTCTTCTTAGTAAGTAGGATATTTTTGAAGCTGTCAGACTTTGTGGACAGCCTGCTGTTCATCACCACCCTCGGCCCCTCCCTCTGTTCACAGAGCCTCAGAAAACACAATCAGGAGAGATCAGTAGTGCATGTGCCCTGATCTGGTGTCCTCTGCCATTCCTGACCGGCGCTCCACTGGGCTGTGCGTTACCCGCTGACATACTCGCTGTTAGCAAAAGGACGCGCTGACTCGTGGCGCTGGCACTGACAAGGTGACAGAAATAGTAGAGTTCTTGTTCAGCAGCAATCTCACACCAAAGGTGCGGCTGACGAGTCCATTCGAGGTTCATTATAAGATGCACAAAGGATAGTTTATCTGCGACACTTGGGAGAAGAATATTTCATAGGTTATTAATACATCAGCAGGCTTGATTAATCACCTAATAAAGTATGTCTAGTATATAGTAATTGTGGGCTACTAATTGCACACTAACCTGGATATACTCTCCTACACATCAACTTTAACAGAAAAAAGAAGTTACAGAATTTTCCTTTTTAAGCTCAACATTTTGGCACAAATTTCTTACATTGTAAATTCTGGCAGAACTACGGCATAGTTCACAGATTTACAGTTTTAGAGCTGGAATTGCTGCTAAAATGATCAGATGTCAGCACTGAATGTGAAAAGCCCATAAACTTAGCTGAGCTGCTATTGCAATATCATGGTATAAAATTGTTACTAAAGAAAATTAATCCTTTGTTAGCATAACAGTAAAAAAAAAATTAACTCGGAATAACTTTGTAAGTAACATGGCTTCACCTGGATAATTTTGCTAAAGGAAAGCTTGCAAAAACCATCTGCTCAGTTGCAGGTAGGTGCCAGGTCGCAGCCAGAGCACGCTGGCGATTTCTCCTTGTATGTGGGCATTGAATAAAACATAGGGTGGCACGGAGGCGACCCCACTCAGCATTAGCAAATAAAAGCAGCCAGTTCTGTATAGAAAAAATATCCACGGTGCTGTTCATGTTGCGATACTGATGTACTGCTCCTCTCGACTGCTCCGCTGTTTAAAATCCCCATATTCCCCACCGTTTACTGTATTGTTTGTTCCAGCAGTGCCCTCTGCTGTCTGATAGCGTTGAATGTATGCGCAAAGAGCTTTTTCCCCCAAGTATTTTAAATCTAGTTCTCAAAAATCATTTACCTTTAAAGACACAGAAACAAAAGACATATTGATATTACGCTGGTTTATTACAAGTTACACATCAATTTGAAACACGCAAACACAAAATATCCCTTAACAAAGGTGTGAGTACAGATGTCTGTCATTTTCTGGCTACATTCTCATCCATGCATTAAGGTGGAAAAATGGCATTATCAGAACTGCTTAGGCATCTTAATGCAATTGCCAATGCAATTAATCTACTAAAGAGTTAAGCCATTCTCCTGTATTTCCTTGTTTGAAAACGCTTAATTCAACAACTCTTTGAATACATCTTTTTTTTTTAGCTGTAAAGCATCAGTACCTCTGATTTACACAAGGGGAAGAAAGGCCATACAATTTCAGGTGTATTCTGACAACTTCTAAGTACTCCGGTACTCAGTACAGAGATATTTCTGTGGGCCCAAGCACAAAAGCACCTGTGGAGACAGCTGTTGGCCACATCAATTTGCAATTGTAAGCAAGAGGCAGTGAACAGCTATGTTCTCTTGTCTCTTGCTCAACCAAGGGCATTTGAGAAGTTTTGTGATGCCACTAGAATTGATCGGAAATTAGGACTTACATCCTTCACTGACCCGGGGTCCAGGTTAGTGACACAACAGTGATGTTCTTCTTTGAGTTCCATCAGTCACACACTACCCCACTCCAAAACCAAAGAATGACTGCTCTCCATTTTCTGACTCTTTAATCCTTTGTCTAACTAATCTATTTGTGAATTAAAGCTGAATTCACATTCATTCCATTTTAGAATATCCTCAAAGACTTTTAAACTACCAATATGATCTTTCCTCTTTACAAGAGCTGGCCAGATTTTGTTCTTGATAAAGGTTGCTTTAAGCAAATCATCTGTATAGTAGTAAATATGTTTTCCACTTTTGGCTGTCCTAGCAACTGAAAGATAATTGGCTATGCTCTGAGTTGGTAACCCAAATATTTAAAAACACGAGTGGTTAAAGTTTAATCCACTGTCATGATGATGATGTGGCAGTAGAAGCTGTGTGTCAGGATTCATTCTTCGCCTGGAGACCAAGGGGGCAGTAACGCTCGTGTAGTATGGTCTCTGACGGAACACGGGATGTGTGAAGCAGACCTTGTTAACGGCTGAAAGCAGGATTTTCCACCATGAGTGGATACCCAAACTGCTCTGCTAACCACACGAAAATTTGGAGCCATTATTTAGTACTTGCACTGGGCATCCCCCAACTGACCATTAACATAGCATCTGTGATCTTCAACTGCACAGCCATCTTCACCAGAATGGCGACAAAGGATCTGCACAAGCCTATCTCTATACTCTTCTGCAATTTGGCTTTTTCTGATCTCTTCACCAGCTTTTCTGGATTTTGGATTTCGATGCTGTTCATCACCAATCCTGACATTACAATCTTTGGATCCAAGGATATGCTTGCACCTTATGCCTTATATACTATGTCTATCTTATCCACCATCTATAACTTGGTAAGCATCGGAATTGAACGCTATCTGGCTGTGGCTGAAAGCATGAGGACAAGATTCAGGGTTGCTAGAAACCATTCCATAGTTGCAGTTTTAATTAACTGGCTGCTTGCTTTCTTTTTGGGCTGCTTGCCATTGATGGGGTGGAACTGCTTGCGTATGGAAAAAAATCTCTCTGTCCTCTACAGTCCGTTTTGTGTTGACTACCTCATCTTCATCGCCATTCCCAATGTTGTGGTGGCTTTTATTATACCTCTGTTCACTTACCTTAGAATCATTATCATCTTGAGGAAACGAAAGCTGAAAATGAAAGCGTGTGGACAAGCTACGGGCACTTACAAATCAGCTGAAATCCAGGTTGCCAGAACCAGTATTTTTATTTGGCTCCTGGCGTTGATCTCCTACGCCCCTTTTTTTGCAGGAGTCATATTTGATGCCACTAACCATCAGTGCCACACTGATCTCTACCCAGGCGTCTACATCTTCCGAAACTGCACGGCTATGCTGATAACCATGAACTGTTTGGGAAACCCCATAATATACACCCTGAAAGCCAAAACTCTGGGGGCTAAACTCAAGGCTCTGAAATGCCTCTCCACCAACCGCGTCCGAGCCTGCACCATCGA
>VZSZ01008856.1:224607-246994 GCA_013398815.1 Ibidorhyncha struthersii
TAGGTGGGACGGGCGGGCAGGGCGGCGCGGAGCCCCCGGCCCCGCTGCAGCACCGCTGTCCGCGCCCGCAGGCGGCCCCTGGTCGGTGGAGGACATCCTGGCGGACGGGGAGGAGCAGGACCGCGTCCCGCTGCAGAAACTGCAGCTTTTAGGTAACGCTGAGAAGCCGGGAGTCGGTTGGGTGCGCGGGGGGTGGAGGGCCTTCGGCCGAGCGAGACTCTCGCAATTGCCGTGAATTCTTCCCGGAGCGCTGCAGTCTGTGCCGGCCCTGCGTTTCACTGCAAGGCCTGAAAGCTTTAAACGCCAGAAACCTGACCTTTCACCGTGTCTCTTTGAAAGTTTATTTGTAAAATAAGGGTGGTCTCAACCGCATTTGTAACTGTTCGAGATTACTACTCTTTGTCTTATTTATTTTTTCTTTTTCAGGGGAATCGGAAGAGCTGAGAGGCTTGCTTCTGAACCCGCATCTCAGGCAGCTACTGCTGACAGTCGATCAAGCAGAAGATAAAAGCTCCCTCATGAAGAAGTATATGCAGGAGCCGTTATTTGTTGAGTTTGCAGACTGCTGTTTGAGAATTGTCGAACCTCCAGAGAAGGAGAACATTCTTCCCGAGTGAGCTACTTTGGGAACATTTTTCTTTCCTGGAGATTTTTTTCCCTCTGACAGAAGAGATTTGGGGTGCACCATTCTGTGTGTTTCCTGGAGGTTTGGTCATGCTTTGCTCGTGGATGTCAGTGCTCTGACTTTCGATTTGGAGTTGACAAACAGCAACAGAGTATTGGACAGATTGGTAGATACTGGGAATTAAACTTGATGTTCTGTGGACTTGCTTTCTGTTGGTACAGAAATACTGTCAACCATGGGAAGTGTTGCTTCCCAATAACAATATTAAATATATTTGCATTTATTTTAACCCACAAACTAATCTGAAATGTTTTTGTTAACTAAACCTTGTTATGGATGGTCAGACACCTTTACAAGGGATTTAACAGTTTATTTAAAACACGGAAGAGCTGAATGTTTTCAAGACCCATGTGAGCAATGGCGAGATGGTTTAGAGCACTCCGATGAGAACCGTGGCAGAGGTAATGCTGTTGATTAGGTAGTGCTAGAAATGCAGGGCAGTTGTGAGTACATATGTTCTGGTCCTATAGATAAAAAAGCAAGAGTCCAGTCTCGCTTTTCCCTGAGACATCTGCCTTTAGTGTTACAGCCGACTGCGGCTCGCTTCCGTGGGCACAGTCGGAACTGTTACGGTGTTGCTGAACGCTGGTGTTCAGTCAGAATAGCTGTGCTTCCAGATCAGACTCCAGCGCGCATTGGGAAATGTTTGCCTTATTTGCGCTCTCATTACCAGCCTCTTGCTTCTCCCAGGTAGTGCCAGAATTGGTCAGTTCAAGTATATAGTGCTTAAAGCACTTGATCTCTTTTAATTATGTTGAGTGTTCTCATAGTACTGATATTTCCTCTAATATGTGCATGTGTGTGAGAGGAGGAATGCCCCCGGTGCGTTCTAAATTTGATGTATATTATATGTACAATGCATCAATATAGAAAGCTCTGAGGTGACAGCAGATACGGACGCTGAGTAATTTGAAAGCAGCAGCTTGCAGACAGTCCTTCCCTGAAGGAAAAAGTACAGTATATGCAGGTGGCCAAAACCTATGTTGGAAGGAGTTTTTTTCTGTCCAATAAAATCTGGTTAAATCCAGTGATGGAATAGGCATCCGTGTGGGGGCTGACATTTGCGTAATGCAGGGGAGACTTCTTACAGTGAAACTTGATCGAGCCCTAGAAGAAATAGAGGTGAAGGGGTCAGTTGATGTTTTGCCGGATTTTGAGCTAATTTTGCTATTCAAACTAAGTAGCGCTAGTGAATATAAGGATAGAGGAAGACCTCCAAAGTCCTGGTACAAATGGATTTAAGAGAAGTGGTTACTACAAAGAGTACCAATACCAGAATTTGAACTGAAATTAGCTTAGACTGTGAAGATCTGACTATTTAGTCAGTACTGAACTTGGTGCTGCTTCGTCCTACTTTTAATAACTCTGACTAGGCACAGGCTGCATTCTTGCAAGCATAACTTCATGCAACCTCAAAAATTTATCAACAAAAACCCCAAGCACAGGCCCAAGGGATTGGTAACCAGAGCGCAACTTCTGAGGGAAGCTAGCGGGGGTTGTGGCTTGTTTGTACTAAATGGTATCTAAGACTATTCTGCACGTGTGATAAGAGATGAAGGACTGGAGGGTTGCTCCTGGCTTTCCGCCCTGGAAAGCCCCGATCTGAATTAGTTTATGCAGTTGTCTGCACAGTGAAGTTAATACAGAATTACTGAGAGAATACACCCAGTGGCTTTTCCCCAAGAGGATGCTGTTTCACGTTCACCTGTTGTGCAACCTGACTCCCCTAAGCAGGAAAAATATGTAGTACGTAATAGCAGAGCCCACGTGGGAATGCTCTGCTCTCCAGTTTTGAAGCAGAGCTTCGATCAGTTTGTTCCTGTGACAGAGATTAACAAGAGTTTTCATGCTTAGTTGAAAGTCTCGACTCAGCGCTGTGTCTACCTTGACCTGTTGATGTTGGAGCCGTCAATAGTCATCAGGCATGTCTTAGCCAGTGGAAAAAGTAAGACTGTAGCCTGAGAGCAAACTTGCTCTGCTCGATAGCAGTTCCAGTTCCTGAAGTCGTGACAGCTTAACTGTGCTGATTACTCGAGTGCGGGAGGTACGTTACCTGTGGGAGAGCTCTAATGGAGGTGATGCCACAGCCAAAGAAACAGCTTTCCACCTTGTAGCAGTCGCTCTCCTGAAGTACTTTGAGGCATGCCAGCAGGGACAGGTCTCTCCGAAGTCCCATTACAGTAACAGGTGCAGCAGCCAGGACAAGGCCAAGAGGCCAGAACTGAATTACTGCATGCAGAGGCCAAGTCGTTTCCAAAGAGCGAGGTAATTTGGCCGAGATCACTGTAGCTCCAGGACCTGAGAATGCCTCCTCTTCGCCCTCATCCAATTCTGCTGCTGCTAAAGCAGCCATTTTTGCCTGATGAAGAGAAGCAGAGCAATATTCTTGAACAAGATTCTCAAATGTCTTGAACAAAATTTAAAATTGCAAAACTAACAGTCTAAAAAAGGGCATCTTAAAGGGTAGGACACCCTTTGGGACGCTCTCCCATTTTATGAAGGTAAGGAACGAGTTCATTCTGCAGTCTCTATGCTGCCACCCTGTAGAAGCAGCTGTACAAGACTGGCATCCATCTTCTCTTCAGCTTGAGAAGACTTTTCTGGAGAATTGAGGGTTTTGCACAGTTACTTGACAGAGGTAGATTCTTTCTCAAACACAAAAATCCTCATTCACTCAATTTCAATGCGCTCGTGTACCAACGTACTTACTTTCCATTTCCTCCAGCTGTGCTTAATAGCATTAGCAGCCTTGCGCATCCTTTGGAAGCGATTCTTGGCTAACCAGGAACGAACAGCTGAAGATTTAATTAAAAGAAATCTGAGTACACAGAATCTCTGAAGCTCTTGCACACACTGTAAGAGGGATGGCACTTAAGCTTTCTCCGTGCTCGATTAACATAACCACTCCTGCCACCTTAAACATCCAGTGTAACTGGAAATGTTACTTGTTACATTATGTTCACCCACACCCTTATCAAATTACCTGCTTGGATGACAGTTGCCGACCATCTCTCCTTCGCTAGTTTCTTCTGTTTGTATCTTCTCCAGCAACACTGAATGCAAAATGCTTTCTCATTTAACACCTCTGCTCTTCTAGCTTCAAGTTGCTCCAGCTGCAGTGGGGACAGGAGCCTGCAGTTAACGCTCGAGCACAGAGCTGCGTTCACAGCTCTTCCCTAGTCTACAGTCTCTTGGTGTTTGTGAGAAAACCACGTGTACACTACAGGGTCCTAAGACTACTGGATGAGGTTTTAGAAGCGGGAGCACTTCATTAGTGCTTATTAGATAACGTGTAAAATGAAAATGTAAGTATCTGAGGGGGAAAAGGGTGTTGCGGGAGGGGAAAAGCGGACACTCCCAAAGTCACAGTAGCAGTTAGCTTAAAACTAGCTCCATTGAAGGTTGGTTGTCTCTTTTTTTCTTGCATCCTCCAGTATGCAAGCTTTGCAAAAGTGCCCTCGTCTCCTTCATCTCTGTCACAAAGAAGCTGCTTAGGCCTGTTGGAGTAGCCAAGTCTGTCAGCTGAAGCTAAGGAAAGCTGTAATCATTACTGGAACTGGGAGGATACTGATGACACTAAACACAAGTGCAGCTCCTTGTCCGTTAACAACAAGGACTCCATTAAACAAAGCGCTTCTGATAGTTGGATTCCGATGGATATTTGATTTGGTTTAATAATTTGAAAGAAAATCCCAAATCCTGGTCACACTGGCATTAGCAGGTATATCGTCTAAACCATGATGATAACCTGTGCCAGAATCCCCATGATGCACGGTCGCTCTGTTAGCCAAGGAGACAGCACTCTTACCACAGAATTAGCCATAAATACTTTGGTTTTGCCACAGTACACTGAAGCGTTTTCTGCTGTGTTCCCTGTTTGCTCAGCAGTAGTTTGTCCCCTAACAACATTCTGAAGGATCTCAAAAACAACAGAACGCGATGCTTTGTCATCATCCACCACTGCAGTCTCGCCTGGAAAGGATCACCAAAGAGACGGTATCACAAAACTTGGAAATCAGGACCAAGTAATTATATTTACATTGAGATTTCATGGCCATTTAGGGGGGGATACATCTGCAACACGAGGGGAGGAGGTGATGGCTGAGACATTACTAGATCCAGCTGTGGTTAAGTGAAAAATATGACAGTATAGGTTTTGCTGCGGGCTGGCAACTAGAAAACCAGCTTGGTGGGTTTTAACTAGAATGTAGTTTGGGTGCTGCCTTATCACCTCTGTTACAGCCTATCCATAGGTAACAAATGCCATTTGGGGTAGATCTAGACAGTGAAACAGACACGTGGAGGACTCGGCTGTTTTCACATTGTTTAAAGCATCCTATGTGGAAACATTAAAAAGCAACAGCAATGCAATTAAGAACAGATTTGAGCAGCTCAGTCCTAAGAAAATCTGATGAAATACCCGAAACTCAAAGCTGTTGGGAACAAAGAACAAAAAGTGAGGAATTAGACTCATAGCCTTAATGTACTGAAAGATGCAGGAACAGAAAACAAATTCTATGCAATTCTACAGCTTTCACGGGGCATCAGAAGCGGCTACAGGGACATGTACTAAGCGGGAGTTTATTGCCAGCAATAAGAGGTTATTAAACCCATTTCTGGGGCACAGTACACAATTTTTTACGTTATGAGACAAACAGGTTAGCCAGATTAATCTATTTGGAAATAGAGGTAGACTTAATTCAGACCTGTCCTTGAAAGAGATTGTGTTGTTCAAGGCAATGCTGCATGAGTTTCTGCATGCCCAATGCCGGAACTTGATGGTCTTTGTATCTTTCCGTCCTGGATACTGTTTGCTTTTCTGCTATAAATATTTCTAAGGAGATGAGAGCATTTTAAGGTACTGAAAACACATATAAGCAATTCTTGCTTACAGGAAGACATCTGGTGACCATGATGGTGTTCATGGGGCTGGGCTGATAAGGGAACCAAGAGCTTGTCCCCTTGTTTAGGAAATTGTTTTGCTTTGTTTGCAGCTTATTACCTGCTAAAGATAAAAAGGACGAGTAGCCTATCACAATGAGGCACTTCAGCTAATGGGTTTATAATTGAGGGAGAAAGATAATGGCGCGTAAGTAATTTTTCAGCCTATACTTCGTTATTTCACTCCATTTCCACATGGTGACTAGATTTCCAGCCATTTTACTTATCTGAAATAGGCTGGTACTTACTGGTCCTGCTTCCCACATCTAGTGGTTACTGACCAGGCCCATTGCGTGAAGGTGGGATTAATCTGGGAGAGAAAAGGGGGTTGCGGCGACTTTCAGTATTAAGTGTAACCACCTGATAAGTTCCTTCTTTCAGGGGTTCATACCAAAGATGTTACCTTGTAGGCCGGATTGTGTTTAAAAAGTCCATCCTCGCTCTTGCTTAGAAAAAAGAATCACATACAGAAGTTTGCAAAAGGTAGAAGAAGCAGCAGAATCCAGGTAAGGTAGAAGGTCAGTGTGTTCGGCAAGAAAACAAGGTGGGGGGAAAAAAAGAAAGGAAGTAGAAGGAATATAAGCAAAAAGGTAAGTGGATTTCAAGTCTACTCAAGAACTAATTCTAAATCAGATTATATTGAGGGGGAAACCCCAAACACCATCATAACTGTAATTGTTGTACCCAAGAAGAACACAGAAAACCAGAAATAAGATGAAAGATTTGTAGACTTCTAAAAAGAGCCGTCTGTAAGCATTAGGCAAACTAGGAACTCAAGTTGGTGATCGATTAGAAAAATATTTTGAGAACAGTGATGTCCCTAGTACTGAATACAGTAATTGCATCTGATCTACGTGGTATCAGGTTGGTGCAGTGACAATCTTACTTGATAGCAGAGGGATTATCTAAAGAAACGTACCTTTTTTCTTGGCAGTATGATAGTTGCTTTTATCACACACACTGTTTTTATTGGACCCACATGATTTTCTCAGTATTTCATAGCGCTCAGTGAAACTTTGGAAAGGGATCCTGATAGACAAATATACAGTTATTTTTAGGCAAGTATCATTTACTGTATGGTAAATAACCTATGCTTTGAGGGGGAAGAACTTGCAGAATGGTTTCAAAAATGCAGTGCAAGGAATGCAAATAGACTGATGCCTGTGTAGCCACCAACATACAAGAAAGTATACTTTCCGAAGAAATTCAGGAGACTGCCTACTGCCCAATAACAGACGGTGACTTTTGCCTGTAACAAAGACTGGGCAGGAATTGTGCTTGTTTTAACGGTGAGCTTCATCCCATCCCTGCTGAGCTGTTAAAGCTATGACTAGCTCAGGCCTTGTTCCCTCCATCCTCTAAAGGTGGTCAAGAAAGCCCAGCAAGGTGACTGGCTGCGATGAGATGCACGACTTCAAGTGACTGCACTTAGATGAATGCCATTTATAATTTAATTTTAATTGCTGAAAATGTTACCCTGAAGCTACATTAAATTAGAAAGTTTTAGTACATGATAGTCCACATCAAAACATCTCTTCCCCAGCTTCTCAGACTGGAAAGGCACAGTGAGCTCTCAGAGCAGACAGGTGCGTTATAGACACATATATGGACTTTGTTAGTATTTGGTATATTTTTAAGAATCCCACTGTCTCGAACGCAAGTTGTGCTAGCACTGCTTGTTGTGCTGCTACTGTACTTTTGGACTTGCTGAGCAAGCAGAGTTTCATTATCCAAAGCACAGAACAGCAGTCCAGATTTGCCACAGGTTTTTTTTGTCTCCAAAACAAGAAAGAGAGGTACTCAAAAAAGCTCAAAAGCAAGCAGTGAGCAGAACTCTTCAGATAGCTTTGAAAAAATCAGTAAAGTTTCGTGGGCTGAAAGAGACTACAAAATATTTGGATTTCCTGCTTATAAGCTGTTCTGAATAACTAATATGCCACTAATTGCTACAGAAACAGATTACAGAAGAAGTTGCTCAAGAAATTCAGACTTACCTAATTGGGAAGCCCGCTGCACTGATGGTGATGGCTTCGACTATTCCACACGCCTGAAGCTGGCTGAGAACCTGAGGTGTAAATTGAGATGGTTTAGGCAACCGCTGTCTTACTCTTCGTGGAAGCTGTGTGTGCTCAGCCCAAGTGACACGCAGCTCAGCAACCACGCCAGAGCTTGCATGGTGTGCACCGCCACGCTGGCAGCTGGGCAATGAATGGAGAGGGCGGAGAAGGGGATTACACAGCTACCGAGCTCTACTGCTTTGAGTAACACCCAGAGTAGGGTCAAGGAGCACTAACACAGAGGGACAGGCCTCGTGTGCCCTTTCTTGTGGTAGCTACATGCCATGCACTGACCAAATGCAGCAGAACACGGGAACCCAGTATGGGTACCTTAATACCACTTGCATGTAATCAGCAAATTCTCAGTGTGTTAAAAATTAATGCAGCACTACTCCAGCTGCTTGTTTTTACATCAGATGAGGTTCTCTAGTTATAGCTTTAGCATCCGCTGCTCTGCTCCCAAAGATGTGGTTGTTGGTTGATCTCACCTAACTTGTCCTAGACTGGAGTCCAGGAGCAAGCAAAGTTTTGTTGTGGGCATTCACCATGATATCTGTGTGACCAGGACTGCTAAGCAGTCAGCTCACCTTTATTGTGAGGGCTGGGATGGCAGCACCCCAAATAACCTGGGAGCACTCTGGTAGAGAACTTCCCATACAGCAACAAGTAAGTTGCATCTGGAAGAGATCTGTGCTTACCAGCTCCATTTTAGACACGCATCATCAGTGATTCTGAAAGGATGTTTATTTTGGAAGCTCCAAAGGAGAAAAAGCTATTTCAAGGTGTGCTGTGAAGAGAGCTTTGCAAGTGACTCAAGATGATAACAGACCCAATGCAAAGCCCTGCACAATGTCTCTAGGAAGCTTCTCATCAACTCAGTGAGGAAAGGCTTTTGAAAAGTTACCTCTTCTCTTTTAAAAGTCATCGCCTTGCAGTCAGCGTTAGGCTTGATGCATCGGATGTAATGCGGTGTGGTGGTATTCAAAATCTGCATGAGATGTTCAAGTGAACCCTGTAGAAAACAAATACAGGTTGAATTAGGGACGACTCCTCCACAGGTAGTTTAGCTAACCAGTGGCCTTCTATAAAAACAACAAAGCTGTTTTTTGCAAGGATGGCTTTAGACACTCAGTATTAGCAGAGCTCTTCTATAAGGGCAAAGGGCAAAAAATCCACTCTGTGGATGCTTTTGTAAAATTGTTGATGGCAAATTCAGAAAGTTTCCAAAATTATAGCAGGGCCATCAGTTGAAGCTAATCCCTCAAGAGGAACAGGTAGGAAGAAGCCTCACAAGGGCAGATACCCAACTGTTAAAGAAAATGGTAAAATCGGACTGAGCTAAAACCCTGAGAATACCGGGAGTCTGAAGCCATTTCTGTTTTACAGCTGTTTCATTTTAGTAACATTTACTGGTCTTGGTCCAACTTTACTGTTTTCTCATTTAGTTATGAGGATAGCAGTAGAAAGCAGAAACTTGAATAGGATGTACCTTGAACTTTGACACCACTGTAACGACAGCTGCTCTGTTCTGCATTTTGATGTTATTTTGGCTCCTTTCTGTCACAGGAAATAATTTTTGAAGCAAAGGGTCCTTAGAATTCTGCAAAACGTGGACCAGCTCTGGTGGAATGGGGTCCTGCAAACACAAACGTGACTCATTAGTATTTGGACTTAGGCAGAAACCTGCCACCTTTGAAAATGACTGAACATTCCACATATATAGATGGAATAGTATTTCTGATGCCAACTCTGATTTAACCACTGCAGTAGTTTCAAATCTGACTACATACATTCACTCATAGTCAGATTCAGGAACAGACAGCAATGTTTGGCTGAATATTTTGCAAATCCAGTCAAATGTATCACTGCTCCTAACACTGTTTCATTACACAACTTAAGTGAGCTAGAAGTCTCGACTAGTTTAATCCCTATAGGACAGTCTGCAGCAGATATTAGAAAGTCTTCCTTTTAATTAAGAGACGGTATTTTATTGCATCACCTAATATACCACTTGCCATAATTGCTGGTGGTATCAGAAATGACAAGGAACTCTCATATCTGCAGACTATTTCACTTATTCCCTGACGGCACAACGAGGCCAAAACTTGAGCTTCCTGGTATTTCAGAACTTTCAGTAGTCGAGTCCGTGCTCTTGTTTCTCATAAATTTACCTTTTTGGGGGGGAAATGAAGCACTATATTTATGGTTATAGAAATGCCCTGGTGCCATTAACACCTCTGCATTTTCTCAGGAATGGAAGAAGCCCTGATTTGGTGATACATGGTCCACTTCATCCTCAGTGGAAAGGTCTGCTAACAAAGCATTTGCTTGTGCCAGTGATGGTTCATTAAAAATTACACCAAGAACATTAACCAGTTTTACATGGCCTGAAGGATTTGTTTGGAGCAAGGTATGTATACCCAGTAAACGTCACTGAGTATACATGTTAGTTGGTGCTTTGATTTAAATTGCTTTTGGTCTGTAAGACTTTTGTTTGTTTACTTTTAAATAGCTCTTTCTGAAAACACCTACCTTATTTTTCTCCACCATTGCAGCCAGCTGATAGCACACTTTGCCAGCATAATGTGAAATAATAAAGTTAGGCTTCTTACTAAACTTGTTTCGACTTAAACATTGATTATTAGACAAGGCTTTCTCAATCCGCGTTTGAAACAGGTCAGTGTTAGAGGATCTATTCAGACGGCACTCCTGCATGACGAACAAGACAAAATTGCAGCATCGCTTATTGTCATAAAGAACTGTCTTTAAAAACTAAACCACTGTAGCTTAAAATCATAGCCATTTTACTTTTAGAGTTGCTTTGAGTATGCAAGCCCTGAAATACTGGGATAAAAAAAACAACCACCCCACCCCCCCCCAAAAAAAAAAGTAATTGAGGCTTTGTATTTGAATCAGAACATCCTGGATCAGAGGAAAAAAAATAGGAAGCAGCAGTGTCATGATTGCTCTGAAAAATAAGCTCTGCAAAACGTTATGGCTGTCAAATTTCCTACTAATTCAGCGCTCATGTTTTCTTTGGTGGCATGGGACAGATGGCAGGCAACTAGGCCAAAAGCATTTGGGGGTTTAGATCCACACTTACCTCATTCAGCAAAGAAAAAATGCTGAGAGGATTGCCCTCTATCAGATCAAGGCAGTTCTGGTTGTCCTGGTAGTTTATGAAAGACCACTCTAGGCCTTCAGCTGCATATTCTTCCTGAAGTAAGAGAGAAAACGGTTATCTGCGGCAGAGGGCACTACAGCTCAAATAACTGTGACTTTTTGTAGTTTGATGCAGTTACTGTTTAACAAGTTAATCCCGGTCTCAGCCGGCTCATCCAAAGCTCAGCTCATGTTCATTGGCAATCTTGAGAGAAAAAAAACCCAATCGAGGATATTCTACCCCAGGTAGCTTTTGAGTATGTAGCAGCAGATCCTGCTGGAACAATTTAAGTATTTGGGAACCTCCCAGATTTATCAGCGAGAGCTGCAAGGCTGCTTTACAGAGTAAACAAGCAGAGGTTACAGTCACACTAAGCCTCTCCTGGCTGTACTGGGGTTTGCCCTGTAGGGCAAGGAACGCACAGAACTCCTTCCTTAGCCTGGGACATAGCCCTAAACCAGCTCTTGGGTGCCAGACCTTACTGACTGGGCGCTGTTTAAAACAAAGCTGGACCCACAAGGAAGTGGAGGAAGATATTGGTTGAAATAATTTGTACAATATTTTTGCTGAATTACGGAACAACCTGTCAGGAGTGTTTAACAAGCACGAGCTCTTGGCCAGTTATTTTAAAAGTCTCCTGGCAAAAGCTTGCTCAGCACAGCCACTAATGGCGTCTAAGTGGTTTGGAACACAGCCAGATCAAGAGAGGTAAGAGGGCAGGCAGTAATTGGGAGGGGTACTATAAACAGACGTCATGAATCAGTTTCAAGGAAAGTAATTGTATGCTTCAACTTGGTTTCCATCTTCACTGACCATTAACCCCTGGCATAATGATGAGGGCAGGCAGGAAAAAAAAAGGTTGGGCATATGAAAGCAGAAATTATGGTCAAAGAGATACTTAACTCCCAAATAAATTGATAAAACTATGCCGTGAGGCATCATGTTGGTGCCATAAAGAAAGTAATTTCCCAGATTCCAGTTCATGGCAAAGAGGATTGTGGTAATGTATGTGTCATGTGGAGGAATTCAACACAGACTTAAGTACATCTACGAGAGTAGGAACCCAGGCCTGGCAGGGACTCTGTAGCTTTCAGAGCACTCAGATAAGAACTGGAATTAGCAACGTGTGACCAGGTAAGGAAGTGACTAAAATGTATTTAGCACGGTGCAAATACCTTCTCTACTGTAAAACAACACAACTCCTGTACCTCCTCATTGAAAAATGAAAGCTGATGCGCAGTGTGTTTTTGTCTTTAAAGGTACCAGCACGACAACTGGGTTTATGAAGCTGTTCTCCTGTGGCAGGAGGCCTCCAGCAGGTACCACATGCTATTGATGTTTGGGTTACAAGGCTGTGTTGGGCCTTCTGCCTTCACGCTAGGTTCAGGTCTAGAAGCTCCCCACCCATTTAGGTACCTTATATTTGATGAAGAGAATTAACGTGGTTATAAGCAGCAGCTTCCAAGAGAATCTCAATTTAGGCAATTCTTACCTCAAGAATTTAGTTTTAAGTGTTCAGCTCTTTGAGGGTATGCACACAGTTTAACAGACCACAGAGCCAATGGAGCTGTGTAATAGGGAACAGATTTCCAGTAGCCGAGGACAGGAAGCTGTCTCGTTCCACCAACTACCCCACACTCATCTCTTTAATAAAACCAATCTTTACCCACATCCCACTGATTTCTCTGGCATTATTTACTTGACTGAAGGTTGCAGTCTGGTCAGAAGCACAGAAATACAATTAAAGAGACAAAAGATGCTGTTTTAAAATTAGATATTTAAAATTTGGTCTTCATGGAGTATTACCTGTTGTGCCTTCAGATAGTGTGCTACAAAGTGCTGCTGCAGTTTCTCATTGGCATAGTTAATACAAAGCTGTTCCAAGTTGTTTTCAGGGAAGGCTTCAAAACCGTAAACATCCAACAAACCTAGGAGGAATATGGGAAGACTTTTGGTCTAGGAGTAGCTTGAAGGACTTACGGTTACCCAGTTAAACCCATGAAGAATAAACCATACCTATGAAGCTGGTCCACCCTGACGGATCTCCGTAGATGCTTTCATTTATGACCAAAACAAGCCATTCAAACAATCTGCAGACAGTGACAACTGGATTAGTTGGAAAGTGCTTGCTTACAACCATCAGAGTAGTGTTCCTTTACTGCTGTTTTTACCAGTATCACGTGGAAGAAACAAAAAATTATGACATGCTGCCTGCTGACATGAACCAGCAGTTCTCTGAAGGTCTCTCTGTTAGCTACTGCAGCTATGTCAGTATCTACAAGGGAATCCAAGCTGTTACGGAGTCCAAGCAGAAAGCCAAGGAAAGTAAATCCCCCTGCCCTCCCTATTCCCTCACAAAAGTTACAGGGATTAGCACAGCAGCCTGGCCCAGGTGTCCTTACTTAGCGTAGATCACTTTGGCAAGGCAGTCCCTCCTAGTGTCACATTCAGCTCTGGAGCATGGCTTCTTGAAGACTTGTTGTTGTTTTCCAGCAGTTATTGTTCGAATTTTTAATGATTCCAGTAGTTCCTCGACAGGTATCTTCAGCAAATCTCCAACGGTCTTCACAAAATCTTGTTAAGAAACAAAACATTGCAAGGTTATCTGGAGTGTCAAACGAATGCAGCCGCTTTAAAGTTATGGAAGGTCTAGTATAGAAAAATGACACTTCCATGAACTCACCAACGTAAATGTGGATTTGGGATCTCTTTACCCAGACCTGGGAAAAGTTTTGCAAGACCAGACTCTTAATTTGGATGTACAGTACCCCTAGAATTTCAGGCACTCTACTTAAAATGAAACAATACCAAAAAAAGTCTGAAGTTTGTCACAAGGAAGCAGCTATTTTAGAGAGTACTTTCTAGGTATGTCTTTGTTACTTTTTCACCTTATTTGAGCAGAGACCTCTAAATCCAGATAGACAAATCAGTCACAGATAGAAAAAAGCAGGGATTTGGAGGATAGTAAGGAAATGTAGAAGAATGAGTATCTGCTAACAAAGCATTTAAGATCTTGCTAACCTGAACTGTATGCAAAACTATTTGAATATTAAGTAGTGTGAATTCAGAACATGTGAAATAACAGTAGGAAACTTCACTATTCAGGACAGGGGGTTAGTTCTGAAGGAAAACTAGATCCACAAACCTCCTACAGACATGCAGAGCAACCTATGTTCTGTGCTGCAATTTAACAGATTTGCCATAACTAAGTTTTAGTCTTTATCATGAAAACTTCAAAGCTTTAATTTTAAAAGCCCTGCTCTCCACTCTGGGTCAGATTTCTGGAAGTCTTGTGATGTCAGCATAAGATTACAATCGAGAGTAACAGTTCTGCCAATAATCCTTCTGAAACGACTGTCTAATGTTGGAGTTGCCTTGACCTGTAACGGAAGGATATTATCTCTCAGAGCAGGGGAGCATTAGGTTTTTGTTTGTTCAGTACTTTGAAACCGTGAAGTACCGAACAAAAACACGCTTAAATTTTGGTTTGCCCATGACCTTGATAGTCTCCTATCACACAGAAGAGCGTAGTAATCCTTTCCATTAGACATCTGCACTAAGATAACAAGACTCCCTGGTGCATGGCATGCCTCACCTTTGTCTTTGTCTTCTAGTTCACAAGGCTGAGATTCATCCACTGGATTAGAGAACTGAATGTTCCCAAGATGGAGAAGGCCTGACAATACCTGAAATATAATCATTCATTGAGTTTTCTACAACAGAGCTCCCCTCCAAGGCAATGTCCTCTTAGTCTTCCCTTAGTCACATGAACACGACAAGTCAAAACATTTCTGGACAAAAACCAACCCAAAAGCACGTTGATTCCAAGCTTCTATGCAATTACTGAAGGAAAACTGAAGTTCACAGGTGCAGGCTTTTAGTTAAGAACTAATATTTGGTTATGCAACCTAATGTGTAGCTGCAGGCCCTCCACTCAGGAGTACCAAACAACCCATGCTCTATACATTGCTACAGATTTACTTCTGCAGAAATCCCACACTAAAAAGACATTCCAAACATCAGCAACAGCCTCATGGTGACCCTGCTTTCTTTGTACCTGACCTTGAAAATATTGTTCTGCGTGGAGCGGTCAATGCCCAAGTGAAACATTGCATCTCTGGTCACCTCGAAGCAGTCCTCTGAAAAGCCAAACAGGTGCTATTTAAAAGAAAGCCATGCACACAAACACAGGCAAGCAGGACACTCTACACCAGGTCCAGTTTAGTCACAACCGTCAAAGGAGATCAAGGGAGCCAGATGTTGTTTTGGTAAATCGCAGAGTACAAGCTGGAGAACCAAGTCATTGACTTAATACTGATTCTGCGGGGCTCTGAAGTTAGGCAGCAGGCTGCTGAAGCACATCCAAAACCAAGACAGTTTCTAAACATAGCTACAGAGAGATGCAAATTCGCTAGGCCAAAAACCGCTGTTTTAAGCCAGGTGAAAACTCTTAATAGTGCAAACTGAAACTTAAAAAGAATCACATTAATGCAGGTGGCTTTGCAAATTGTCTGCTGGTCACCAGCCTGGGTCATGGGATTTAATAGGCCAGACACATTTTTGCCTGCCCTCCTTTAAAGTTACAGCCGTTATTAATGGACAGTCTGTGAAAGTAATCTTTACCATCTAAGTTTCTTTCAGAATTTGGCAGCCAGCGGTAGTCAGCCCCTTCTGGAAGGTTCCATTCCAGCCTCTCCTCTGCAGTGGCACCTTTTGTGATCTGGAGACAGAAAACAAGGTAACAACTGAATTTTGCCTTTGGTACTTATATCTCACAGGCAATGAAGAATAACACACTGGGAGCATGATTTAATTTGGAAACATGGCAGACAGGAAAACTGTTAAATATTAAAAATTGCAACTGTGCTAAATCTGGTGGTTTCAGCCCCACTGTTTGTCAGAAATATCTAGCAAAATTAACTGAAGGCAAACCTGATAAAAAATGTGAAAGTTTCTTTCATTGGGGGCCTGATAGGCAACTCTGGTCTTCTCCAAAAGGAAAGTCTGAATGGAAGCGCTACTCAGATGGTGGAATCTAGAGGGGAAAAGAAAAGCAAATATTTCAACAAACCTTTCTCACAGAATCTGACAGGTGGTGTGTTGTTACGATACCGACCGACTATGAATGCTTTGCAGTTCACCTTTAGTTTTGCATAAACTTAATGTAATATTTTATTCAGAGTTCTTAACTCCATCTCTGTGTTTCCATTGCTCTCTTTTAGAGATCAGGGTGAGAGCTTGCAGGAAAAAAAGAGAAATAATAATAATGTAAGCCGCCAGCAAACCAAAATATGTTCTAAAGACAGATAAAATAATCTATGGCAGACTTCAGAAATAGGCTTGTAAAGATTTAAAGGAACAAGACAACAGGTAGGTTTTCACACAGTAATTATTACCTGTCTAACTGAAGCTGGATGTATTTTCCAAAACGGCTACTGTTGTTATTCCGCAGGGTACATGCATTTCCTGTGAAATTGCCAGTGACAGATACAGCATAATCAGAGTGGTTCCACTCTTCCGTGTAGGACATACAGATATTAAGGGTGATTTGTACTTAGCCCCAGTATTTGAAGAGTTTGTCTTTTAAGGAGAGGGCCAAGAGCTAGCTTAGACTTGTGTATTAACAAAGAAAATTCCCACAGTGGCCACTACTTCTTTTTGCTGTTAAAAAAGCCTCATTTACCAAATGCTTCCATGACAGGGTTGGAATCCAACACTCTCTTCTCTATCCTTTCCACAGTTTCATTGCCTTTTGGGGAGATAACTGAAGCAGCAACAGAAGCATAGAATTTCATAAGGCAGCGAGATGTCCAGGTCTGCAAGAGAGAGGCTTGACAATAGGTCTTTGTTTTTACCATGTTGTTAGTTATGTCAGTGAAACAGTGCTAGCTTCTGAAAACACAGCATGCAGCTGGTGATGATTCTAAAGGGAGTAATTGTGTCAGGTTTATAGCTCTAGTTCAGTGGAAGCTTTTTATGCATATGCTTACGTGCAACAGACACATATTTAAATGCTATTGGAGTCAAGAGTGCTTTGTTGAATGGAAGTTTTATCAAGATGTAACCATCTGGAAGCTCACCTAGAATTAACAGCTAGTATCTTGAGGTGAACTGAATATAAATGGAGTTTGAGTCATTAACGCTCAGCAAATAATTTTGTTTTCAGGCTTAAAAATATCCTTGATATCTTCCTGAATAGGGATGGATGATTACCGAAGGGCCTAGGATAGGATCTGAACTCTCTGCTGCTTCTAAGTCTCCACATAGGGTTTGCTGAGACCCACATAAGCTCCCCAACAGACTAGGCTGAGACACTGACTCAGGTGCAATTCCTGTTGAATGATTCATATCTAGCTCTCCCAGAAATGACAGATGACACCTAAAAAGCAGCTATATTAAGTAGAGTTTATTTAACTGCAGCGATCACTTCATGCTTTATGCATATTTCAAGAGAGTCTTGCTAGAGCAGACTGGCTATGTGCTCTATCAGAACGTTTCTTCTTTGCCTTTACTTGTTCACTGAAACACTATGCACAACAAATCACTAGCAAATCTCAAAACTTAAGGGCAATGTCAGAAAAAAAATCTCCTTACCTTCCCAGCACCACTTTCTCCACTAACAATTATAGACTGGTTTATGGGGTCTATCTGGCTTTGGACGTTTCTGTAGGTTTGTTCAGCCACTGCAAAGATGTGAGGTTTTAAATCCTGGTAGTAAAAGAGAATATTCATATTAAAGAGAACAGTAATTACACAATTCAACAGCAATGAACAGCAAAGGTCTTCTCACATTTGTCTGAAAACAGTACTGGTCTTTTAACAGAACTCATATTTCACTAGAAATGTGGTTTATCCTTTAGGATTATTTTGAAGAACTTGACGTCTGAGTTCTGCAGAAGGACAGTTATTCCAAATATAAGGATTACCTGAGGACGAAGTGCAACATGGTACTCTCTCATAAGCTCAGGTGAATAGAGGCAGGCGATAGGCTGAAATGGATTTAAAGCCACCAGGCTGCAGCCAGCATTTGTATAAAACAAGTTTACTGCGTATCTTGCTTGAAGACATTTCAGAACTGAAAGACACACCTTCTGTTAGCATCTTTTGAAAAGTGTATTTGACTTTTCCTGTTCCTGTTTGTAAGAAAAATCTTCAGATATGTTACCTATTAGGTTGAATAGAGAATGAGGTGATCAAGAGAGTGATATAGTTCTAATATACTGTCCTAGTTTCAGCTGGGATAGAGTTAATTTTCAGGGCAGGTAGTATGGGGCTGGTTTGGATTTGTGCTGGAAACAGTGTTGATAATATAGAGATGTTTTTGTTGTTGCTGAGCAGTGCTTACACAGAGTCAAGGCCTTTTCTGCTCCTCACCCCACTCCACCAGCGATGGGCTGGGGGGGTACACAGCTGGGAGGGGACACAGCTGACCCCAACTGACCGCAGGGATGTCCCACACCATGTGACATTGTGCTCAGTACGTAAAGCTGAGGAAGAAGAAGGAAGGGGGAGATGTTGGGAGTGATGGTGTTTGTCTTTCCAAGTCACCGTTACGCATGACGGAGCCTGGCTGTCATGGGGATGGCTGAACACCTGCCTGCCATGGGGAGCAGGGAATTAATTCCTTGGTTTGCTTTGCCTGTGTGTGCACGGCTTTTGCTCTACCTATTAAACTGTCTTTATCTCAACCCATGAGTTTTCTCAATTTTGCCCTTCCAATTCTCTCCCCAATCCCAGACCTTGGGAGTGAGCAAGCAGCTGCATGGTGCTTAGCTCCGGCTGGGGTTAAACCATGACATATACCTAAGAATGTCTTTAAGAGTTGCCCTTATTTTTAAAAAATCTTAAGGGATCTGCTAACTATTCCACTCAATAAATCCTGTACTTTTATGAGGTTTCATATAGTCAGTCCTAGAAAGCAAATCTGTTCATTTGCAAATAGAGGCAAGAAATCCCCATCTGCACTAGGAACAGGCCTTAGCTTCTCTTAACAGGACGATCTTTAAAAGTCAAGTGAGGAATTTACTTTTCAAAACCAATTTCATGGATATATTTTGAATCTAAGTCAGAGCCATATCTTCTGATACGTTCATATAAAACCAAACTGCAATCACAAGGTCATGCAGAAGTCCTTCAATAGCATTAACCCTCAAGTGCACCCTGACTACCTGAACCAACAATACAAATGTGAGTTCTGCACACAGAGCTCGATAAGGGATCAGCATGGCTAAACCTACAATAAAAGTATTTTGAAAAAACTTTTCAACCAAGCCAAAAGTGACTTTCTAAGGCTTAGAATCAGTTTTAATAGGCTTTGTCTTTAACTACTATGTTCATGGTACTATTAATGCGATGAGAACAGTAACTACCATATATTAGTAGCCGTCAGGGAAAGTGACTCCTCTGGAGACAGTCCCCTGGCTGCTCACCTGTTGTAGTTGTCACCGGATTAACTTTTGTGAGGTCATCAAAAAGATGCAGTTTCTCTTCATCACTGAGGAATGCTCTAACTTCTTCTTCAAATGATTCGCTGATGTCATTCTGGATGATAGAATCTTCTTTTTGGCCATTTTCCTGCAGAGAATGTCAGATCAGCACCAAAGGCTGAAGATAGCTGGACTTTCACCTCATCCGCTATAGTTTATAGCTCTCCTACTGCTTCCATGTAACACAAATTCAGTCTTAGCAGGAGTCATAACTTAGTACGTTTGGGCTACTCTTCCTCTCAGTTGCCCTCCCCCTGCATCAATGGTTCCCATGGGGTGCTCTGTTTTTACAGAGGTATTATCTAGCGTATGAGAGATGGTAGGCTGACAAGTCTGTCCATAAACTGAGTTCATTGCTGGAAATTCTGGCTGCAAGCAAAGGCACTTGGAAAGAATGTGCCCTTAGACTCATGCTACCTGGCACTTCCAGTTTTGCAGGTTGTTCAGCACAGGCACATCAATATGATGTTCTTAACTGGCATATTTCTAAGCCCATGAATGTCATGCATTCAACGCAACCACTGCCTTGGGCAGAGGGAAGCAGGAAGGAGTGGCTGCAGAGGCTAAGGTAGAGCTGAAAGCTACCGTGGTCCAACATAAATGCAGTTTTCCTAGCAGAGACTTTCATTTTTAGAGCAGAGATTGAGGGCCCCAAGAGCAAAGTTGCAGAGTGCACGCATTACAGCCAGGGGAAAGAAATGGTGGCGTTATAAGAGTTGGCCTGCATTAGGTGAAGATTTGTCCCCTTTGAATCACTTAAAGCATTTAAGTCTTTGCCTCTGGGCTCCCATGTCCTTGACAATATTAGTTGGAAGGGCACATTTGTTGTAAAAAGGTAATGGAAAACATAGCCAGAAGAAAGATTTCAGGTCTTCTTTGTCATTTCTGGGGGGAAGAAGAGAGGAGCTCTAAGGGAAAATGAAGAAGGGAAAAGATGCCAGTCCTGATTTTTGCTTTCTGGATATTGCTTTTCTGTTCCCTTTCTCTGTGACAGAAACTCCTTCAAAGTAACCCTACTCATTTGTATTTAGTAGCATAAATCTGCAATTCTTTAGAAGTTAACCAAGTCAGTGAACAGTATCACCTTGTTTATACAGAAAAACTGCTAAATTTAGTTAGCAGCATTCCCACTACGTGAGCTAAGCTCATTAATAAAGGGGAAAATATACTGCAAAACCCCATTAATACATTTCTAAAAAAAAAATAAAGCTACAAGAATGTACTCATTTAGGAGCACTATTATTTTTTGCAGACAGCCTAAGTAGTTCATTTCCAGTAACACAAAATTTTACATAGCAAGGGAAAGAAAAAAGCTTAGGAACGCAGTTAAGCATTGCCATCTAAGTGATTTCTGTTATTCTACTCTGAATGAAGGTTAAGAAGCTTACTGCTTTCGCAGAGAACAGATGTGCACAATTATGAAATACTCTGTGGACAAGATCATTTTCTGCCAATAGCCCATTCTCCCTGTGCCCTCCCATGTGTTCGCTGTATTACGTGGGCACCAGCTGAGTTCTTAAGTCCACTGTGCAGCTGATGTTGCAAGACCTGAGAAAGGGCTTATTTTTGCTCTCCTGCACCCCCTTGCTTAACATGGCTTCATTTGAGAAGAGATGGTGATTGCAATATTTTCAAAACAATACTGGAAAATACAATCACTTCTGATACCTACACTGCATAGCTCATGTACCCATTAATTTTACTGAAAAATTACCCTTCAGGATGTGCTTGCTACATGCATCAACAGCTGCCCTGTTAAAGCAAATGGCACAAAAATCACTAGCTGGTGTTAGTTACACAGCTCAAAACCACACAGTTAACAGGTCCAGTCAATTCATGAAGTAGGGGTGAATATACATTAGTAGTTACCTAATCTTGACTGCATGGAAACAAGCCAGGAATTCTTTCCTGGCAGTAAAATTTAATTAGCACACACAATTCCTGATTTTCTTTTTACCTGCTTTGGCATCTTGTCCAGCCCTATGGACGGGAACGCTGGAGAGGGCCTTTCCTGTAGGGTGTTTCATTCAAATCAGACTGAAGAACGCCTAAAGGGGGGNGGAGGGTTCCACAAGCAGAGCACAAAGGCTTCAGACAGAAGTACTGATCCCGGTGGGGCCCAAGTAATGCTGGAGCTAGAAAGCCTACCCGCACTATCCGAGTAATAGTCATACATTCTGTTTGCGCCTGCAAATAAAGCTTATTTGGAGGGAATAATATATCTTTCCTTACTGCAGGAATAAAATGCTTTGTTTCTCTTGAATTAATAAAACAAGGTTTCTTGGCAAGAAATCGCAACTTCGCTTTTGTTAAATTCCTCCTATTAGGACAAAGAGGAAAGATTTGTGGGTCTGGCAGCGTCAGAGAAGCTAGCACTTTGGGAAGAGGAGTGAGAGTTTTGTATTGCAGCAGAAACAAGATATGCTTGCTTGCTGTTATCTTCCTGTTTCCTCTAAAAATCCGTGGGACCCAACCCGAGGTGAGTCAAGTTCACCTTCTGAATTTCTGTGATAACTACAGAGATTCCAGTCACATAGCCAGGAAGAATTCTGGCTTCTTCCAGCAGCTGAAACTGCCTTCTCTTCTCTTGTCTCCTTCACTTCTGCTCTTTCCTTCTCTTCTCTTCTCTTTTCATTCCTATTCCTATTCCTATTCCTATTCCTATTCCTATTCCTATTCCTATTCCTATTCCCACTCCCACTCTTACCTGGCACAGAAACACCATTCAGAGACTACTTCAATCCATGAGCTGAAGTCCACGGAGCTCACGATACACACAACCTTCACCCAGACCCTCTCTGCCTTTAAAGAGTTTCTAATCTCGTTACACTATTACGCTTTCCTGGGGGAGGTGTCGCTTAGAGCTGGCAGAGCTCTTCGCCCCAGTCAAACCAGTTCCCCAGAGGACACAGGCTACCGCAGCTCCCCGCTGATGCCGCCTCTCCCCCGGCTTTGCCAGGGCACAATGTGACATTCACCCTGGCCCCAAGGTCGCACCCGATGCGCCCGTCCTCCCCCCCTCGCCCCCAGGGCCTCGCCACCGGGCCACTGCAAG
>VZSZ01008856.1:254867-275516 GCA_013398815.1 Ibidorhyncha struthersii
GGACGGGGAGGAGGAATTCCCTTTCGAGAAGAGGCAGATTCCCCTCTACATCGATGACACCCTCACGGTGAGTGCCTCAGCCCCCCCCGTCCCCGCACCGCCCCTGTGCTGCGGTTCCCCAGCGAGGCCTTTCCTCCAGACAGGCCTCCTGGGCTCCTCCTTTGCTCCTGCAGCGTTAACCTGTGGGACTTTGCAACAGCCCTTAATGGGCCAACTTCTTTTTTTTTTTTTTTTTTTTTTTTATCTGATTCCCAGCTCTGGAAACACGCAAACCGCATAATCATAAAGTTATTGCTGTCTTGAGGCCTGTGCATAACTTGTTTTAAAGTGTGCCTCGGTGCCCAAGCCCAAATGTGGAGCAAAGCCTTTTTTCAGTTATTAAGGAAGGGAGCCATATTACCGTTAAAACACAGGTTTACAACTAGGAAATTATTATACTCTTAAATAGGCAAGAAAAAGCTAAGGGCGTTTCTGAAAGCTTTGGCTTGAAGTGAGCGTTATCAAGTCTGTAGTAGCGTGCTGCTATGTCTGCAGTAACGAATCTGAGAGTTTCCGTTTCAGTGTGGTGTTCTGAATTGAAAAACATGGGTGTTTTGCCATTTCCAGAAGATTCAGTGGAAAAATTGAACTAAAAGCAGCTTGGAGGCTTCCAAGTCTCTCTCCTCCTCGTGTGTTTAGAGGAAGGCTCAGAAATTGCATTGGAGGTGAACATAGAGCAAATGGAAAAAAATTCCCTAACTAGCCAGTTGTCATTTGTTTCAATTCTTAGAGCGTAAAAATATCAGGTTGAAAATAAAACTGGACTTAGATAGCGTTATTGGGTATCTTAATGATTCGTATTTGATTTCTGTTGCTGTCAGTGGTGTGACGGTAACTGCTGCTACTTTAAATGGTGTAAAATGTATGTGCTTTAAATTCCTAATCTCATGTTTTAGTATGGGAGAATGCCTGACTTGCATCAGCTAACTTGATCAACTTTGTAATGTAATTTCTTCTGTCTTCCAGACCAAAACAATTCAGTATTTTCAGTCTCTGAACCCTCCACCCCACTGTTAAAGATTATCTGTCTCAATGCCATCTGTTTCTGCTACATTTGAAGAAAGGGTCTTTGCTGTATTTTAGTTTTGATCGTTTTAAATGATGGCATATTATTAATTTACCGAACATCATCGCTATTTTCCGGCTTTACATAGTGTACTATCTCTGGTTAACTGTGCTTATACATTAGGCAAAGTTTCCTTTTAAGTTGTCCAAAGCAAGAGCTAGCTCTCCTAGAGTGGTTAATTACCTGGAAGACCCAGTGCTGTGTAGGAACTGTGTAAGTTTGGGTTTTTTTGATGGCTTGGCCACGCCTTGAAAGTTATTTTGCCCCTCTGTGTAGTTTTAAGGTCTTAGATTTCTCTCTTTTTTTTTTCCCCCCCCTCTGGTCTCCTAATAAAATTTACCTATTCGTTTGTGTCAAGTAAACGACTTACCATGCTTATTACCTTTGTTGTGTTTAATAGGTTGAGAGAGAGGGAGTGAAAACTTGGCTATACCAGGTATCAGGTAGATGGCTTCAACTGGCCTAAAATTCCATTTGTGGTTTAGTTCTAGAATTTAATGCCAGGTCCAAACTTTGTGGAATTGCACTATGTTGTTGCTATCCTCCTACTTTTTACACCAGAGGCTAGCCATACTCATGATTGAAGAGGTTCTTATAGCTGTAAATCAGTTTTGCATCCATCTGGAGGAAAGGCATTTATGCAAGTGCAAGTCATTCTTACCATGAAGAAATCTTATCTTGGGTCCATATTTTTTTTTCCATTCTGTTACTGTTGTTACAAAGTACTTGGATTTCTAGGTGGTTCTGGAGGCTTTTATTAAATAAATCTGCAGAAGCAAGTGAATGAACTCTTAGCTTCCTTGTCTCGGTCTTCTATAATTTATGTTTTAAATTCTTAATGAGAGCTATTGCAGGACATGCAGTTGTCTGAAACATAATTTTAGGTCTGCAGCATTATCTGTAAAAAATAGTGGTGTTTATTGATAGTAACTGGCTTCTGTTGACCTCTTTTAAAACTGAAATTTTAAAAATAATGGGACTGGAAGACTTCATCTATGCCTTAAATCTAGAAATAGTGAATTGGTGATTGCAAATTAGTGAATGAATGGCCTATAATGCTCTGAAGCTTGTAACATTGCTTTGTAGTAGCATAGAAAGCTGTTTAGGTGCAATGTGATACTGCTCCTCTAAATGAATTGTTCACTATCACACTTTTCTGTTTCTTATGGCTCAACTAGAAATTAAAGGAAGTTTAAATATTTAACCCTTTTTATTTCTTAAGCAGCCTTTATGATTTCTAGAAGGCATTCCCTTTGATGTGGTATTATGGGAATTTTTTCTTCCAGTGCAGAGTGTGATGGTGGTTGATGTTTAACCACTTAATAAAATCTCATCAGACACATGAATTAATTTAGTCTTTGATAATTTCACTCTGTTGTACAAAACACCTAAGGGTATTGTCTGACAGTGGGAGATGAAGGTGAGGGGAAAAAAAAATACGCAGATTGCTCTCTTCTCTCTGTTATTTGCAGACAGAGCTTTTACTTTTGCATGTAGCTTGTTCCCCACAGAAAGATAAAATTAGCAATGTAGGAAACCTGTAATTCTACAGCAAAAACTTGTGCTGCTGCTTGGTGTGTATGGGTCAGGGGCAAGGGAAACTGGAAAAGAAATGCATGAGAGGTCAGAATTAGCACTGACTGTAGCACTGTTCTGAACAAAGATAAGACACCTGTGCTAATGTTCCAATTCTAGCACATGTGAGATGGAAATATTGCCTTGCTTTCTGGCCTTAGAGAGTAGATGTTTATTTTGGAGCGATGTTGAGCGCCTGCAGAAGTAAATGTATGGGTTCTCTGGAGGTAGTGTCAGCAATTATGAAGACAGCAGGGAATCCTGTCTTTACTACATGATTGAGGAATGGTGGAGGGAGGAAAAAGGATGAATCGGACAGTTGCATTTGGTGTTGATTGGTATTAGAGTTATTAACCAAAGTTGTTATTTTGTCTTTCAGATTTTTAAAGTGAACTTTCAGTGTTTATACTGCTAAATTCTGTATTTCTCAGTTTGGACAAATAAGATCAGCTAAGCCAGTCTGTATTCATTTTTCTAGTTGGCTTCATTTTTCTTCGTGGTTATGAAGTTGGATTTTTGGCTGAAAATTATGTTACTGATTACCACCCCACCCCCCAAGAAATTGCCCTTTTTTGTTGATCAGTAATTGGAAAAGACATATTATTAATTACTTACAAGTAATCACATTGTTCTGTAGGCTTAATGTTTTACTTTGAGCCTCTTGAGAGTTGCAGCTGCAATCATACAAAACAAAGTATACCTTGGAGTACCTCGTTGGATTACTACGGTTTTAAATTAACCTTTGAAGGAGTCTACTCGTTCATTAAACTGTTGTGACAGTTCATAGCTTTATAAATTGAGTTAGGCTGTTGAATCAAGTTGGATCTCAGTGTGTTGAAGTACAATTTTTTTAAAAACTGAAACAGAGTCTCAAGTCATGCAGATAGTGTAATATAAATATGATGTTCCATTTAGCAACTTTTGTTTTCTCTGTAACAACTATTTGAGTTGCCATTTATAAACTGCCTGTAGAACATTATATTAGTGAAACATATAGTTAATTTGCTGATACATTCACTATCTTAAACTTACTTTTATCCTTTCCCAAGCTTCCAATAGTTACATTAAAAGAATGATGTTTTAACATAATTTCTTTCTTATTTCCCCCAAGAAAGTAAAATAAACTAATTAATACTCTGTGTTTGACTTTTTTCTGAAAGCTTTCCCCCCTCCCCTTCTCTGTTGTATAGATGGTGATGGAATTTCCTGATAATGTGCTAAACCTTGATGGACATCAGAATAATGGTGCACAATTAAAACAGTTCATTCAGGTAAATACATCCTTCTATTTTTTGGGAAGGCCACATATTGGCTCTTATTTTCCTTAAATTTGTGGTTTTGCTTCTCTAGGAAGTTGTCATTCCTGGAATGACTTAAAAGACATGTCCACACCTATATGCAATTATGTATTGGTACCAAAGCACACTGGGTGCATTAGTTTTCTGTATTTCACAGCATTTATACACTGTTGTCTCGTCAGGAGGTAATTGCTGCATATCTAGTTAGAATTTAAAACTTTTAAAAAGCAATGCGCCTTCTGGTCACTGCCAATTTATACTTAATGGAAACTACAGTTTATAAATACATTTTGATTATTTTTTTTCTAAATACTTTTGAACTGCTTTTTCAAGTGGAAGTGTGCATTGCTTGAGATTGAGTTCTTATGATTAGTACCATACCAAGACAGAATTAATGTGCCAGTTTATAGATTGCATACGGTTGAATAGTGAGAGATGGTTTTGTGGTGCCCCTGAAGCTTTAATTATAGAAACTTATCTGCTAACACTCTGGAAAATAACCGTTGCACTGTAACACCTGTAACAAATACAAAAAATTCTGCCACTTGATGTCCAAAGGAACAGGCCAGTTTGCTGATATGCAGCTTGCACTTCTTCACTTGTGGTTTGACAGCAGCAGTTCAGACGTATGCTGCGGATAAAGCGTGGCTGTGTTGTGAAAATAGCTTGTTCCTGCTGTTGCCGTAACTAGTACTATTAATTACAGGAAAGAGGATTATTGCAGAGTGATATCACTTGTCAGATTATTTAATATGCCTGTCTTTAAGAGCACAAACCTTAAATGTTATCTGATAAGCGCTTTACTTTTCATAACATGTATTACATAAAATCAGCTGAAAATATTTTCTCTTTTCAGTTGATGTATTTGCACATTTCATGTGATTGATTAGTTTTGCTATGTTGTATGGTCTGTTATTTCTCTCCCCAGAAGTTGTGACAAGTCGTTTCTACAGTAGGAGTGTTTAAGTGGTGCGATGCAACAATAATACGAAAAATACTATAATGGAAAAATATTCCCTGTGAGGATACAACTACGCTTAGAAAGCTGTACTTTGTATAACCAGGGAGAAAGGATAATTAATACACTGACAGGCGTCTGCTTTTACAGATGATGTTGGAAAGTGCCAGACTGATAATCTAAGTGTAGATGTGTTGATTGGTGTGCGAGGAAGGGACTCTGTCTTCTGTGTAGCTGTGCTGGTGGCAGTTCAGTGTTGATGAAGTCCAAGCCAGTAATTTAGCAGTTAAAAGAAGAAATGGAAGGGTATGTGCTTTTTGTGTGTTTTGTGCCTGGATGTGTTTGACAGAGGAACCAGGAGAAACTCCTGAAATTGTTTATTGATGTAAGAAATGTGTTCTCTTTAATGTACTATTACTAGCACACATTGGAAGTTCACTACTGAAGTAAAATGTTTCACCCTGAATAGTAATGTGTGCTTTTTTTCAATTTCAGGTATTAGAATTGTAATGTGAAATGGCATTTAGCCTTCCAGGAAAAATATTGCTAGATTGTCTTGATCTGAACATTACAAGTTTGTTGTAAATGAGATTTCTGTATATGCCAATGAGTGGCCAAGAATTTCCTTTCTATGTGCCAAAGATAAAATGAGTGTGAGTAGAAGACAAAAACTTGCAGAGTTGTGAGACTCTTTACTAAAGTGTATGTGCTGAGGTGGAGAAAAAAGGGCTTCCTGATAAGGACAGGGAGGTGTGCCATTTGTTTTGAAGCAGCATTTGCTGATTTGAGTGGTAGGAGGAGGGAACAAGAGAAGAAAAATATTTGCTTCCTTCCAGAGAGCAGACTGTAAGACTCGAAGCAGGATTGCTCCTGTGATATTAGCAAGTGTGGTTTTGTTCATACAGTAAGTATTTTAAGTGATCTACAGTAAGACAGTGACCTGAAACCCTGAGCTCTGCACACAGTTTCCACAAGTGTACCTTGATAAGGAAATGCCATTGAAGGTGAAAAAATCTTGAATGGTTGAAGATGTGGTTTTATTTATTTATTTTAATTATTTAATTTCTTGCTCTTTTTTAGAGGCATAGCATGCTTAAACAGCAGGACTTAAGTATTGCCATGATGGTGACATCGCGTGAAGTTCTGAGTGCACTTTCTCAGCTGGTCCCGTGCGTCGGCTGTCGTCGTAGCGTGGAACGTCTGTTTTCTCAGCTTGTTGAGTCTGGAAATCCAGCACTTGAGCCCCTAACCGTAGGGCCAAAAGGAGTTCTTTCTGTAACTCGAAGCTGTATGACTGATGCAAAGAAGCTTTATACACTGTTTTATGTGCATGGGTAAGTTAGACCCACAGCTGTCTTAGAACTGCTTAGGTAATAATAATCTGGGGAAAAGGGGAGCTACTTTCTGTGCATTTGGCTTTGCAGCTTTCTTGTTGGTGATACTGAATTGTCATAAGTTGGAATCTTATAGTACATACTTGTCTTTTACAGCCATGTTAAACTAGTTATTGCCTAAACAGGGAAAAAACAAACCCAAGAGACCTAATATTTCATATCATCAGTTGAAAGGTCATGATTGCAATGGAAAGATACCAATATTAAAATATTTAGTCATTAATCTGAAATAGGCACTGTGGGTTTTTTCGTGATCTCTGGAAGAGTGTTTCTTTGCCCTGCTACTTTGCATGTAAAAAACCAAAATAAAGATTAATAGCCCCACCACACACCCTAAAAACCAAACCAAACCTTTTCTGCTCTTGGGTAGAAAGATAACAGTGAGAAAGTGAAAGCTCCTGGGTTTGGCTAACACAATAAATAGCCTCAGTCTCAGTGCCATTTGTTTCTCAGCTGTCAGCGGACCAAACAGCGACTGCTCGCCACAGTGTGCCTTTGCCTTCCAGTTGGCTTCAGCTCATTCTAATTCTTGCTCCAGTTAGCAGGCCAGTGAGGAGTAGGAAAGGTTAGTGCAGAGCTGGGGATACTGAGATTCGGAGGGTGAGGCAGTGTAACTTGATAAAGTGGTTGTAGTGGTTCCCTACACTTTTGAAATAGGTGTCATTGCTTGAGGTCTGTTACTTATGAAGTTATGCAATAGCTTTTTAAGTTGTGGGTTGTCTTTATCTTGCTTGCTAGGATTTGTCTGGAAATCTGTACTGTATCTTCCTTGTGTACTGCAGGATTGTATGTCATAAGAAGTAAAAATGGGGAACAGGAGGAAAGTTTTAGATTTAATGTTCATCGGCATACTTGTTTCTGGTACATGAGCTGAATTAATCCCTTTAAAATTGCTCTGAATAACCATGTTTTCAGAATACTAAGTTACATTTTTTCCATAGGTCCAAACTGAATGATATGATTGATGCAATTCCCAAAAGTAAGAAGAACAAGAGATGTCAATTACACTCCCTGGACACACACAAACCAAAACCTTTGGGGTAAGCTTGTGTTCAACATGCACAATTTAATCTAAAATATTTTCAGGAACCAAACTATTGATACTAATTTATTTTTAAGCATTGAGTTAAATTCTTACGCTGTTACCTGTTTGCCAGAGTAGTAATCTCCAAGCTATTTGGATTATAGTAGACCCAAATAGTAGTAGGGGAGAGGAACAGAGGCACCCAGGAGTTTTCATGTGTTGTAGGGCGTAAGCCTTTCTCCTTGCCCTTGCTCATGCTTTGACTGGACAAGACTAGTGCTATAAGGTCTTCTGCCCTCCCAGTGTAAAGTCTGTTCTCCATCCTCAGGGAGAGGGTTGTCCCTCTGCCCTTTGTCAGAGCTCCGTAAGGCAACTGCTGATGTTTTCATATGAAGTTTAAGGCTACTATATGGAATCAGCTGTTTCCCAAAACTTGCTCGTTAGGTCTAGCTGCTCTGTTTTTGCCTCTTGGCTTCTGGGTCTTTTACTTGGTGATGGGGTGTTTTGCTTGTTTTTTTTTTTGTGTATGAAAATATCTGTGTTCATTTTCAAAACCAGTTGCCAAAACGCAACTTGGCCATTATGAACCAGCACTCTCTGCGCTTTTCGTATCTCGTCTGACATAACTTGGAATATAGTCTGCTCAGGGCATGGATGGCTTCTGCATTGTGATATAAACAAGGCTCTAGAAAGGCAAACTGGTTTCTGTGCTCTACACCAAAATGATTGATGAGCAGTTTTTCTCACGTTGGGGTGAAAGGGTACATGCTAAACAAATATACATCATTTTGCTTGGGATTATTAAAAATGCCTTGCACAACTATTAATAAAGAGCTTTATTGTGGTTGGGCTGCAGGTTTAAAACTAAAACTCTGTAAAATGTATTTTCTCAAAATGTGACAGCATGTTTTGAATACATCAGTGGAAAAGATGCATATATGCCTCTGTGTCTTGAAATGGTTTATTCCAGCTGGTTAACCAGAAGAACACTCCCTGTAAATCTGTTGTGGGTTTTAGTTTTTTTTTTTTGTTTGTTTGTGGGGTGTTCTTTTACTTTTTTTTTTTATATGATGACCAATAAATTTTACTACTATGCTTAGTTGGAGTGTCCAGGACCTTTTTTTTAGTCAGTTGTGTTCTGCTTCTGGTGAAACATACAACCTGTGAGAGCTTGGTCATGGTTTTCAGTTACAGGACATGTATTTTTCTATGCAGGCTCGTGTCTCTTTGGGTTTAGACAAATCCCATGAGACGTTAGGCATGTGGAATTTGACACTTGATTTTTACTTGTGCTGCTTGAGGATAGTGGTAGCTAATAATTAGCTATTATATTTTGGTTACAGGCCTTTCATATAATTAGTTTAACGCTTATGTTACACAAGCAAAAGATCATAGGGGTACAGGGGTATATTTTTTTAAAAAATAAAGCAAATTCAAAACATTGTGAAAGCTAAATGTTTTGGTTTTTTTGTAAGATTAATCTTTTCTGTGTAAGCACATAGATCATGGAACCTGCACTTACTATTTTGGCAAGGCAGAACAATTCTGAAACTGAATGATTAGAGAGGAAAATGCTGCCTTTAATTCCTCAGTTCATGGTGGAATAAATCCCCTTGGTATTTTGAATGCTGGCAGGTTAATAGGGGATATGTGGAAGAACAGTATTTTAATATCTTGCAAGTAAAGTTTTCAGCTTTATCTGATAACATGGCTTGTGGACAATCAGTGTAGTTTGCTAAAGAAACGTGGCTTGCACTCTGCTTGCTCAGTCGATACCCGTTGGTTATGCTACAGAAGTGATTGAGGTGTATCAGTACTGGTATTTCTCCAAATAAATCTACTGCCCTGAGTGGAAGCAAATGCACTAACAGCCTAGACATGGAGACGTCAAATAGAATTGTCTTGCAGAACAAATCTTATTTATCAACTTAGAGCTTCTGATTTACTTCGTTGCAAGAAACTTCTTCAGATTAGTTGCATTGGTTAGGCATTTTATACACAGAGAAAAGGCTTTGAATTGTAATTGTGTGTTTAATTATACAAGTTACGTAACTAGCTAATACCACTTGAGAGTTACTTGACGTCCTCAGTTTCAGTGTGCCTGGTTTATGGCTATGCGGTTCCATTCGAGGCTAAGGAGCATTTTAACCTTTAATAGATGCAAGCTGTATGATCTGGCCAACTAGATAATAGGATACATAAATACTCTCGAGGAGCTAATTATTAAATAGGAGTGCTTTTCCCCTGTTTTCCTGCTCTGTTGTATCCATACATGAGCTTAAACAGAAATGACCGTTCTGATAAAATGTCAAGTGTAGAAAAGCCTGTAAGTAAACACAACTGGCTATTTAAAGTTTGTTCTTTGCTCCATAAGTGTACTTTTAGCATATCCAAATATGTGTTATAAAGCATTGGTTTGTTTTTTTTTTTCCAGTGAATTCTGGAAATATAACATAGGGTGTTTTATGGTTTCTAATGGTGGTAGATATTTGGAAGTTTGGTTTTTTTTGTTTTGCTTTTTTTCTTTGAGTTTTTGTTTTGGTTTTTTTTAGTAAGTTGTTGTAGGAAATTTAATCTGCCAGAAGTATTAAAACTGGTATATGTTTATACTTAAGGTAATAGTCTGAAAAGTGACTACCAACTTTCAGCTGTTGCTTTAAAAAGTCATTATGAACCTGGGTTTATAAACATGCACAGCAAAATTTGTATCTCATGTCTGACCCTAACTTTACTGGAAGTTAAGGCTTAGTCTATAAAGGATTCAAAGTAAGTTAAGGCACACGGTAGCACTTTGATAGCATTTGTTTAGGAAAAAATAGTTCATAATATATATGGTATGGGTTTAAAAAATGTGTTTTTTAATACTGTGTGGCAGTGAAGGGAGACGTAGCACATTCAGTACAGAGAAATTAAGTGCAGATAAGAAAAATAGTGAAGACAGACGGAAGGCGAGCAAGTGTAGCTTCACTTTCCACTGTGGACCTTTCCAGAGAGCAGTCAGGTAAATGAGCAATGCTTTATTTTGCTGCTTTTCTAAACCCCAAACAGGATAATGTACAGTCTTTTGTTTTTTATGATTTGCAGGGGTTGTTGGATGGATGTGTGGGAGCTCATGTCCCAGGAATGCAGGGATGAAGTAGTTTTAATTGACTCTAGTTGTCTTTTAGAAACATTAGAAACCTATCTACGAAAACACAGGTATGTTAAAAGAACACAGACACACTTTCATTTTGAAGAATACATGCTGCTTTTTTTTTTTTTTTTTGCAAATCAAAATGTATATAGACTTTGACACAATGTTTAAAAGTGTAAAGGATTCTTCTGATACCCTTCTGAAACTTAAGATCTTGCCAGATTGCATTGTAACAGTTTATGAGACGAAGGTGGTGAAATACTCTTTGTGTTTTACTTCTTGTTCCATGGAGACCTCAGATGAAGTCATAGCAACTTGTCTGAATTTTTTTGGTTAGGATTAAATTATCACTTACAATTTGGTGTATTAAAACTGTGTATATTCTTTCACTCTTTCACAAGTAGCCTACTCTGTTTGGGACTATGCCTTCTTTTAGGCTTCCAGGGTGTATGTGCAATTTCAAAATAATGTAAACTAAACTAATAGAAGCAGATTTTAGGCTCCGTCTTGCTTGTAAATCACTGTTTTAAAACAGTTGTTTATGACTTCGTAGTGCTAGTGCTATGAAGTCTCTCTTGCCGGGGAAAAAATAGGCCACTAAATTATTGTTGCATGTAGCTACCGTGCTGATTAAAAAGTTTTTATTTGCAGTAGTCTCAAGGTTCTGATACAAACTGGGGGGCACAGATGGGTGTGGGGGTGGTGCTGGTGTGGAAATAACACTTTGGAAACAAAATAACTTTAATCTCCTGTGACATTAAACATGGTGTTGGCAGCATTCCTGATGCTAACCTGCAAAAATATTACTGTTTTCTTTCCTTTCACCGCAGAAAGTAGCCAGTTATCATAGTTCTATCAAACATCAAAATATGTTTGACTTAGTGTTGTCAAGTGACTGGGCAAACTAGGAAAGGGAAAAACACCGCACAGAGATGGCGTGAAGAGCCAGCTTTTCAAGCTGAAGTGTGAGCAGCTTGTCTGACTTGCATTTTTAGAATAATACAGCAAGAGGTTTTGTAGCTTCTTGAAGATTACTCCTCTTATAAAATAGAATGAGCTTAATTTGGTTGTGTTTTAACAGACTTCATAACTATACTCTTCTCATACTAGTTATCTCAGCTATCACATGTTTAAATTGAATACTTTGTATTATATAAATAAACCTTGTTTGGCTACCTGTGCAGTAATCTAATAATTCAAAATATGTTTAAAGGTGCTTGTAGTGGAAACATCGCTTTTATACAGCAGGCAACAGAGGAAACTTTTTTTCTTATTGCTTATCACTCGAGTATACTTTAAATAATTGCTATAAAGTAACTTGGAGTGTGTTACTTGAGAGGAATTTTGTCCTGGCTTATCCTAATGATTCAGTTTGTTCGCTGTTAGATTTCTGATCTTTGAACAAGTATGGAGTTGCATATCCATACAGGAATTTCTTTATAGTAACAATTAGCTTGATTTGTGCCTTGGAGCACGAAAGCTGATATCCAGCCTTGTAATATATGATAGGTAGTATAATACATACAGTAAACTTAGGTGGCTTAAAGCCAAAGGCTTGCTCTTCTACCTTTTGAAGCAACGTAAACCTTATGTGACCTAGTTTAAATATAGCGTGCACTATTAAATATCTCAGTATATTATAACTTAGACTAGGTGTGTCTAAATTTCTGCTTGAATAAGAATTCAGTTCTGTTATGTTCTGTTCTGACGCAGGTTTTGCACTGACTGCAAAAATAAAGTACTTCGGGCTTACAATATTCTTATTGGTGAGCTAGACTGCAGCAAAGAAAAGGGCTACTGCGCTGCACTTTACGAGGGTCTGCGTTGCTGTCCCCATGAACGTCATATACATGTATGCTGTGAAACAGATTTCATCGCGCACCTATTGGGTCGAGCTGAACCAGAGTTCGCAGGAGGGTATGAGTATGTAATTTGCTAGAGTGGGCTATCTAGCGCTTTGCTTCTTTATTTTTATTATTGAATGTATTTTGCAAAAGTGATTTTTGCCTCCTTGCTGCATAATAAACCTCTAAATGTAAATATTCATATTGAAGTAGACTTTCAAGATAGTGCTTTGAAGTAGCAAAGATTTTATATGTGCTGTTGACTTTAAAGTGCATTTAACTCTGAAGGCAAGACTGAAGGAAATTGCCAAATGTCTAGTTTCATTTGTTCACTCACCAGGGCTGCCTGCTTTTCCATTGAGGTGTTCAAAATATGCGAAATAGAAAGAGAACCTTGGTTGACAGTTTTACCAAATGCCAAGTGTTCAATTTAATTTTGTCACCGTTTGTATATTATATTAATTTCTGAACCTGTTTTAGCATCATAAAATCTTCCAATGAAAAGTACAGTTCCAAGCTCAGCATCTTTATAGCTCAATTCGAACTGTTTGATTAGGAGGGTAAATCCTTTATAATGATTTTTCTTTAATAGATGGTAGATGCAGATTAATGCTGAACTGTTTTTACTTTGTACGGTAAGTAATGTATAAACTTCTATGTATGTTTATTCAGCTTCAGTTAACTGATGTGTAAATGTCTAGGAAGCTGGAATATTTGCTATATAAACTAAATACAAATTCTAGGAAACCAAAGAATGGCTGCATCTCTTTGGCATTAAAACTCTGCTGATCGCTCCTACTAGGAGCAAGCAGAGACCGCTGGGGCAACACCTTTAGAATTCACAGGTGGGAAGGCATAGTGTGGCATAACAGTGCTGTGCACAGATGAATGTCTCAGGAACGGAGTGGTGGTTTTGACCTGGTCCTTTCTATTTTGCATCCGCATGCAGCACAGCAGAACTCGATTGGAAAAGCTGCTCATGCAAACATATCTTCAGTTGTACATAAAGAAAATACGTCACTGAACTGCTTTGATCTCTTGGTAGACTTCCAGCTACTTTAACCATACTATACTTTGGTTCAACTCTTCCTTTAGACGGAGAGAAAGGCATGCTAAGACAATAGACATAGCCCAAGAAGAAGTTTTGACCTGCCTGGGTATTCATCTTTATGAAAGATTACACCGAATCTGGCAAAAGTTGCGGGCTGAGGAACAAACGTGGCAGATGCTTTTTTACCTAGGTGTTGATGCTTTACGCAAAAGCTTTGAGGTAAAAATCAAATTTTATCTAACTTGTATTTGAATGGCTGTAGTGACTGTGTGCCTATTCACTAAAATAATTTTTCTGCTTTCTACTGACGTTGGACTGGAAGGAGTGTCAGGGGTGTTGCGTTCAATGCCTTGTTCACCACAGGCAGCAGTTGTGTAATATCAGTGCACAGCACAAGGGAGTTGCATTCCGATGCCAAGTCTACTGGAACATAAAAGACTGAGGCTTGCTTTTGCTTTTCAAGCTGCATGTTACAGTACACTGGATTTTCTGTGTTTTTAATTCACAGTGAAGGTATTTCTGGTAGTGTTTAAAGTAGCTCTGGCTACAACAGTTTTTATTTGGCCTATTAGTAAAAATGGAGGATGTGCTTTTGAACTACAAGCACAACTGCTAACTCTTGCATTCAGTGTGTTCCTAATGCACTCTGTAATCCTGTGGGATCTTGAACTTCCAACAGAACTCCATGGTGTCCTTTAACGTATGCCAATAGTATACTTCTCCTTCAGTACAGTGTAGATCTTTTTTGTTTTGTTTATCTTCCATTCATAATGACTGTTCTCTCTAAAAACTTCTAAAACATCAGAGGAGGAGGAACAAAATCAGTTTGGGAAAGATCATACTGGAACCCTAATCTAGTTATTTCTTGCATTTTTTTTACAAGTAATTTTTTTAAAGACAACGCTATGGAAGTGGCATTGGACTGCGTACACTGTGGCAATTTTGACAGGTTTTGTCTTGATGTTTTTTTAATCTAGTAAACTATGGTGTTGAAAATTCATTTACATTGTAAAATGCGGGTAATTATACTGGTATGCAAGGTTGACTGTGAATTTGAAGTACAGAACTGTTCTATATTTATATGGAGTCCTTTCCTAAAGTGAGCGGGAATGGTGATGTCTTATGTTGGCTTAAGGAGTCCCCAGAGTGATCTGAAACATCCCCTCCCACCCACCATGAGTTTGTTTTTACCTCTGTAGGAGCATTGATCCAGAATAGTTTACTAGTTTAATTACATTCTTGTAACTTCATATGTAGATGTGCCATTATGATATTTGTTCTAAATTTAATATTAAGGAACATGTTTAGATACATGCTATGTTTTGAGATGTGTCTGCCCTTCAAAATTGGACTGCCTAGAAAATGAGTTAGATTTTTCACTGGTTACCCTGGACAAAGAGCCGTGGGAATTCTGTAGCAGTAGTTCTAATGTCTCTTTCTGTGCTGCTCTGTTAGATAATCAGAGTATCTACCACGTAAACACGGATCCAAAAACGCATTCGAGCCTGCAACTTTTTACTCAAAATAGTGAATTTGGGCTGTAAGTTAACTGCAGCGCTTCCCCTGTACATACATCTTCCCCGGCAAACTAAATTTAGTGACTAAATCCAGATAGGCATTTTCCTTCTACAGTCAATAGTTGTGTTGCTGTGACTTTATAATAAAAAGTACTTACCAGCTATTTTCCTCCTCCTCTCTTATAAATGTAAAAGCTTGAATTGTGTTAACATCTATAAATAGCTCTAACCTCTTACAAACAGATGGCTGTGGAAAAAGTGCAGGGTATTAGTCGATTGGAACAGCTCTGTGAAGAATTTTCAGAAGAAGAAAGAGTGCGAGAGCTTAAACAAGAGAAGAAGCGCCAAAAACGAAAGAACAGACGGAAAAATAAGTGTGTGTGTGAGATCCCCACTCCTTTGCAGGCAACAGAAGAGAAGGAAATAAATCAAGCAAAGGTAAACACTGATAGCTGTGGCTCTCTGCTGGTGTTGAATAACTAGACTTCTAATTTGGTGCTTCATTCATCAGCTTACTGTTCCGTGTTAGAATTCTTCAGAGGTTTTTACTGTATTTCAGTTTTGGGAACTCGTTTTTGACTATTAGTGGAATTTAATACTCTTTCAGATTAGTACAATCTTTTCGTAAAGTAGTTGCCTGGAACTCCACAGATTTTTGAGGGTTTGGGTTTCATGTTGTGGGTTTTTTTGTTTTTGTTTTTGTTTTTTTAAATAAAATCCTAAATCTAAGGAGTCAGGTTATGCTAGAATATTTTCCAACTATCATTTCTTAAAGATCACTTAGAATATGGGAATTCCAATGCTGGTTGCAGACAATTACCATTAAATTTTGGGGGAGGGGAAAGCTTTAATTGACTAAGTAAGTACAATCATTATTCTGCATCTCTTGCCTGAACTTAGGGGCTAGCTGTAGGTCATAATACTGTGGGGAAAGTAGGTTGGGTTTGTGTGGGTGTTTTTTTGGGGAGGAGTTTTGTTTTGGGTTTGTGTTTTTTTTGGTTTTTTTTTTTTTCTCCGTTTCCAGTTGTCTTGTACTTGTGAAGAATTATAAGCAATGCTGTGGCTGTTACCAGTCAGTGTCAGCTGGTTTTGCTTCTGGAAGGAGTAGCCTTTATAAAGATGCTGGCTGAGCTGCTTTCAGTGCTTGCAAGTGTTGTTTGTTTTTGTTTTAAGGAAAATTCAGACTTCACGGAAAGTAGTTGCAAAGCCTGTGGTAGCACCGAAGAAGCTAACAATTGTGAAGAAGTCATTGTTACTAATGAAAGCACTTCTTGCACCTGTCCTAGTAGTGGTACCCTATTAGGTTCACCTAAAATCAAGAAAGGTAAGTTAGATGTCACTATTTTTCATTTTTAAAAATATGTACCATTTGTGGGATAAACAGTGCTTAGCTATTTTTTAAAAATAACTCTTTTTAAGAATTGTTCCTTGTTAGAGGCATAACAAAAGAATAAGTAACAGCTGATACAGATTACCATAACTTTTCACTTCATTTCAGGTTTATCTCCACACTGTAATGGTAGCGATTGCGGCTACTCGTCCAGCATGGAGGGCAGCGAAACGGGATCTCGAGAGGGATCAGATGTGGCCTGCACTGAAGGGATTTGCAACCATGACGAAAATGGTAGGTTTGGTAAGAACGTGACACTGGTTTAGTGTCCACAGAACTTAATGTATCTGAGAAGAAAATTCCCCATCTTTTGCAGGAGACGATTCATGTGTCCATCGCTGTGACGACAAAGAGGAAGATGGAGATAGCTGTGTGGAATGTTGGGCTAATTCGGAAGAGAGTAACACGAAAGGCAAAAACAAAAAGAAGAAAAAGAAAAGTAAAACTTTGAAGTGTGAGAATGAACATGTAAGGAACATAGCTATTCCAGAATGCTTCTTTAAATGTATACACTTTAAAGTTCTTACAAAAGTATTTCAAATTTCGATTGTGACTAATGCTGTAAATGGGGTAACAAGGGTCTTCTGTTACCTCTCCATCCACGTTTTTGAAGTCGAGGTCCTTCCTAGAATAGGCTGTGGCAGAAGGAGCCTCTTCTCTCCTATGTTCCTAAGCACGTGCACTTTTGCGCACTCTCAGTGAATTAACGTGCCTTTCCCCCCTCCTCCCCAGGTACGCATACTTAAAAAAGCCCACAGATATCCTTGCTCTCTCTTTGAACTTTTTCCTTTCCTCTTTCCCTCCTGTTTCCATCTGAAACTTGAATGTTTTGGGTTTAACACTGCTAGTAGTTCATTACAGGCTATTCTTAATTTTAGATTCAGAAACTTGGAAGCTGTATGGCAGATCCAGGTAACAGAGAGACCTCAGGAAATCTCATGCACACAGAGTTTCATCGCGACAAGACCAAAGACACACATGCTGCAAGCTGCTGTAGCTCAGAAAAAAGCGGGCAGCAGTTGCCTTGGTTTGAGCATATGAAAAATGTGTCACAGTTTGCAGAACCTACAGAAACGTCACTTGTTCCTGATACTGGAAAAGGTGCCAAGAGCTTAGTGGAACTCCTTGTAAGTAACTGCTTACTTTGAATTTTAGGATGTAGCATACTGCTTTAAATCCTTGGGATTGAGGATGGGGTTTTGAACTCAAATCCCAGTGAAGAACTGTTACAAGAGAGAATGTAACTGACCCTAAAATTCATAGCTTACTCTCCCGGCGTTCCATTTGTTTGCTTGTGTGTGTTCTCTGTAAAGTATATGACTGGGATGCTTTGCAGAGGAGGAGAAATTCCCTGTCAGTGGAATGCAAGTGACAGAACTTGTATTATAAGTGTTCATTTTCAAGGATTGTATTATTCCATAAAATGAAGCATGCATTATTGCTGCCTTCATGCCTCAAATATTACTTCCCACTACCCTTGGACAACTTTCTTCTCTCTCCCTTTCCTTCCCTTCTCCTCCTCCTTCCCCTTGCTTTACATCCCTTTTCTTCTTTTCCTTTATTTTAACCTCTGATAAAAGCCATCCTCTTTCAGTGGAAACGTGCTAAGACTCTGAAGCTTTTTCTGGCAGATTTCCTCATTGTACAGGCTGCCTCTTACCCCCGGAGCAGCGTGTGTGAGTGGGGCGGCTGGGTGAGCCAGCCAAGCCTTGCGGGGTTGTGGTGTGCGGGCTGCGTCCTTCTTCAGAGCAACTGCAGAGAACGTGTGCAATTGCAGGAGGGGTGCACGGCACGGGAAGGGCAGTGCTTGAGTTCTTAAATACCTGTTTTCATCTGCAGGATGAGTCTGAATGCACTTCTGATGAGGAAATCTTTATCTCACAAGATGAAATACAGTCCTTTATGGCAAACAACAAGTCTTTTTACAGCAATAGAGAACAATACCGACAGCATCTGAAGGAGAAATTTAATAAATACTGCCGCTTAAATGATCACAAGGGGCCCATTTGTAATGGCTGGTTGACAACGGCTGGAGCGAACTAAATACAATAACATAGCTCTGTCTTTCACTGAAATTCTCAAGATGACTACTGCGCCTTCTCTTTCAAAAACTTAATTTAGTGACTTATGGCAAAGTTTTATCTTAAATTAATGTGATTCTTTTTTTTTCTTGTTTTTTGGGGGAGGCTGGTGGAGGTGATTTCATTAATTTTGTTCTTTCTTCAGGCTTGTATCTTTAGTTGATAGCTGTGCAAGCCTCTCTTATAATTTAAGCCATCTCTTTTCATTAAATGTTTCTCTTACTGTGAGACTTACAAAAAGCAAACTAGTGGCAAAGTAATGTTGTACCTATAATTCTGTACAGAATGACAATGAGCTGAATATAAGATTTTACAAAGTAGACATCCATTTGCAAAATGTTTTGGATGTAATATGTTAAAGCGCAATGTGCAAAATTTAAATAAAGAATATTTATTAATATGCATAGTAAAAGTTGGTGTACCTGTTTCTACTTTAAACACTCCTTCCCAGCGGTCTGGATTCTTGCTGTTCAGATGGACTTAAAGCTTCTGCGTGAGCCCATCGGAATGTAATCAAACAAAAAGCAGGTTTTCAACGCACTTTGTTTTCTTAATGGAATCATGAGCCCTGTTCTGAGGACAGAAGCGCTTTTGCATAAATATCCTTTCGGCCATTACCTTGTTCTTACATGTATGGTATCTAATGGCACGGCTTGTTTGTAGGAGGGTGATCTGACAAGCGGTGAAGGTACGGGATGTGGGAGATGAAGGAAAAACCAGTTTAAAAGCTGGTACTCACTGGGCGAGTGGTTCTGCATGGTAAGCATCCCAATTCAGCTGACAGGAGCTGGATTCTGTGGCACTCACACCTGTTCTATCTCGGTGTCCGTCTAGAGACAGGGGCTATTCATTGTACAAGTGCAATTTAAAAAATGTAGGAATTAAAAATTATGTATGCAAATGGCAATCAAGATACAAATGTTTTCATAACAATAAAAAAGCCCTGAATAACTTTTATATTTAAAGGAGATCATGGTCTGTTAATGCTTACCCTCACTTGGTTATGTTATAGCTGTTTTACAAAAGCAGATGTAAAAAACGAAAAACATTCTTAAGTGAGCTTTACCTTCGTCATTTTTTTCCAAGTTAACTGGTAACACTGATAAATTGTCCCTTTGGATGTTAGTTAATGAGTAAATACGTCTTATTTCACTCAGTTACAAAACACAGAAGAAAACTCTGAAGATATGAATACTTTTTTATTTAATACAACAATGCTTAGATTTTGGTCGCAGCTGCCACTAAAAGAAAATTCTGTTTTGGGGGGGGTTGTGTAAGCAGAACTACAGAATATCATCCCTAATTTCCTCATTTTCTGTACTGTGCTCCCTTAGTTTTTCTGATCAAGGGAGAGAGACAGGCTTGTTTTCTTGGCTTTTCCTCGTGCTTCAGCTGTGTTACAAAGAGGCACTGTGCCTGGCGATGCTTAATTTGCCTGGGGTTCTCACACAGAACCCGAGAGTCAACTCATTGAGAATAGTGGAGAACACGTGCGGACATTTTTGCTAGTCCCAATTTAACCGTAAAATTCAGCTTCATGAAACTGACCCTTCGGCTTCCTCTGAAGCCATGCACACTCTTGTGTTTGCCATGGAGAAAGGTTGATTCTGCAAAAGGAGGATGTTTCCATCCTTGATGTCAGGAAGGGGAGTCCTTTTCGCGGTGGTTCTCTTTAATCCGATACTCTGTTTGTCAGCTACAGGGAAAATGCGGTTAACCGCAGAGTGCGGAGCTGCCGGCTGTGCGCTGCTTGTGCATGCACCAGGAGCAGGTGCAGACAGGTAGTTGTCCTTAGTAAGAGGGATGGTTTCATCCCTTTGGAGCGACCCTCCGGCAGCACCCGCTCTGCCACGGCCGCCTGCGGAGAAGAAGCAAAACAGTGAAGATTCTCCCAGCTGCCCTACGTTCAGAACCTGTACGGCGTGTTTGGATGTTTTTTGACTTCTGTACGGAGTAACTCGCCGTAGGCAGGAGTGAGTGGGGAATCCGGTCAGCGGCAGGGTCACAGTGCAGCTCGTGTAATTAGCACGTGGCCAGTTCGTGCTAATAAACTATTTTTGACTTCAAGCAGCCCATCTCTGTGTGTCCCCCAGCTGACATACCGCATTTTACCTTTAAAGCCAAAAAGCCGCTCAGCGGCATTTCACCTTTCTGATTCCAGGACTCGGCCCCTTCTCCTTGGGCACGTTTTGGGGAGGAAAATCCCCAAACCGACAGCGCAACACCCCCGGCCCCGACCCGCGGGCTGAGCCCGCACAAACTCGCTGCGTGTAAGGGGC
>VZSZ01008856.1:276084-302977 GCA_013398815.1 Ibidorhyncha struthersii
GAATTTTTTCTGAGCTTACCTGTTATTTAGGTTAAAAATAGCAGCTGGCTGGCGGCCCCTGCGCTGCACTGGGGCTGCGAGGAGCCGGTGTGGGCTGGGAAAGGTTTCAGGGCACTATAAACCCCGCTCGGTGGGATGGAACGCGTTTCCGTTCAGGAGACGGGATGCTGTGACGAGTTAATCTTAAAATAGAGTTTCAGTCCTTAATACGTTGCTCGCCCCTGCGATGAGCATCTCTGGGGCTAAGTCGAAAACCTCTCGGCGTTGGCTTAAAATAAAGACGCTGAAAAGAAATAGTTTCTGGGGAATCCTTTTTTGTCCTTGGATGCATTTGTAGGCTTCACCTCGCAATGGCACGAGCTAAAGCTTATTTACTTTTTGAGATGTTTCCTCTGAGGGAGGATGAAAGTTTTAGTCAGACAGCTTAAATATTGTCATCTTGGTGGTTTGGTGCCTGCCGAGCCAGAGGAGATCCGTACGAACATCCAGTGTTCGCGTTTCCTTAATGAAGGCGATAAGGACTCACTGTGACCACACCAAGAATAAATTGTCCAAAAAATCATGGAAAACGAGGCGTGCCATTGCTGGTGTTGCTGAGACCTGGGGTTGAATAAAGAAATGCTCAGAAGGAACAAAACTTTCTCCGTTCTTCATCGTGAGTCAGAAAGACACCGCTTGCAGAGAGGGGAAAATACACCGATGTAACTTGTTTAACTCTCCTTTGGGGCTTGCTTCTCATTCTGGACCTCCCGACGTTCTGACACTGCGGTTTACAGGGAAAGCCGAGCTCTCCATGTGCGGCTGCGTTGTTTAATGTACTCTCATTCTCCGGCTTCATGAGGCTGTTGTAGCCTCCCGGTGTCTGGTAACGGCTGCTGTAAGGGATGCCGTTGCTTCCCATTCCCCTCCAAAGTAGAAACAAAAGCCGTTCTCAAGTATTGCCCTTTCTTTTGATTTTCTTTTGAAATATTTTGATTTTCTTTGGTAAAGGAAACCAATGAAACTTATATTTTTCTTCCATGCTACGCAGGACTTTTCTTTCTGAAGCCTGACAGCCTTCCTTTCCGAAACTTTTCTGGCCGTAATACCGTATAGATTTAAGAAAGCGTAGTCTTTCAAAGGCTTTCCTTTTTCATTTGAATCAGCACAAGATGCGGTCACATTTTGTACAGGTGATTTATCTGGGTTGTGTGGTGTGCGCGTTTCCTGAGCGAGCAGTGCTGACTGTTCGGCATCTTCCAAGTCTCCTTCTACTGTCCTGTTTAAAAAAACCTTGCGTTAAACACCGCAGCTAAGGTTTGTCCCGGCTTGCTTCTTTCTCCCATCCTCGCTAAGGACCGCGTTGTGTTTGCAGCGCAGTCATTTGTTTTGGTAGGTGTCTGGACTGTGTTTTGCTCGGTTGCTATTCTGGTTTTGTTTATTGCGAAGCATGTTTCCTTAAAGAGGAAGAAATCCCAGAGATGCTGCTCGCTCGGGGAAGGGAAGGTGGTGGAGCGTGAGGTGGTCCAGGGTCACTCCGGGAACAGATCCATCATCTCGGACTGGCTTCCAGGGACACTTGTGTCGGCACAGATGAGGCATCTTACTGACTCCTGCTGCATCTTCAGAGCAGAGTCGTTTGCAATAACTAAGCTTTCCTCCAGGAACTTCACCTTTTGGTTTTATTCTTTACAAAAAAAAAAAAAAAAAAAAAAAAANGAGGAAGGTATTCAGGCTTCAGACTATTGGGGCCACGCTGGGACTTGGGACTTTGGACGTGGCTGTAAGAAGCCATCTCGAGGAGCAGGAGTTGGCGTTGCATGCAGGGAATGACCGTGCTGCGGTGGCACGGCGGGCGATGCAGCCAGCCCCCGTCTCGGGAACTGCCGGCGGGGCTCCTGCCTGCTGGAGGGGCTTCAGATGCTCCGGGCAGTTGGAAGGAAACAGGAAGGTCCATGCTGTCGGCGCTCTGCGAGCATGTCGTTACCTTGATAAGTTATTGTATAACCAGGTCTATCCACAGAATACACTCATCTGTTCTCTCCGGCTGCTGATTTTCCAAGTCATTGTTGGTCGGGAGCTGGGGGACGGCGTCCTCGTGGGGGTTCGAAGGATGCACTTATTTGGGAGAGCAGCTCAGGCGTAAGAGGCAAGACGGGGCAAGCGGCGCTGATGTTCAGGGCTGAGGTGCGGTGACGGAGGAACGAGAGGGAAGAAATATGAATGAGGGTTAGTGTTGCCAGATGTGAATAAAGGAGAGGTTAGAGCATCACAGCCGTAGTTGCTGCAGGACAAATCTTATTGCTGTATTAAAATGGAATAATTTGCTAAATACCCCTGTGGATAATGCTGTATGGAGGAACGAACCCCCAAAATAAATCAAGGCAGCTGGAAATGGAAAGAGGGCAAACAGTGCAGTTTAAAACCAGGAATACGGGACTCCTTTTGTAGCACAAAAGCATATGTTTTCATTAATGTTATTTGCCAGTCATCCATTTTAAGGTAGAGTGGCTGGAACTAGTCTATATGGTGGTTTTATAACCTACTGTAAACGGGTGACTGAAAGAGTATGTTGTCTTGTGGGGAATTTAACTCGGGCCATAAATGCTGTGTCAAGATTTCTTCATCTCTTGGAAAATCAGATAAGGGCTTGAGGCAAGATAAAGAAGGAATTGCAAGTTGAGGTTTTGGTATTAAACCCGTGTCATGACTCTGGTGCTCTTCATTTGACTTTTGAAATAAGAATGTTAATGTCTTACAAAACCTGCAAAAGGCTCTTTTTTTTTTTTGCTTTTCTTTTCTTTTCTTTTCTTGCACTGGCTCTGTAGAAAAGCCGCGTGCTCGACTTGCCGTGAGTTAGTGCTCAGGCTGACTTCAGTGGTAGCGTTTCAAAATTAGATTTGATTTTTCTTTTGTCACATCTGTGTCTGTGCGGGCATGGCAATCGCTGGCTCCGGCCGCTGGGTTTCCCCTCTGTAATCATGCCAGCTCTGACCCTGTAAAATGCAGTGTCGACCCTCCGGCAGTCCGTGCCCGCCAGCAGCCTCGTGTTCCCCGCTCCTCGTGCCACCATTGTGAGCGGAGACTCTCTGTGGGTCGTCCGACAGTGACTTTGTTACTATAGTCAGACTTTGAGAAATAAAATATAATTAAAAACGGCTTTATTTTACTTTTGCATGCCAGGAGATGATTTGGGTTGAAAGTTTGTTTTAAATGAGAAGCCTAGAGGTACTAACAGCTGTCGTAGACTTTTTGGGGTATGCTCTTGCTGAGTGTTTTCTGCTCTTCAGATACCTACAAGCGTTCCAAGTCAGGAGTGTGTCAGTGCTTTAATGAATTAGCCAAGAGTTTTTAGCAGTCTGCAAGACCAGGCTTTGGTGGAAGCTCCTCCCTATAAGACGATCACCTTCACGGGGACTCCCTCGCTGATCACTTGGGTCTCCAGCACGTGAGACTTGCTGTCATTTAATGACTTAGTACAGCTTAGCTGGTACCCAATGGCACGAAGCCGCAGTCACTCCATCCTGCAGACAAAAGGCAGAGTATCGCTTTTGATGGCTTCACTACAAGGTTCTTCAACTTCCTCCTTCCTGACATTTTCCAGAAATTCGTATTCAGTGTCTGACTTCTTGCAGCAGCACAAAAAAGGGAGAGAGTTTCCCTGCGCGTAGGACAAAACGCTTCCCCCCGGCTGGTAAAACACTCTGGTCTTTCATGAAGTGTGATGCATAAGTTTTATTTTGTGGTGTTCGTGCCCTGGGGTAAGGGGAAGGCTTGGGAGGGCTTTTGGTAAACGTGGGGTCTGGCTCAGAGGCATGGTAAAGGCATCGAGGTACTCCGGAGCTTTCCTTTTGGAGCACAGCGAGCTGTTTCCAACGAGTTTGCAGTTGACACTTAGTATTACGCTCTTTTTTAATAATAAAATTTAATTTCATGGATTTTTATATTTATTTTTATATTTGTAGAGAACAGCAGAAGTGCTGGCGGGAGTTCTCCCTCTGGCCCCGGTGTCGGAGCACTGGATCTGTGCATGCATTGCTGCGTGGCCGGGGCCGTCGCCGATGGGGAAGCTCCGGTCGGGGCAGTGCCACCCGCTTCAGGTCAGGCAGCACCTTATGCTGCTGCACTCAGTTTTGCTAGAAATCTTCCAGCAGCTCGTTCATTCCTTTGACGCCTTGCTGTAGGGTGGCCGGGGGCATCTGCCAGTTATCTTGTGATATTTTTTTTTTCTTTTTTAACCTTATTTTTTTCCAGCGCCTTCCAAGTGTTGTTAATTCATCACCTGGAAAAGACTCCTCGGGAGAGGTGCGGGAAGCCAGCTGGCTCCTGCGGTCCTTCACGTCGCTGCTGCAAATAGCTGAGCTGGCGGGGTTGTGGCATCGGGTCAGAGCTTGGCGCGGCGGCCGGCTCTTCTTGCGTGGCTCGTCCTGGGCTCCCGGTCTGCGATGGAAACGCCTTGGGTCCGCTGCAGGCCAAATAACAAAGCGTCCGGCTGCTCCCGGGAGACCGGCGAGCATCCCCTGGAGCGGCGGTACCCAGCTGCTCTGCCAGAGGGGCAGGATGGTGGGGGGGAACCCGCTGCCCTTGCAGAGCAGTGAGGGGAGGTCAGGACTCTTGGGCAACGGCCTGCTTCAAGGCGTCGGTGAGATTTAATCATGGGTGTCGCGTTCTAAAAAAAAAATATCTTTTTCTCTTTGTTGGGGTGCAGAGAGCGAGCTGTGCAGGAAGCAATAAATGTGGTTTAAAATACAAGGTTTAACCGATTAATTCTAATGCATTTGTGACAGTTATTGATCAAAGGTAACATTTATAACCAGGGACTGCATTGTCAAGGTTAGATCTTGCTCAAGAAATAGCCTTTGATAAGCTGAGCTATTGATTGCAGATTGGAGCAGTCCAGTCTCTGAAGAGCCTGGTGCTCGCTTCATCAAGCAGCGCCGTGGTGGTGTGGGAGGAGGGAGAAGTAGCCGAGCCTTCCTCCCAGGAGCTGAGCATCCCGAGGAGCCGTCTGTGGGCTGCCCGATCCCTTCCACCGATTGCTGCCCCGGCCGTAAGGTGCAAGGGAGGTTCTCAACCCCTTTGGTGCTCCAAGATGGTTAATTAGCGGCTAAATTGTTTCATAGTACCTGAATGTGGAATTTAATTACGTCGCGTGCAAATCACGTTGATGGCTTGGAGGTTGACTGGTTAAAATGTTGGCCTCCATCTGTGGGTGTCTGTCCGTGGGGTCGAGCTGTGGATGTCCCTGCAGTGCGGAGTGTCCGTGGTGGGGTCTGTCCCTCTGCCCTACAGCCGGGGCTGGGTTTCATGGCGCGTTCCCGAAAACACAGGTTGGCCTCTGTGCCTACACTGTCTTGATCCGGTGATTTACAGCAACAAGCTCGTGGCTGAACGCAACAGGTGTGNTTGGTTCCTGGCTCCCATCTGCTGGGCAGCCTCTACGGCTCCTGTCCTCCCTGTGCTGAATGTGGATGAGCTGCTGTCCCCAAATGTTCATCGTGGACCTCATCGCTCCCTCTCTCCTCTGTCCTGTCACCCTCCCAGCATATAGGCTGCGGGGCTGCACGGTAGCCTGATGAATTACTGTTGTTTTTTTTTTAAGGCGGGATAATCCCAAGACATGATCCCTGTATGAATGAACGTCCTTCAGAATCTCCTTGGCCTCTGGAAGGGCTTGTTTTGTGTTTGGTGAAGGCCTTGCCTCAGGGATGGTGGGTGCTCAAGGCCTCCGAGCTGCTTTTATTGCCGCTTGTCCCTGACCCGATCCTTTCCCGAGTAAATATGAAAGAGATGCCGTAATTGCCGTCCTGAGTAGCGGGAACAAACGCTTCGCTGGCCTGATGGGTTTCCTCAGCCTTGAAGCTCAGGAGGCAGCTGGGAGAAGGGCTGCTTTGAAACCGGGTTGGATTCACCCTCCTTACTCCCCAAAATGTGCTTTAAAAATGTCGTATTGCAGCAGCCCCCCTTTCTCTGCTTCTCTTCTGTTCCCTTTGGCTTTGCGATAGGGCAGCGATACCAGGGTATGTCACGCTCGCAGCCCTGAAAATAAGTAGTAACTGAGCCTTTTCTGGGGTTTTGGAGACGTGGTGGGGTTCTTGTTCTGCCCTGTGTGACGGGGCAGGTCAGGTAGCTGTCCTGTGCCTCAGTTTCCCCGTGTAAAACCTGGCAGCTGCTGCCCTGGGGCGGTGGGAGGGCTGGATGGGGACAGCGTTCAGACATGGAGGGTTTTTATTCTGATCTGTGTTTTGGGTTTACGGGGCAGGGAGGTCCGGGCACAGCGTTGGGGAATAAATACAATGGTGGTGTTCCTGGGGCTTGTTAATAGTTAAAGCTCTGCGGAAAGTACTGGCTGTGCCAAAGCTGAGCTTTAACCCTTGCTCCTGCCAGTGTCCATGTGGGAAGTGTTAATGGTAATTTCCTGGCTGAAAATATCGTTATTTCGCCTCGGTTGGCCCTGAGTGGGTTTGTGCCCACCCTGTTTCTATAGGGTAAAACAGGACCAGGGTGCTGCGGGAGTAGAGGACCTGCAGGACATGCGGTCTCGCTCCTTCAGCCAGACTTTTCTCCCCTTTAGGCTCGTGCAGATCAGCTGCAGCTCTGCTCAGCTTAACTGGGGATTAGCATCGGTGTAGAAGCGAGCAGTGCTGAGCCTGCCGCCTCCGGTGGTGTTGGCGTTGGTACAGATGTTTAATCGCGGCACTCGCAGCTGCGCGGCGATGCAAGCGGTAATCCCTGCTGTCGCTGCTGCTCGCTCCGACCACGGCTGGGCTGGGGCACGCGGGAACCTTTGTCGCACTTGTCGGTGGGTCGTAAATCTGGGATGCATTAAAATTCAGGACCCGTAATCTGAATTTTGGTACTGGGGAGCATTGGGCGCCGGTAGGGGAAGGCCTGCTCCTCTCCCAAGCGTGTGTTAATCTGTGTTTTCAGAAGAGGATTCGTTGAGGATTACACGGGCGCAGGATGGGAGCCGGTGAGACAGGAACGCGTGGGGACCGCAGCTCTCGCCCTGCCCTGGCAGCAGGAATGCTTGCTGCCGTGTCACGAGCTTCAGAGCAGAGCCAGAGCTGCGCTGTGGGGTGTTGAGAGGGGAAAGGGCTGATCTCGTGCTCCGGTGGTGAGATCTGCTGTCTGGGTGCAGCTCTCTCGGTGACAGCAGCGGGTGCTTTGCCGGCGGGCGTGCTGTGTTGCAGCGAGGAGTGGGCCTCTGCCAAGCTCTGGGAGCCCAGTGGCTGCGATCGATGCTCAGATTTTCCTGGGCCCCCAAGCGAGGAGCTCAGAGCTCACCAGTGGGTTGTCATCTGCTGCTTCTTTGTCTCGCATGTGGGGATGCTGGGGCTGGGAAGGGGGAAAGTCCCCCCTGTGAGCTTGTGACAGAGCCGGGAACGGTTCCTGGCTGTCCTCAGGAGTGCTCCCGAGTCTTACCGCAAGGTATGGTGATCTGCTGGGTTACATGTGTTATTCAGGGTGGGTGTGTGCTGATGGTTTCCACGGACCTCTGATCTTCAGGGGGCCACTAGGCATCTCAGACTTTCACTGCTGCAAGACCGGGTGGAGTTTGATTTAATTAAAATAAATAATGTTTTTTTTGACTCCCTGAGCATAGTGGAGGTGTGCTCGCCTGCGGTGGAGATGACACAGAAGGCATGTGCAGTGATCTGAGGGTGTCAGGCTGAAGCTCAGGCTCGGCTCTGCCCTCCGAGTGGTGTGTTTGCAGGTTGCCTTGGAAATCTGTGCTCGAACGGGCGGCGATCCAGCCTGCGACACGTGCACCGTCAGGTCTTGGAGCTACATGGTCTTTGAACCCTGCTCACGAAGGCAGCCAAGGGCTGGTGGAGGACCACGGGTGGCTGCGATACAGCAGCTTCAGTCTTAATAAGAGTACCGGTGTTTTTTGAGGAAGGAAAGCATCTACGTGCCCGGCTGCGTGGGAACCTGCTTTATGCATGTTGGAGCCGAAGAGCAGGGAGGCACCTATGATGCTTGTTTTAGGATAGTCATACCTCAGAATAAGCAAGAGATATTGCTCTAATGAGCTGTCATCGGAGGAGCAGCGTTATTTCCTCCTCCCCCACGCCAGCCTGTAGCAACGTGATCTGAGCAAGCAGTTAAAAAAAAAAAAAAAAAAAAAAAAAAAAAAAGAAAAAAAGACAGAAGTGCCTTCAGCCTTGACGTAAGGAACGATTGTTGGAATGCCTTAAGGTAGTAGGGAGGTTCAGGGCAGCGTAAATGGGGCAATTTGGTTTGCGTGTATGACACTGGAAATTTAAAATGAAGTGAGCAAGGAGAAAAATAATCCTGGATGTTTAACGATTGAAAAATTGCAGGGAGCAGAGAGGGCTTGGAAGAAAGCAGCGTGAGGCTGGAGCAGTCTGGGAGGACAGTGACCAGTACTGGGAAGACATGAGCGCTCAGTCAGCCCCCTGTTTAGCAGGGAGTCTGGCTTCAGCGCCTGGGATGAAACCAGCTGAGGGGTTCCCTTGGGCCACGCTGCACCCACAGGCAGGAGATGGGCAGGAGATGCCACTTGGCCCCTACAGAGCCCGTGGGACGGGTTTGCTGGGCGAAGGGCAGGTACTGTGTTGATGTTCAGCGTCCAGAGCCTGGGCAGCATCCAGGAGTCGTCCCGGACAGCTGATGCTGGGAATATGCCAAGATGTAATTTTGTGCCGTCTCTGGCAGTAGTGTAAATTGTGGCAGCACCGCGGGTGTGAGGACCCTGGCAGGAGGTGGGGCTGCCGTGCCGTGGTCCGTAGGCTTGATGATGACTGAGGTCATGAATGGGACTGTTAGCCCTTAGATGCCTTTCCATGGTCTGCTTCTCGCTGCAGGAAGCTGACAAACAGCAAAGAGGTGCAAGAGGTTCTCCAGGGTTTTATTCCCTTCTCTTCCACAAAATGAGACCCGATTTTTCTGGGTTATTTATTATATGAGTGCTGATTTTGTGTCCCACCTGTGAATCTTTGCAAGGACTGTAAAGTCAGTACATTTAAGATGATAAAGGGTGAAAAAAAAGCATACAGGGACTTAAATTTCGTTCAAGTTTTGATCGCTTCTTTTCCTTTGCCTGTGCCAAGAGGCGGTGGGTTTCTGGAACGGTGCGAAAAATTCAGTCTCCCTGATCGGGCAGCCTGTACTTGAGATGCACTTCAGGTAAACGGTCTGAAACTGGTGCTAGTCCTTCTCCGTCTGTGCGAGGTTTTGATATCGGTGCTCCCAGCTGAGTACTGCACGTGTGGGTTTCCATTTAAACCTTATTTTGCGAGCTTTCCCATCCCCACTGTTCTGCCTTCTGTCCTGGAACAGGCACGGATCAACTTAAAGCTCAGGAGAGGGAAGGAGAATCACTTTACTGTTTTATTCGTTTGAAAACTCTGTTTAGACTCTCATGGAGGCCCTGTCTGGGCACCTGGAGCCAGGCAAAAGGAACTGGAAGAAATATGAAGTAGAACTCATACGTGGCCAAAAAGCCCCAGGTACCTGGCAGCTCTAGGGAGGGGCTCAGTGTGATTATCTTCATTTCACAGATGAGGAAACAGCTCGGAATTTTGCCCATGGTCACAGAGCACACTATGGAAATAACCCCCAGTCTAGTGCTTTATTCACTACATATCTCTTCCTCTATTATGCTGTTGCACTGGTATTAAATCTTAATTAAAAGAAGCTTCAAACTTGCCAATTAGTAAAATGAAAGGATTTGTAAGCCCCCAGTTTTCTTTCACATCTGTGGTGCTGTTCGTTAGAATTTTTCTGCTTCTTTTCCTTTAGATAGCAAAAGTAATTGGGGTGACTTTGGTTTCTTTCCAGTTGGTTTCTTGGTACAGCTCTGTATTTGAGCATGAGCTAAATCAGTAGGATGCAAGTACCTGTGATGAATGGCAGGTTAGATTAAAAATTACCTAATGGTTTCTTCTGGCTTTAATCTCTCTGAACTAAATGTGTCTGAAGTTAATAGGATGGTTTGCCAAATAAAGCCCTACGTGACTCTCTTCTTCTTTTCCTCCCCTTAAGAGTCCCTTTAAATGTTTATATCAATTAGTTTTGTAAAACCATTTTACCAAGCCTGAATCTAAATTCATGGCACTGTGCCCTTTCCAAGTGTCACACGCACAAAGAGCATTAACCCCTTCTTGGGAGAACTGACGTATTCTTAACATATGGAAAACCTCCCATAAACGCGAGGCATCCTTTTAGACCTTTAAAAGCAGACAACTAAATAGTATATAGTAAGCGGCAAGACCAGGTATTCTTTTTTGTTTTACTGACACGTAGGTAGGTGCTGGGTGTCTTTTTTGTTTCATTTGCTCATTCATTCATCCAACACTGCTGGCAGCTGAGATAAATCACTGTGATGTCAATGGAAAAATTGGTGTCTAAGCAAGAGACAGATCGCAGCCCGCGTATCCAGTACATACCGCTGTATTGGCTCGTTATATCACACGAGTAGTTTCGATGCCCTTTGTGGAAAGCTGGTCTCTCATGGGTGTTGCAGAACTTGCCAGGTACTGTGTTCGTGCTGGGTAGCGTATCAGAATTACAGGGGCGAGGGCTTGCATCCGTGGCAGTGGATGGCTTTAGGTTAAACATTTTAACACACAGGGCATCTATTTCTTCTTTATGTTGCGTTATCCCAGTTTGTACCAGTAGCTATAGCACCTCGGTGTCCATTTCCAAGCATCCATTGATAACAGTGTGGTACAGAGGTGCTCAGGCCTCATTTCAAATCTTCATCTCCAGCTGCTGGAGGTGCACTGGCTCTCCTCTGTATTGGTATTGCTTTTTGTGGTCACTCTCAAGTTGCTTATGAAATCTGGAAAACCAACATTATTTCCCTCACCCCCCACCCCCACCCCACCCCCTTGTGTGTGTGGTGTGCTTAAAGTGGAATGAGCATAGCTGAGTGACTTAACGGGTGCTCTGAAAAAAATCTTGCAAGCTCCCTAATTCAGAGAGGTGCTTTACATAAGTCTTCTCTTGCAAACTTGCCCGCAGTTGATGTTTCTTTGAAGAGCCTGTGATGACTCTTCATCTATAGATGGTTGAAGCACATTCAGCGCCGCCTGGATGTCAGTGGTGTTCGGCACTTCATTTTTCAAAGAGAATTTGTTAACACAAGTGTAGCCTGAGAGATGAAAGGATCCATGTTGAGCCTCGTTTGAGGCGGCTAGACACCAGCCAGGAAAAGAAGAATCTTGAGAGGTATTTGATTTCTCTGGTCAGTTGTGGCAGAGAGGCTTTTCTCCAAGCAAGAAAGAGTTTTCTCTTGGTGTATCTAAGACATAAGCTAAGGAGATTGACTGGGAAAACAGGATGGGCAGCTCCACCACGACAGCCACTGCTGTCCAGAGCACCCCTTGTTTCATCTGCTCCTTCACCTGGGTTGCTGTGCTGCGGCCCATGGTGTTTAGTCCCTGTCTGCCTCCATCGAGGAGCTGCACTGAGCAGTGAAGGGTTTCACCGAATAGTGAAAAGTGACAGCTGAACATGGAAACAGAGATATTAAACACGGCATTTCCCTCTGGGCTGTAGATGAGCTTGTCTGTCCTTTCCCATCCATGCTGACGGGACCTTCTTCCTTCCAGCCGGCTCTCCTGGCACGAGTCCTCTTTTGGGGGATTCACCCTAATTCCTCGTGCTTGTATTTCCCATCTTTTAAAATCATTGGCGTTGCTTGATTCGAGTTCAGCAGGGCTGAGTTCAGCTGGACCAGTTCCTGCCCAGAGCTGCAAGCTTTCCTCCCCACAGCTCTGGGGTGCACCATGATGCTCAGCCTCGGGACGCGGTGGGTGCCCTGCTCTTCCTTTCTGCGTGTGAGTACGCTAATTTTGAAAGACGGCACCCCGCTTTACCTGCGATGAGCACCGACACCAGCAGTGAAAATACTGGAAAGATAACTCAAGCCAGCTTTCAATCAAGCAAACTAAATGTGGCCTGGCAGTTGCAGGAGGTACCAGGACACCAGCCCTCTGCCAAAAGCAAATTAGGACCATACTCCTGGCCAAGACCTGGTGAACTAGGAAGAAGAAGTGCCAGACACGAGCCGTGGTACTTTACAAGCAAATACTGAATGGGATGAATCCCTTAGTGGAGTGCTTGTGTTTGGACAGTGGGAGGGAGAGAGCTCTGAAGCTGTCACCTTGGTGCCAGGTTATGAAGAATGGGGCTGAGGGCCCTTTGCCCATCTTTCCCTCCTGTATCTTTGCAGGAACGGGGCCCCATCCCTGGAGTGGTTTAGCGCCTTCCAGCAGCCCTTCATACTGCTTTTCATTTTCTAAATGCTGCTCTTGCAGATTTTTTCCCCCAACTGTTTTCTCAAGTACATACGCTGATCTTTAAAAAGTATATATTTTTCTACTATTATCCGCACATACTCAACAAGCTTGCATGTATAACAAAGTGGAACCAGCCCCGGGAGGGTACAGAGAGATACGATTCAGTCCCAGGGGCACCTTTGTTCTCTGTCGGGCAGAAATATTGTCTAGCTCAGCCCAAGCAGAGCTCTCCAGAGAGCGTGATGCTGTTGGGATGTATTGACCTCCAGGCTGAACTCAGCGCTCAGCGTGTCCGTCCCCTTCTCGCTTGGTGCTGTGAGAGCAATAATAATAATTCTTGTGTTACTGCAATGCCTTCACTGAAGCGGTACCTAGAATGGAGAGCAGCTTCTGGACCAGACCCTTAGACCTGGGCTGGTTTTAGTTTGTCGTCCGTGAAGGCTGTGGATTGCTGTGAAAGGCAAATCAGAAAAGCTTAAACTCACTGTTCAGGGACTTGGCCCACTGCTGCAGTGGTCTTAGGTGTTGAGAAAGGTTGAAAATCATTTACGGAACAGAGCCACTTGCCCCAGAGTAATTAAAACGAATGTGCTTTTGAGGCGCAGAGAGCAGTTTGGAGGTCCCGGCTGTTCTGTCCCTCTCCCAGTGAGGATGCTCAGCCCTGTTCTGTGTAAGAGAAATCTGGTCACCGAAAAAGCCACTGACAAAGAGCACAGTTTATGAGTTGGGAGCCGATTCACATCTTCAGGTGGATTTTTTTTCCCCTTATTGGACTCAGCAGCATCTAACCGAGTTGCCAGCCCTCCTTGTTGCCTGAGGCACACAGCCGTCCTGTGTTGTGCTGGGTGGGGAGCAGAGAGCTGATTCTAACACAACTTCAGGGATCAGAACCTGCAGGTTTCCCGGACGTGGTAGCACCTGATCTGCAGGATGGCATGCGCTGGATGGGAGCTGGGCCCGTGCTTCGGTTTGGCATTCACCAGGTCCCGTGGTGTTTGTGAACTGATGCAGCCCCACGAGCCCTCCTGCCAGCCTGTGCTGGGGGAGCAGGTGCTGTGCTGTCTCAGATTTTTTTTTTCTTCTCTTTCCCTTATGTTTTTAGGAATTTGGACATCAGGCTGGCTAGCAAACTCTGCGAACGTCGCTGATGCTGGGTGTTTTAGGGGGCAAGTCTGCCCCTGTAGCATCCGCCGAAAGACCAGTGAAAGGGACAGGGGACCCCAGGGCTTGCTAGCTTCCCCTGGGAGAAAGACACCTTCGATGCTCTCGTTTGTCACTGCTTTCATTAGAGCAAGCCATGTCCGAGGCCAGCACGGCTCTCCAGGCTCCTCCCTGTGTCAGTACAGATGGTGGGGCTGGTTTCAGCATCTGCCTTCTCCAAACTGTGGGAATTGCTCCGTGCGTCCTCCAGGAGGGGCTGGGCCAGTCTTGGAGGTGATGCTGTACCTCAAAGCAAGCAAAAAGAGTCACCATTCCTACAGTTTGAGCTTCCAAGTGGTGTTTCGGGCAGTGCTGCGGATGGTGGCCTGGCTTCCCCGCATCTTTTTTTTCTGGCCGAAGCCGGGTGAGCTCCAGGGCAGGTGCTCGGCTGGAGCTGGGATGTTCGGCAGCCGCCTTCATGTGCAATCACCATCCTGCCGTCCTCTGCTTCCAGCCAGGGCCCTCCTGTGCTGGGCCTCGCTCCTCCTTTTCTGGACTGTGAACTGCAGTCCTTGGTATGCAGGGAGGAGCCGGGAGGAGTGGGAAAGCTGCCTCTGGCAGGAGAGCAGCTTTATTGCACCCTCTGAAATGTCACGTTGGTGAAACCGCCATGGGCGATGGCGTTCGAGTGATTTGGTGGACGTTTGTAGCCAGAGTCCCTCTCTCCACAGAAACCAGACATCACGTGGCTCTCGCCTCGTGCTGGAAGCTGTCACTGTCGCTAATATGACACATCAGAGATGAGATGCTGCTTCTCATTAGCATCAGGGGGTAAAGGGCATCCTCCAGAGGATTTGGTGCCGTGGCTGCCGCATCATTAACACAGGCGGCCAGCAGCAGCTCTTGGCCTTTCATTCGCTTTATATCATCTAGTCTTATAAAAGATCTGGATGCTTGGAATAATTGTTGGTAACGACTAATTAAGAGTTGTGAGGCATGCGAGTGCTGCGTCCTTCATCCGTGCGGCAGCACGGCAGACTTGCAGCCCGCTGCTGCAGCAGTATTTATTTGTATTTTGCCAGCACCTGCTCACCTCGACCTGTATTGCCTGGGGTGGGGGACACGCACAAAGCGTGTCCTCAAGTTTAATAACTTAAAGGCTGAAGGGCTCAGACTCTCATGTATGTCGATACTTCTTTTTTCTTAATTAGCATTTACAATGATTCTTCCCAAGTGCCTGCTCTTAAAATGGGCTCGCTGGGAAGCTGCCGTGTTTTGTTAGCCCTGGGGTGTGATTTTAAGCAAATGGTTGGATAAGCTGCTCCACAAGGAGAGGAAGCTGATGTCTGGTTTTGTCCTTCCTTTCTCTTCCCTAGAAATTGGCAGCTGAATGCCAGAGTGCTGGCTATCCGGGGACCCTCATCCCGTACAAGTGCGATCTCTCCAACGAAGAGGAGATCCTGTCGATGTTCTCTGCCATCAAGACCCTTCATCAAGGAGTTGACGTCTGCATCAACAACGCGGGGCTGGCTCGCCCGGAGCCCTTGCTCTCAGGGAAGACGGAGGGCTGGCGGACGATGATCGATGTGAGTAGCGCCACTGGGAGAGCGGGGAACTGTGCTAGATTTTTATTTCTTCTGGCCACCAGCACCATGGTCCCCACCTACTTATTGCACATGTGCAGAGCTGAGGACCTGTTTCCCATCTGGCTCTGACATGGTCTGGGTTTGCTGACTGGGAAGCGGGAAGACATCATGCACTGCTGAGCCACATGCCTTCACCTTGAAGTACGGAAACATTCGATACCTTCAGCAGCATTTTTTCTTTAGCTCAATGGCTTTCTAAAGGGTGATGAGCCTCACTTTTTTTTCCTTCAGTAAAATAGGAAATTGAATGCCAAGCACTGGCTTTTGTAGCTAATCCTGTTAGTTGTAGCAGTGGGCTGTAAAATGGGCTGTTTTTTAGGCTTAAAAAGCTGTAATGCTTTTTGTCTTTATAGCTTAATTTTCTGCCCATAATCTGGTTAAGGCTGGATGTGAACAAGGCAATTTCATGCGCCGAACTGGGAGTCTGTACAAATGGTCCATGCCGTTTACCAGCAGCGCTTCTCCCTGGGTGTTGCTGTCCTGAGGTGCTGCTGTGCATCTTTTTGGGACTTCTCCATCTTTTGTCATTATGTGATGGCCCTTTTCTGCACACAGCAATGGCAGCCACAGCTGTGGGACCCTGGGCCGGTTTACGTGCCCTTGCAGTGGCCCTCTTGTACTGGCCTTCCTGCAGCTCTGGCTGGCGAGATGCTGAAACGGGAGCTTTCCCGAAGGTGATTTTCCCCTCCTATACCACCTACTTTTGTGCATGAAAGCGTCATCCTCGTAGGAATAGGAGTCAAACTCATGGCTTTGAGTAAACCTTGCAGCACCTCCTGCAGCTGTGAGAGCTTGTCCTAGTGAAGGAAAAGACATGTCTGTTTGAAAAGCTGCTTGAAGCTGTAGGCTCGGGGCCACTACGCCTGACAGCGGAGTCAGCCAGGATCTGTCTGCTCCTGCAGCAGCCGGTGGCTGTTCATCCAGCGGCAGATTCAGGGGCTGTGTAAAGCCAAACGGAGGCACATCAAGGCCTCAGACTCCTGCTGCCAGGGCAAGAGGTGCCATATCCTGGCTAATTAAGTTCTTGTTAGGATTTTGGCCGGTCTGCTGGCTGCTGCGACTGCAGCCAAAGCAAGCTCAGCTCAGCTTTGTCTGCCTAGCCAGGCTTTTGTGGGTTGCCCAGCCCGGGTCACTGCACAGCCACGTCTCCCTGTCCCCGGTTGCCATGGAGTCTTTAAAGAAAATTAAGTGAAGTGTAGCTGAGGCTGAGCTGGTGTAAAGCAGGGTACTTCCCTGCGTAGTCTTGCCGCAAGCCTGGCCCTGCGGGTCGCCTGCACCTTGTAAACTCCTTGTCCTAGTTGCTGTCTGTGGCATCTTGGGTGGATGGCTCCGTGGATGCTGCGTGTCCCTCGCACTCATTTCTCTTTGTTCTTCTGACCTTTTGTTCTTTGTGAGGTGGGCAGGCTAGGGGAAACGTGTGGCTGTTGCCAGCTGAAGGCCCTTCCCCTCTCCATGCTTTCTTCCCTGGCTGCTCAGGTGGGAGTGCTCCCTTTGTCCCACCTTCCACCAGTTCTAGGGAGCAAGATTTTGGAACAGGGATTGTCCTGTATGAGACAGTCCCATGTTGGTATTTACAGTCACCTGACATTGGGTTTGGGAGCTTGGGGGGTCCCCCTCCTTGCGGGTGCTGCTGCGTGCACCCTTTGGAGCTGCTTCAGGGTGACGGATGGGGTGGGAGGAGAGGCAGGGTGGTGGCTCCACAAGGGCTGCGTCAGGAAACCAGGCTGGGGGAATATTTTATTCCCAGAGGTGATCTCTACGGCTTTATCTGCTCTCATTTGCAGACTGAGACGTCCAAGCTTTCTTCATACACTGGCAGATTTTATTCGTCTCACCAGCTTCCCGGCAGCTGGTGGGTTTGTTCTTGGCTTGTGTGTAATTGTCTGAAGAACACCTGCACCTCTAATGCAAAGGTGAAGCCCTGGGACCCTCCAGAGCCGAATGCTTCGCCCACCTCAGCCTTGGCAGCCTGACAAGTCTGGGTTTTGCTTTTTAGCCTGTTGGTAAGCGGTAGAAACAGCTCTGGGTTTTTCCTTTTGCTGGGCGTCCCCAGTTTTGTGGCTGTGACCTCCCTGCTTGGAAATCTCACTCTCCAAGCGTGCCGTGGCTGGGCAGGCGCTGGCGTGGCAGCGGCGTTTGGGGAGGTTTGTGCAGTGACAGCTCTCCCCGCTGTGGCACACCAGCCCCAGGGAAACACTCGCCAGGCCCATTTCTTCTGCATGCTCTGAAGCTCTCGGAGGGTCAGGACGGGGGAAGGTCGCCAACGCCTTTCACGGGCCACTGGGCTTTGCAGAGCTGCACGGGAGCGGGGAGGCTTCTTCCAAAGGTCCCTTGGAGAAAGGTGTTAGAGTGAGCAGCGCAGGTTGAGAGACGGTGTCGGAGAGTTTCAGTGTACTTCTGGGCTGCGTGACAGGAGAAGTTTCTAAACAGCCATTGATCTATCGATTTAGGAGGCATTAGGGCCTTAAATTAAAGGCATTTTTTTCTTTTTGGTAAATTGATTTTTGTTTCCATGCATTTTTTATGAGCTTTGAGGCTCTGTCTCCTTCCAGGCTCCCCTCTCGGTATACCTATTCCATCAAATTTCCTGCTACGCATCTAATAGTCGAAATCATGTTATCATTTCCTTATTCCTCATCTTTTTTTTTTTTTTTTTTTAACGTTCCGGTCGTCCTTATTGTCTGGTATCTGTTCCCAAGAAGGAGCTGCACCTCCCTGGGCTGCAGGAATCTCATGTTAGGAATTGTGTCTCCATCGCTTTACAGCAGCGCAGAGCCCAGCGCTGCCAGCCAGCGAATTCGGTGGGTGTGAGGGAGGGAGCATGTTATCGCAGGCAGGTTCTGAGCCCGTCATCTTTTGGTTCACAGCTTCCCCCTCTTTCTCTGTACTTGTTTGTGAGGTTGTGCTTGACATGAGGCTGGAGCAAAGTCCTCCAGCCACCCCCGATCCGCACGGGAGTAGCCGGGGCTGGGTGCTGTGTACACACTGACTCCAGGCTCTGGGATTTGAACAGCTCCTTCACGTTTTACTGACTGACCTTTACAGCCAGGAATTCAAGCTGAACTTTCCATTTGCACTGCTTAGGGCACAAAGGACTGCAGCACACATCCTCTCACTCCTCTAGAAACTAAACGGGTTTGATTCTTCTTGGCATTATTCATTGACCAGCGAGGCTCTGTTCTTGCTTTCGTATACCATCTGTGCAGAGATATGTTTTCTGTAACCTGCGTTTTCATATGTGCTTAGGAGCTGGCATACTCATTTTGATGCCTTAGAAAAGGCTGATTCTGGGAAGTGAAATGCTCAGTGCTTCCAGGAACAGGATCTTTTATGTTCTCCCAACCTTGCAATTGGAACTCATTAATTACTAGAAAATGTGCCTTCTTTGTTTCTATTGCATTAGCGCACACACGCGGCAGTCGCAGACCTGCTGCCTTGTGCAGCACGCTGTACAATGGCAGAGCGCAGACGTGTTGGCTGTCTTTGCTAAGGGACCTTTGAACCTTTTGTTCTTAAAATAGGAACAAGGCTGAAAAATGTCTTGCGTGGATATTTGTAACAACGGCCTTTAGATTGTTTCTTGAAGTGATACAGCCTTAAGAACTTGCTCATTTTCCAGGCATGTTTTCAGGTTTTTGAGTGCCCGTTCCACATTTAAAAATGGGTTTTCACCCCAAAATCCTGTGGGTGCTATCGGGAAAAGGCAGCGAGGCAATCCCAGCTCAACTGCCTTCCAGACAGTTGTTTTGTTGTACCAGGGTGTCTTATCGTATGAGCTCTGGACTTTCCCGTGTGGCTGTTGATTAGTATCTTGCTTTGCCAGTAGTTGTCAAAATGTTGTAACTCTACCCACGCAAGGAAGCATTGCTTAGCGTGAGTCACAGCGTTGGAGTGGGGCTCAGGCTTTTGGGCTGATGTTACCCTCTAGTGGCCTACAGAGATGGAGTGGAGCTGGGGAGCGACTGCCACAAAGACGCCATGCCTGGTGGCTTCAGGGTGTCCTGGGGCAGGGAGGAAAGCAGGGATGTTGTTTGTGACCAAGGCTTTTCATACTAACAGTTGCCAAGGTCTGTATCTGAAAGGACTTGGTTAATAGGTCAGACCGGAATGGGTTACTCCTGCTTTCCTTGACCTTCTTACTGGGAAATCCAAAAGCCTTCCAGATGCCCTGTCTGCTCTGGGCTTCGCTCCAGTGCTGAGGTGGTTGTACAGTGCCACTTCTGCTGATATGTCTGCTAACTTTCTTCCTTGCACAGCCAAGGTAAATCTTCAACCTGGTGCCAGGGAATTTATCTCTGTAGTTCCAGGTACAATAACTGAGATATCCGGCAGTTACTGTGTGCTCAACCAAAGTGCACTTGGATGAGGATGATGACTCTACTCGTTATGTTGCTTGGGTACTCCAAGATCAGATAAGCACCCTATTTATCTATCGCCAAGACGAAAATTCATAACATGGCCTCTGGTAATGAATAGAAATAATGACCAAGACAAAAGCAGTGACCGGAAGATTCTTCAGCTGACCCCGCTCGTTCTTTGTCTGCTGCTCAGTAATTACATCTCTCAAATCCATCCCTTTCTGCCTCTTACTTTCTGGTCTCCAAAGTAATGTTCCTCTCTTGCATGTCCTTTTGTGCTAGCAAGTCCTAGTTAGCCTACCCCATTCTTGTTTCTAAGTTTCACGGGGATGATAGCCAGCCCTCTCACGTATCCTTCGCTCGCTGTCCCCATGGCCTTGTTCGTGCCGCTCCTCCCATTAATAGTTGCACCTGACTGCTGATTCATCAGAAATGTAGTTCTTCCTGGATATTTAGTTCACAGCGGTGTTGGCTCATTTAGTTAGCAAAGTGACACACCAATAGGTAGGACCTGCCAGTGTGTCCTACCTTGAAATGGTTACCTCCTTTCTAGAGCGCTTCAGCAAACACTTTCTAGCTTTCAGCCACTTTTCCAAGTCTAAACCACTATGAACTTGAGCAATTAGCACTGCTGCTGAGACCGCGTTATCATCAGTCTTGCGCACACCTCTGGGTGCTTTGTATTCCAGCTGGGGGAATTTCTGTATCTCCATCTTCCTGGAAACTTTGACTCTGTTTTATGGTCAGCAAATGCTCAAGGCATCTGCGCGTTAACAGTGGCACATCGCGGAGGCGATACGAGTGAGTTTAACTGAGCCACGGTGTGCTGGGAAGTGCTGGTCCAAAGAGCAAGAGCTTGGAAAGCTCTGAATCCTGTGCTGAAGGACTGGATAAATTGCGGTGTCGTTTCTTCCGTGGCTTATCCAGTTAGGGCTGAGGAAAATGTCAGCGGACAGCGTGACAGATTGGTGGCTTTCATATCTGCAGGGTTACTTGCCCACTCTGGCCTTCCCCATGGCACGATGTGGTCTTTGGCTTCGTTTGTGCACGGGAAGCTTTGTTGGCCCGTTGGCAGTTGGCCTCTGAGCGCCTGGCTCTCTGACAGGCAGTATCTGGGGATTTCCTCGTTAACTAGCTAACCTAATTACCTGTTGTTAGCGTCCTATCGGCTGCCCAAACACCAGTGTGCTCAGTGCTGTACAAAATAAACAACTTTGTCTCCTGGACAGAGTGCTGACTGTGGGGAGGCGGATTTGTTCTCCCTTACTTTGCACTCTACCCTTACGCTTGCCCGTAAAACAGTTAAGTCCATTTATTTGTGGCAGAGGCCAAGGCTGTCTCACAAAACTGGGTATTTGTGCCTCCCTCGCACAAACCCCTTGCCACTGCAGCCCCGAGCTTGGTCGCAGCGTGATGTGCGGTGCGCGTATGTGCATTTCCCTCTGTTGGCGTTTGCAGGAATTGCTGTGAGTCGGGGACTGGAACCTGCACCCGCAGCTTCGGGTGCACGGGGGCAAGTCAAAGGGTGCCAGGCAGGGCTGCTGGTCTTAGTTTCTTCTTCTTTTCTCTTCCCTCAGGTCAACGTGATGGCTGTGAGCATCTGCACCCGGGAGGCCTACCAGTCCATGAAAGAGAGAAACATCGATGATGGGCATATTATTAACATTAACAGGTACGTAAGGGGGGGAATGTGGGATCAGCCACATGTGCTTCCTCCTTCCCACCCTGCAGAAAGGATTTAAGTAGTGGAGCTTTAACCTTGGAGTGGGCTGATGTTGCCCAAGGAGGGGTTTTCCAAGGATCGCCACGGTTGATTTTTCAAACCGCTTTTTTTAACCTCTGCTGGTCTAAATGCAAGAAAGACCGAACCAGGGAGAAAAGGTTAGTGCCAACCACTTGCGATGGTGCAAGGCTGAAGACTGAGACTTCTTGACCAGCTCCAGAAAACAGCCGTATCGAGAGGACCCTCTGGCGGTATGCATTCCCCGCAGGAGAGGGGAATTCCTGACGTAGCCACCATCTCTTTCTGTGTTCATTATGGTGGTTTGAATATCCCGTTGGTTCCTTCTCAGGACTCGGCTTGCCTCCCACCTCTCAACGCTTTGCTTTCTGCTCTCTCCTCAGCATGAACGGCCACAGTGTTGTGCCACAGTCGGTGGTGCATTTTTACAGTGCCACCAAGTACGCGGTCACAGCCCTCACGGAGGGGCTGAGGCAAGAACTCAGAGAAGCAAAGACCCATATACGGGCTACAGTGAGTACTGTGGGGTCTCGTCCTCTCTCCTGCTTTTGTGGGTGGTAGGGAGCTGGCAGGCTTTATGGGACAGAGTTTTTCCCTTTGGAAAACAGGCAAGGAAACGCAAAAATAGTGCACATCACACTGGGAATGTTCAAGTCTTCTGGCCAACTGTCCCTGGCCACCTCTCTTTCCCAGGAAGAGAGAGACCGGGGGGGGCAGACGGCACAGCAGCAATGAGCTGCGTCAGGGAATAAACTTTTTGGGTGCGCGAAGTAGGCAGTTGCTTGCCCGGGAGCGAGGGGTGCTCGTGACAGCAGAGGGAGGCAATCAGCTGAGCCGTGTGCTGTCATTCAGAACTTGCATCTCAGAAGTGACTAGAAGTTAACTTGTATTGCAAACTTTTCTGTCGTGTTCTCTGCTTCTCTGGCCCTTTGGGGCAGGAAGATGGAAGTACCCATCGGCGGTTCCCCAGAGGTACCTGCCACAGGAGTCATTAAGGCAAAGTTTGCTCTCTTAAACTATTCCCCTAGAAAAAGGGTGAGGAAGGAGAACAATAGAAAGGGGTCTGGGGTTTTTGGCTTTTTCAGTGCTAAGAAGTTATCTTCTATTTTCTTTTTAATTTTTATTCTTTTACTGAAGGGGAATTACAAATCCTATTAGGATGCGCTCTGCTTTTTTCCAGTGTATATCTCCAGGACTGGTGGAAACGGGATTTGCTTTTAAACTTCATGATAATGACCCCGAGAGAGCTGCTGCAACCTATGAGAGCATTCGGGTAGGACAAAGAGAAATGGAAACAGAGGGAAGTGGCTCTGATTATAGTTTTAACAGTCTCTCTCCTGGCTAATAGCACAAGGAACTAGTTCTGCAGAGTGCCCAGTGCTTTCCAGGATGTAATCAGCATCCCCAAAGTCTCAGCACTCAAACATCAGATTTTGCACTAATATTTACACACTATGTAGAATTTCGTTCAGGTTCAGTTTCCCACTCCTTATATTTTTCCTTTTATTTTGATATTCCTGTAAATAAATGTCAGTCAGCTCTGACATCCTGCAGGCTATGACTTCTTTATTGAAGAGAAGATATAATAAGCAAACATTCCTACACAAGAAGAAATGTGAGAGCGTGTTGTCTTGCAGGTGGCTAGCACAGGATTTCTTGTACTTCTCTGGGAATTTTCGATAAGGATGGCAACGCCTGACCTGGCAGAATTCCTGTGCTGGCAGTAAGACTATTCACAGCAAATGGAGAATTATCAGCACCAGAAACATCCTTTGTTAAATTTTTTAATGGATTATTTTTTTCCTGCTTGCTTGCGTCTTTTTGACGTGCCCCAGTGACACTGTTGAAACTCATTACTGATGGTTAGGAAAGGAGTGATCTTGTGGTTAACTTCTTGAGGTGCCCTTGGACTGAGAATCTCTTTCCTGTCTTTCCAGTGCCTCAAAGCTGAAGATATGGCTAACGCTGTCATCTATGTCCTCAGTGCCCCACCTCATGTACAGGTAGGCTGTGGTTGGGTTCGAGGACTCTGCTGTGGGTGGCTGAAGGCAGAGGGGGGTAACTGCTGCCCTGACATTTGCTAATCGGCGTTGCAGCCGCTGTATCAGCTGTGTGCTTAGCAGAGCCTGGGCTGGGGATTAGCAGTGATCACGTTGTTTACACTTCCCTTATGGGAGCCATGGGATTGCGCTGCTCGGGCTGCTCACAGCCCTGCGGATCCAGCAAAGGCTGCTCTGACCCCAGAGAAGGACTGCGCAAGACACGGGGAGCGGGAGGGATATGGGCACGGTCTGCCCTTTTGGATGGTGCCATCGGAGATTCGCTGATAGTCTTGCAGCTGGGTCAGGTTCTGCCAGTCGCCAAATGACATGTTGGGCTTGATCCTGCCAAGTGCTGTGTACCTCCCCGAGGGAGGGACTTCACTTAGAAGAGGCTTAGCTGAAAAGTAGAATTACTGAAAAGAAAATTGGGTCTGTTCTACCTGCTGCCAGAGGGACTTCCCTCCTGTGAAACAAAAATAAGTGACCAGCTTTGAGCTGGAGCCAGGAGGAGGCAGAAGCAGTGTCAAAGTTTAGGATATGCAACATAAAAGTTCCTGTTGCAAAAGCAAACTTTGATCACGAGAGGTTTAGCAGCCCCTCGCACGAACTCTGCTCCTTTAGAGCAAGACGTGGCCGTCTGTACGTTGGATCAGTAGTGATAGCTGGCCTTGTTGTCGTAAGAGGATAAAAAGTCCTGCCTGTGGCTGATCAAGCAGTGTTTCTGCTTGGCCCTCCGTGAGCACGACCAAACCGAAGACTTGAACCATGAGAGTTTATAATCAGTGTCATCTTGCACTCTTTTCTGTGCATGTTTGTGCTTTTATCCCTTCCACTAAAGGCAGAGCAGTCGCGTTCACCTTTATTTCTTTCTAATATCTCTGTTAAGCAGGCTCACTTCTAGTCACAGGAACTTTATTCATGTGCAGCTTGCCGCTGTATTGGTCCAGCATGGAAGTGCCCAGTGCAGAATTTACAATGGACTTCAGCGCTCCAGTAACATCCTGTGTTGGTCTCTTCTAGATTGGAGATATACAGATGAGGCCCACGGAGCAGATATCATAGCGAATGAAGAGGACTGTGAGCAGCACCGTGTATCCACTCCACTTCGAACCCTCTGGCAATTTAGGGTTTCGTTGGCTGGCTAGAAATGTTTTAATCAAGTACCAAGGATCGTGTTTGAAGAATTCTTTTTCTCTCCCTCTCTCTGAGCTGGTGCTGGTGCTGAGCCAGTTTAAAAAGAAATAGTAGTGGGTCTCTTTCTCCCGCACTCCTTTCTGAAACTGTTTAAGAGTAAAGTGTATTTGAAAACAATGCAGGGAAGTGGTTTGTGGAAGATTGTTGTCTCCAGGCTGGTTTATTCTTCCTTTTGCTTTCTTTTCAAGGTTTGTTTGATCCTATTTGCTGATGCTGTGTCTGGACATAGGTGAAGTGGCACAAGATGTCTGCCAGCTTCAGTGTGCTTAGGGTTTGAGCTTTTCAGTGGATGTCATACATGAATCCATCTAATTTTTGGGTTTATTTCCATCAGATTGATTACTGATAGTAGTGATGCATGTGCTATCTTCTACTTCTTTCATACTGCACTGCCTAAAGCCAGTGTACAATCTCACCCACCTCCCCAAACCCTCCCTTCCCATTCACGTGAATCATGCCTGCCAAGTTTGAGGAAGTATAAATGTGCGTGCTTGCTATTTCTCTTTCTTTCTAGGTAGGTAGGTAGATAGTTGGAGGAAAAGTACCTGTACTTCTGCAGGTTAGAATGATCATCAAAGTGGCATAGTTACAGTAAGAGTGAGTTGTTTGGTATTTTTAATAAAAACTAAATGTGTGCTGTCTTGTGATCACCTCTATCCTTGGTATCATCTCCCAGCACGCTTGATGTTTTTGTATGTGATATTTGCATGCATTGACACTTTTCTGGAAATATTGATCGGTCTTAGAAAGATGTATGGTGCTGTTAAATGCTGGTGCTGATGAGTTGGAAATGTTGAAAGTTTGTTTATGCGCAGAGATACAAACTTGGAGAGAGAGAGAGAGAGAGTGAAATGAACCATGCTGAAGCTGTCCAAAATGAAAAGATATTAGTAGGGGCATTTGCCTACAAAGCAGCAGGTAAAAGGCCTGGTTCAGATCTCGTACTAGTTCTACGCTGGTGCAGCCCCATTGTTTTGCTCTGGATTTATTCTAACATGAGGGAGAAGAGAATCAGCCTCAAAGCTGATACATGCAGAGCGGGAGACCACTTGAGTTGTCTTAAGACTCTTGCAGTGTGGCAGAAACACGTCTGTATGTAGTCCAACTTGCTGCAGAGCTATGGAGCTGTTAACATACGTGTTGCCTTAAGATTGCAGACTTGCTCCTGCTGCACTCTGGACTTTCTGTAGTGTTTCAGAAGGTGAACTGTTGGTTTGGGTGGAGCAGGTACGGTCAGTTGATTGGAGGACTGGGAGCCAGAGAAACTTGGGTTGGATTGCTTTGCTTACACCGGTATAACGCTGTGGGAGTTCCATCTGTGTTACACCACCATAAGGGAGACCAGAACTGGGCCACTATGTCATGAGTTTCAACTCCCTATAAAGCCTCGGGCAAGTCACTTTACCTCTCTGCCTCAGTTTCCCCATCTGTAAAATGGGGATAATAATACTTACCTACCTCACAGGGGTGTTGTGAGGACTCACAAACTTTTGTAAAGCACTTTGAATATAAGAAGCGCTATGTAAGTGCTGGGTGTTGATATGAAGTATTATTATTAATTAAATCTTGTGATACATAGAATTCCTTGTGCCAAAGGTGAGCAACTGTAGAAGGATACGAGGAGAAAGCTGGTAAAATGTTCCTTCGTAATGGCAAAACAAAGGCAATTTGCCCCTTTTGTATTCCTCTTTATAAATACATGCTTATGGTGCGTCCTGTCCATTCCTCATCTGTCACCAGTTTCTACTGGCAAGTACACATGGCCTCGTCTGTGGATTTGGCCCTTTAATTTAGTGAGTGAAATCCACGCCCCATGGTGCAGTCTCGCACCGCTGTAATGCACTGCCCTCCTCCACCTTGCTGAAGCGGTGGCTTTGCGTGGTTTCTTTGCACCAAGCTGGGTTTTACCTGCGACACTGAGTTAGATCGTGTCCCGCAAGGAGCAGCCGCTCCAGGTCTGCACACAGCCAGCGATCCTCACGGCAGCAGAGAGCCTGCGCCACCTGGAAGAGCTCTTCAGTCTCCGTGCCACTGTGATCCTCAATGTGGAGGCACTTGGCTAAGGAAGGTTCAAGCACTACTGTGCTTTTTTATAATGCCCCTGTGATGTTCAGCTAGACTTGATATGAAAACTCACGGTATTTTCTGTAGCGTTTCCTTTGCGGGAGCTTGTTGAAATTCAGCAGATGCGCTGTGCAGCGTGTGCCATCTTTTTAAAGAGAAGATGGTTTGAACTAGGAGTTGGAGGCCAAACGAAAAAGTTGAGAAATTAGGAATTTCTGAGCAGGAAAAAAAAGTAAGCAGGGGTGTGGGTAGCACTGGTGAAAAATCTGAATTGGTGGCCGCAGCTGTGTACAGAGTTAAGCAGATGTTGAAATACATGGCTGAGCAGGGACCTTAGCTTATCTTCTTGCTCTGTAAAAGGAGAGAATTGCTTAAGATGTAAGGCCTTGAAAAAGGGCCACTCTGGGCAGTTGTTCCCTGCAAATACAGCCTGGCTCACCTGCAGCCCTGGAAGTTT
>VZSZ01008856.1:305554-329665 GCA_013398815.1 Ibidorhyncha struthersii
GCCCGAGGCCGCACCGCCTCCCGTGGGCTGGGCCGCCGGTGCCTGCGCTGGCCCATCCCGCGTGGAAAGGCCGTGGGGGCACCAATGGAGCAAGTGCTCAAGTGCGGTGCGTGGAGGGCCGTGGGGCTGTCACCCGCGAACCGCGGCCGTTGGTGGTGGGGGGTGAGACACCGCTCCACTCGGGAGCAGCGGCCCCCACCCTTCGCACCGCCAGCCGCCCGTGGGGACGAGGAAGGGCCGCCCCGAGGTGGGGATGGCGGCGGTCAGCTTCCCCCACCGGCCCTCCCGGAGGGTACTCGGGCGGTGACCGACTCCCGTACCTCCCGTGGGGGCCTGGCCCCACAGAGCCAGCCACGACCGTGGCACAAGTCCCACGAGAGAGGGGCCGGGCAGGCGCCGCCAGCCAGCGGGGAGTCGTGGAGCTCACGAGTGGGTGACTTCTCAAAGGCGAGGAAGAGGCTGGAACGAAAGCCGCTGTCCGTCCAGAGGACTAAAGGCTCAGAGATCTTATTTGGGATCGCACCGTGTTCCCTCGCCCTCTCCCAGTCCAGAAGGGACCTGTTCGGGTTGTTCCTCAAGCGGAGCAGCGGCTCTCGGCGGCTTGTTATGAGCGAGTTTGTCCTTCAGGCCGCGGCCCGGGGGGTCCCTGTGCACCACGTCCGAAGGAGAGAGCTGGATGCTCTTTGCAGAGGTCAGGTCCACCAGGGAGTTTGTTTGGAGGCCACTCCTCTCCGTTTCAAGAGTTTGGAGGAAGCTGAAGAGCCCGATGTGGGGGATGAAGAGATTCCGAACCGACAGCTGATTTGGCTGGCGTTGGAGCAGATTCAGGATCCCATGAACTTGGGGGCACTGCTGCGCTCTGCGTACTTCTTGGGGGTGGACAGAGTGGTGGCGAGCCAGAGGAACAGGTACGGGGTTGGTTATCTGCTCCTTCAACATTTCTCTTTCTTTTCCCGCTGTCTCCCCGAGAGTTTTCTAGCCTGCATTGCTCAACAGCTTCTTTAGAGCGTTTTCTAGGACTGAGCTTGAGAACTGAATTTGGTTCGCTGCTGCTTTGCATTGCGCTCTGCAGGGAGGCGGCAGAACGTGGCATTCCAGGCGGGTAAGGAACCTCCCTGGATACTCTTTGTTTTAACCCATTTTGTGTTTCACTTGTCCATCTGTGCACAAAACTGCTACAACCTATTTCCTGGGTTAATTTCTGAGCCCTCCTAATCTCCACAGGAAAATATATCTGTATAGTGAGCAAGATCTCTAGTGGACTAGTCAGAATTGGGTGGCAGAGGCAAGAGAAGGAAATAGAGAAACAAAAATTCTCATGGATTTCCTTTTTCGCTCTCATATGACACTTTTCCTTTCTTTTTTTCCTCGCAGCTGCCCCTTGACTCCGACGGTGAGCAAAGCCAGCTCTGGAGCTGTGGAAGTCTTCGATGTCTACAGCACAGATGATCTCCGGAGCTTTTTGAAGGTAGAATGATCCATGGGGTGTTGTTTTTCCTTTTCTTTTCAAAAAAAAGCTCAAATATCGCACGTGTTGAACAGAGAGGAGGTACAGGAAAAAGACTCGGTTATTTGCAGTGTCCTGTGCTCCTGCTCTGCATTCCTGTTTGCTGCCGGTGGTCTGTGCTGTCGGAACACCTCTTACGGGCGCGCGCCCCCAGTCCCATTCCGTCGGGTGGGGTAACATGTCTGAGCTGTGGGTCTTTTTTGGAAGACGGTGATGGCAGCATAACACCGTCTGTCTCCCGTACTCGGGCTGCGAGCTCAGCAAGAGGGGGTCTGTCTCCTCTTCTCCCCGTGGGGAGCGGAGGTAGAGCTGTGCCTGCAGCAGGTGGTGCGCAGCACACGGTGGAGGCAGCGCCCCGGGGCCCAGGCACACGATGGCAGCATTGGGCAGCCTTTGGAGCAGGGGAGAGGAGAAACCAGGGCTGCTGTGAGCTGCTGGGAATCTTTTTACGCTCCACCTATGCGGTGAGGGGAGATAGGGGCCCTTCCGCGAACGTGCTGCAAAAGGAAAGGGAATGCGTGTGGAAAAAACATGATTTCAACTGAAACAAACCCAGGGATGTTGCTTTAAATTGGCAGAGCGCGTCCATCCCCTGTGATAGCACTGTGTGACTGCCCCGACTCCTCGTGGAGGTCCCCTGTACCCTGGCAGGGTTGGAAACCGGCCGAATATTGTGTGCATGCGGAGCAGGGACCTGCAGGCTGTCATCTGCCCTCCCCTGTCCGGGTGGGATCCCCCAGACCTGGGGGAACGGTGGGTTGGAGGGCTCGGCAGGGGTGGGAGGACAGAGGCTGCAGACCCTCGGGGGAATGGAGGCACCTGGTCTGCACTGCCGGGGTCACCGCATGCCTGTGTCCCTTTGAGGAAGAGCTCGTCATAGTGTGGGGTGATTGCGAGGAGGGCGAGAGGAGGTAAGCCTGGACTCTTCCCACTCGGTGTGCTAGAAAACACTTGTCCAGCTGTACAGTAGGTCTGCGGCAGCTGGAGCTCCGGATGATGGTGAAATGAAAGGCACATAAAATGTATTGATATTTAATTGAAACAGCTGGAAGAATCACTTTGTTACTGTAAAGCTTGAATTATTAACATTTTGAGCCATTGCAGCAGTTCATTTAATTGGACCCAGATTCACTGGCCTAACCCTTGGCGTTGCCTGGCTGGCGTAAATTTGATATAACGTAATGTAAAAAGTGCCAATTTCACAGGAAACGAAGCTGGCAAGGAGCAGCAGTTCCTTTATTGTTAAAATGGATTTCCAAGACAAATAATTAAGGCTCTTTTTACTAGGGTGCGGGAGGGAAGGCTGGTTCTCTGGTTGTGTGAGGCACTGAGTGTTGAGTGCACTGTTTTTTTGTATGAGCTGATTTTTGGCATCTGAATTTGAAAATACGCACTTGCATTTGAAAATGTTACTGTGGGCTTCTGGTGGCTGAGCCTGCACTTGAGAACTTCCACTGCATTGCTCTGTGGATTAGCCGTATGCTAATTTGTTTAACACTACTCTTTTTGTTTGCTTTCCTGGCAAAAACCTTCCTAGAACTGTTGTATGGGCAAAAAAAAAAGCTTTTCAGTTGGTGTTTGCTTGCTTGCTGAACTGGAATAAACACCAAAAAGAAATATTTTTTTTTTTTCCTTTCTCTTAAATCAAGGTTTATGTGCTCGTACTGGGGAGGACTTTGGTGGTAAAATTTCAAGGAATGCCAAAACCAGAAAAGCCAGTCAGCTTAACTGAAAATGCTAAAAAAAAAAAAAGTGTTTGAATACATGACTTATTTTATTTGTAAGCTTGAAAAGTAGGCAATTTTGTAACATTTGTTTCCTTTCCCTTTCTAGGCTAAAACTGCAGAAGGCTGGGAAGTCGTGGGAACGGTCAGCAAGCCTGAGGATGCGGAAAGTGTTCCTGTCATCAGTTGCTTGGAATTTCAGTGGAATAAACCTGTTATTATAGTAATAGGTATTTCAATTTACAGAGCTTTGGGCTTGGTGGAGGGGTGTGTGTAAGGGAGCGGTCAGGGCGATGCTTCACTCCAAAGCTAGTTGCAGGTCTGTTATATTACAGCGCACTTTGGACTGGAAGAGGAAATCTGAGCAAGAAGTGCTAGAATGATCCGGCTGCAGGTGAAATAGGGACCCAGAAGGAGACAGGGAGATGAGAGGGCTCCCAGGAGGACCTGCAAGAACAAACCAGTTTGTGTAGGAGTTTAGTAGCTGCAGAGGGTCTCTAGGAGGCAGTTTTCAGTGGCAGGACAGGTCTGGGTCGGTGCAGCCACAGCGCGTTGGTTTGCATTGTGTGCTGCAGCGCTTTTGATACTGTCCTAGAGCCCTGAACCTGGATTTTCTGTGTTGGTGAACCACAAACCTGAGTGAGAGACCCAGGAAGTACGTGTTTGCTCTTGCTGCGCTGAGGCTGTAATAGCGAGCTGCGCCATGTCTTTGTTCTGTCATGTTTCCTCTTAAAAAAAAACAAACAGGAATATAGCTCTGTGCTCAGGTCTGGAAAGAAGCATGAGGAGCTGCTGCTGGGGATGGTCTGAACACAAAGTTCAAAGACGAAGACCAGTTGGTGGCTGCTTTTGCATGCCTAGGAGAAGGCGGGAGCCGTTGGCTGCTGCAGCATCAGCAGGAGGAGAAGGTGTAACCTCCTCCCTGCCAGACCTGTGTGGTGTTTGAGCAACGAGGGCCACGTTCCTGAGCACCTAAACTGGGTGATTCCTCCAGGGCCCTCTGCTTCTCCCCCATCTTTGTGTAGAGGACACTTGCAAAGGATGCTGTCCTTTGTAGGCAGAGCTGGAGATTGTGCAGCCTCCCAGAAAGTGAAGAGAAGGGGAGTAACGGCCTCATGGCAGCTGGGGAAAGAAATTCACCCAGGAGTGCTGCTCTAGGCACCTTTCTGCAGCCATGCTGTAGCCCCCCGGCTTTGTGTCACCTGTCACAAGAGCTGGTTTGAGCTTTTACACTTGGAAGTAGTGTCATGCTGGCGATGAGCCATCAAGGGGCTGTAATACTGCCCCGTGCTGCGGTTTTCTTGGCTCAGAAGACATTCCTTTAATTAAAATGTTTATTGAACTCCTAGAAATACTGACAAGACAACGCCGCAAATCTGGCATCTCTACAAGATGTGTGGAGCTATATTATAAAGGGAGTAGGGAGGCTGGCAGTGCTGCTGATGGACCGCAAAGAAATGCATCCCAGAAACGACGACAAGACCAGGAGAAAGGAAGGGGGTGAAAGTGGCAGTGGTGTCGTTACCTTGAATTATGAGAGATTTCTCCAGGAAAAAGTCCAAATATCCTTTTGTCAAGGGAGATTGGAGGCTGATTGGTAGATGCATGCGGAGAGCTCCCGGACCTTGCTGCAGTAATGATTTCAACTCTCTGCTGAGCACTAACTCTTCGCTGAAAAGAAAATTGAACATTACAGTCGTCTGATGCTGAGGTTGTTTGAAGGAACGTCCTAGATCTGAATATGTAGTGTACCTGCAGCTGCAAACGGAGAGCAGCAGAGATAATTTAGCATGGTAGTGAGCTTCCTAGCGTTGCGCAGATTGTCTTGTAAGTTAAGCATTTGCAGACTTGAATTCACCCTCCCGGCATCCTCGCTGGCTTGGCAGAGAGTGATTTGGACAGTCCAGCTTAATGTTGTCTGCACTGGAGTCATTGCCGAAGGTGACAGGCAGGCTGGCTGCCCGGAGGACTGGGAGCCTTGTGTGAACAGGAGCAGATTGGGAGCGCTTAGATGTCTGAGCAAGAAGAGTTTCTGGGTAATTTGTTCTTCTTGGACATTCAGTCTTTAGCTTGGGGTTTCATGGAATTGTTGGTTTTACTGAGATGCTCATTTTGCATATTTCTCTGAACTGCCAGCACGGCTGCTTCTGCCCGAATTTGAACTTCCTTCACTGGAAACTGCAGTTGTTACAGTGGTGTTAATTGTAAAACGGGCAGGAAACCTGTTTAATCATTTCAGCCAAGCCCTAATTCTGGTCTTTGAGGCCTGTCAGTGAGGGGAAAAAAGCTAAGAGACGGCAGTCAAAGATGTGAAGTGGGAAGTGTTTTGTTCACCAGTATAAACTAGGATTTATTCTGATTCAGTCAATACTCCCTCCCTCGTGTCACACTCTGTGCAAGTCTTTTTGCCCTGAATTTATGGTTCCTAATTATTTTAAGCAGCCAGAGCCATAAAAAGCTTTGTAAAAGCTGAAAGCAAAATTGCTGCCTTTATTAGGAATCGTAAGACCCTTATCAGGGAGAGGAGAGGATTGCTTCAGGAGCCATCGTACCTCTGGCAATAGCTGCTGTCCCAGTTGGAGAGTCCCATGAGAGCATGGTTTGAGAGGCTCAAGAGACAAGTATGGCTGTAAGTTGTAGAACTTTTCTGTGTTGAATCAGGAAAAAGTAGGATAATTTTTTTTTTTTTTTTCTTGAAGCATCCCTAGAGAGTCACAGTCCAGTGATGAAGAGGCAGGCCGGGCTGTGGGAGTCCTGGCTCTGATTCCTTGAGTCGCTCAGGATAACTCACCCAGGTCTTGTCTGCACTTCTGGCTTAAAGAAAGAAGGAAGAAAATAACGGTTAGGATGAGATTTTGGTTTTCTGAAGGTTCACTTACCCCCGCCAAAGGATGCTTTAGCCAGTGTGGCTTATTTCATGTGGGAAGGTGATGCAAGGTGCATTACCCAAAGCATTCTTTTGCTTGCACAAAATGCATCTTCCCGGTTAGATCAGGCCAACAAAACATGAGACTGGGCCTCAGCTTCCAGCCTACCCCGTGCGGATGGAGCGGTGTCGCACAGATCAATACGTAGGGACGGGGCACGGGACCTACTGGGGAGGTGCTGTAAATGGACAACAGGGGAAGAATTTCATGGCAACTCAGCCCAGCAAAGAGCTCATTTACCGTGTGGAGGAGTGAGTCTCCAGTGGCATAGGCAGTGCCTAAAGCATCCCTGTACGCTGTTAAAACTTCAGGTAGGTGCCTAAATGTAGGTGAGCTTGAGCAAGGCCTTGGTGACAGCACTGGTCAGGCAGGCAGGAGCGCAGAAGCCCGGGGTAGGCAGTGTGTGCCCCGGCAGTGCCGTCCCAGGACGAGTCTGTGGTTCAGGCCGGGTCAGGGTATGGCTGTCGGAGAGGAATGTTTCGATTGCAGCATGCTGAGCTGGTTTTGTCAGAGGGTGAGCGCATTTTAGAAATGAGCTGGGTATTCTTGCAGTCGTGTAGCTGCCTTTGTAGCTCTAAATAATGAACGTGGAAGAATTCTTTGGGGAGCTGAGCGGGCTGGGAGGTCTGTGGTCTTCTGCATTTTCACTTGTCTGCGCGTAGGATTGTTTAAAGCCTCTCCCTTTCCATTTCCCTTTGTGACAGTGCGAGTCAAACAACTACTAATGACCTGGGATAGATTTCAACTCTGTTTCACCAGTGTATCAGCCCAAACATATCAGGGCTGTTGGATGGTTTAACAACTAATCAATTGAAGCCTCTGGTTAAACTGTCTGCATTCACAAGTTGCACCCAGCTGGTGGTACTGTGTGCTGAAAAGGCTGAACCCGTCACTATCGATAGGGATGTGGGATTTGCTGGACCAGATCAGGCCTGTGGCCTCTTGTCTGCCTTGTCCCTCTGGCAGCAGCCCGCGTACGTGGACGTGGGCAGGTGCCCGCTGGCACGGTGGCTGCTGGCGCAGGGCATCTTTGCACTCGGGCTGCAAGGCTCTGCGCTTTACGCTGCGCATGCAGGCGTGTTGCACAGGTATTCCTCAAAACCACGTCAGATACTGGAGAACAGATCCGGGGAGGCTGCAGAGGGCCAGGAAGGGAAGGCAGGTAAGGTGCCCGTCTCACCTCTGGTAGTTCTTGGCTGTTGCTGCATGGGAGCTGGTGAGGTTGCTGGTGAGCTTAGAGGCAGGGTGTAGTTGCGACAGAGTATTAGCAAGAACTGTGCTCGGGAGGGGAAAAAGGGACGTGGCAGTGGCTGCCAGCTGATCTGAGCAGTGTCTTTGTTCTGCAGGTAGTGAAGGTGACGGACTTTCCCTGGAGACGCAGCTCTTGTGCCATCGGATGCTGGCCATACCCCCTGGCAGGGCGCTTCACCCTGGGATCGAGTCACTGAACGTCTCTGTTGCTACTGGTAAAAACGGTTCTGATGCACGAAGGCATCATAGTCCAAATTTCCGTATTTAAAAATCAAGCAAACATCCAGGCCTGCAGAACAATTTTCTTGTGGTTTAAAAAAAGATATATTTTTTTAAAATTTATTTTTACTTTCCTACAGGTATTCTCCTGCACTCCATCTGCAGCCAAAAGCTGAGGCACGGTGGCTGAATTTTTTTTTTTTATTTGGCGGGGGAAGCTGCTCGGTGTTTCATGGCTGTGCTCTGCTGGCGTGGATATGGAAGTGCTCTTCCCAGGGTCTTCACCGTTGCTGTAAGTTACAGCGAGACCCCCGATGACCTGAGCTGCATCTTGGCTGACACACAGTACCACCCCTGGCTTAATGCTGAAGTCGGACACCTGCGTGTACTCGGTAACACCTCCCACCGGCACCGCCGAGGAGCGGCTGTAAGGAAGGGAGACAAAGTTAGGTTTTAAAAGCAGACAGCCAAATCCTTCAGTTTTTGCAGTAAAATACCAGGTGATGGCTCCGAGCCTTGTGCATGTTGCACAGGGGACTTTGTACACCGCTGGTGGTGTGGTGTTCAGCTGGTGCTGCTGCTGAGAGCAGCCGTGCCCCATGGCTACCCTGTGCCCGCACCCACCGCCTCCTTAGCAGCCAAGAGGGTGCGGGTGAGAACTGGTATGATTTGAGTACTTGGTAGCAATTTCTTCATGACGAGGTGGTTTCTTTGTTAGATACTGCTGCTTGAATGTCCGTAAGCGTACCTGTGTTGTATTTGGTTGTAAACCAGGACTGCAGCCCTGCCAAAGGATGGACACGAGCTGTTAGAAAACAGCTGTACGGGGGAAAACCCCACCCCATCGAAATAAAGCCTCTGTGAAGATTGGTTGTAGACTTGAGTCAATCCTTTTTGTGTCGCATATAAATCCAGAGTGTGATTAGTGGAACGGAGCACTTCCTTCAGGTGGGAAGGGGAATCTGGAGCTTGTTTTCTTCTTCCAGGGAAGTTTCCTTTCTGTGGTGGGCCTGATCCTAGTGGATGCTGAGCTGCCCCAGCACCACCGTCCCCACTGATGACATGGGAGGGGGTGAGGGTGGCTTCATTTGCAAATATCCTGGTTGAAAACCAGGCTGGCTAAATTATTGAGAGCCAAACGAATGTTATCACTTAGCACCTTAATTATTTTATTTAGCTACTGTGGCCCTATGCATAGGATTCCTCATTAACACTTAATTTACAGTGCCCTTTAGGGATAATTTCAAACAATTCAGCTTAGTCTCCTCCCTCCCCCCCTTCCAAATGAACAAGTAAATCACTCAGAGTGACTAATTAGGACTTTCCTTTGAGCTAAATGAAGTCTGTAAACCAGTCTGTGGATGTGGAGGTTTTTCAGATGTGTCCCTTCGAGGGACCGAAGTGGCCGGTGGGTGCTGTGTCAGTGGGTGGCTGCGGGGCTGGGGACGCCCCAGGTGCCCGGGATGGGGGACAGGACAGGACGTGGAGCCCTTCAAAGGTGTCGAGTACTCCCTTCTGTGGCTGTGATGGAGAGGGTGCCTGGCGCGGTGGCACATATCCTGAGCTGTGACTGCCCCTTCCCCCTCTCCAGTGGAAAAGGACAAAATCCAAATCCCTCCAAACCAACGGCTGTCGTGCAACCGGGACTTTGCTGCCCGAGTCCGAATAACGGTGAACTGGTGCATTGCTGGGGCGACGACAGCTCTTGCGTTTTATGGGCTGAATGTGCCTGGGTTTTTTTGTTTGTTTGTTTGTTTGGGTTTTTTTTATGCTGAAATAAAAAGGTTTGTGGCCAGGGAGGCTGCAGGCCAGCCCCCCACCGCCGGCGCTGCTCCTGCAGCCGTGGGTGCCCCAGCAGAGGGTGCCCGTGGCTCAGATTTGCTCATCTTTCGGAGGAAAAGATTCAGTGCTTGGGGTTAACCGAATCCTTCCTTTTGAGCAGCAGGGATGAGGATAAAGCCGTTTCTTTTATTCTTGACCTATAAGTTAGTATATATATTTTTCCAATTTCATAGGAACTGCAGTTTCTCCTTTTTTCTTTATTTGAGCAGTATTTAATAAGATGAAGCACTTCACTGGGGTGTGTGTGTGTGTGTCTGGGAAAGCTGGGTGCTGTCAGCCTGTGCTTGGCCATGCCGGCTTGCCCTCTCTAAGGAGGAGGCAGGTGAGTAGCGATGGAGAAGCTGCTTTACTTCTGCAAGGCACCCAAAAAGCTTTGAAACCTCAGTGCCTGCAGCGGCTCTGCCCACAGGGTGAGCGGGATCGATCAAAGTTCCCGCCGTCGCTTTCCCATCAGTCCAGCAGCCATCGCAGCTCCCCTGCGAGTTTCCCTGTACAGCCGCTGCATCCATGGAGCACCTTGATTTGGCACTGGAGTATCAGAGAAGGCTTACTGGGAGTTGCGTGAAGCTTGAATTTTAAGAGGCGGGAATTTGAGTGCCTAACTAGGGCTGCAGCTCAGACTTTTTTGCTTGAGAACTGCAATACAGGCTTTTGTGAGTGCAGTAAATCCCACTCCAGACAGCTCTGTTGTCTGCATTTAGCTCGTTTCCCTCCGTGGTAAATTTTGGCCCTGCCTTTTTTCACTGGGATGCTCCCCTGGCGTCGCTTTTGGATGTATCTTCTGTGGCTGATGCTTTCCCCTTCTGCCCCAGCTCCATCCTGCTCTGGGCTGAGACCCGTGAGGAGCACCGGGACCTCTGTGCACCCGCACCTTTGGAGATGGAGCTTTGGGCTGTGCGATTTGCCCCCGATCTAATAAATGCGATCCATTAATTGGATCATTGCCTGCTTCTCCAGTTAATTTCCTGGGTATTTTTAAATGTTAAAATGTAGTTTTTATAGTCTTTCATTATTTTTAGCCTTAAGCTTGACTATAATCGTCCCTGTAATGTAACTGTGAAAAAACTCCTGGCTTTATATCATAAAGGAGGACATTAATTGTCATTTTTTGTGTACATCAGCAAGATCAAAACATGCTTCCTGATTACTTCTGTTTGTACATAGAGCCTCTTTGATATTTAGATATGAATAAAGTGTGTGTGTGTAATCTGAAAGTCAGTTCTTCCCTCCCTGCTGCTTGTCATGGATTCCTTTCAGAGGCATATTTACCAAATTGATTTTAAAATTTAGTAATTGCCTTCCAAAATGATTTCTTAATAATCAAAGTGTCTCTAAGCACAGTGGCAAAATATTTGTCCTCCTTGGTTCAGAAGACGCGCTCCACGTCTTGGCCTTTTTATCCTCAGACGAGGGCGAACACAAATCTTTTCATCCCTCAAAAATCAGCTCCAGGGAGAACTGGCTGCGAGAGAACCTCGGCTCATGCCCCAAATCTCGCTTTTGTGCACAGATTATCAACACGACTGGAAAAAATCCCGTTCCATCAAATCCATCACTGGGTCCCAATGAATTTTCCTGAGGCTGGGAGGGCTTTGGGACAGAGAACACCTTCTTTGCCTTTGCAAAGCTGGAGGTGGTACCACGGCTGAAGGGGTGCTGCACGGCTGGGACACCTTCCTCCCCGGCGGTGGGGAATCCTCCACTGCGCCGCAGCCCCGATCCGAGTTTGTAAATGTAATCAACCTTGAGGTCTTGTTACTTCCACAGGTGCAATTAACATTACCATCTGCTAATCTGTGATTAACGATGTTTACAAATATGCTACAACATGTTAAAATGTGCTGGCACTTTTTTTTTTCCCCCCTTTCCCCCCCCCCTCCCCGTTTCGGCGTGGGAGCTGTGCCGCCGGCAGCAGCGCGGGAGGGCTTTCCTGGCGGAGGGCTCCCCATACCCCGCCGTTAATTCACAGACATTTTGTTTTCATTATTTAAAAGTGCTGTTAAACTCCAAACCAGCTGTAGGAATGACAAGTTCAAATCAGAAGGTCAGTGCTGCTAAATGGGATTTAATTGCACGGGGGTTGAGGTACAAACGGATGAATCTGGATAATAAAACTTTGTGGGGAGCGACATATGGTGCAGTTTAAAGTAAATTTTTATTGATCATCCCACAACTGATGTGTTAATGGGATGGCAGTCTTTGCTTTGGGTTTGATATTGATGTGGAGTTTTAATAATGTCACACACGAATATTGTGGAGGGGTTTATAATTTGAAAAAAAAAAAAAAGAAGAGTGTTTTCTATTAACTGCCTTTTTCTTCCTAACGCAGAGAGGAATACATTATATCGCTACTGTATGTCCTCCAGATCTAGGTTACATGTAATTGCTCGGTAATTGGTAGAACCATGTAAAAGCCATGGTATTTGCCAGTAAACCCTCCTAAGTTACCATGAAATTGAAGTGTGATATTTATTCTCTACAAAACTTGCTACCCAAATATCATGCACGATCAGGTTTGGTCACCGCAGAGGCGTTTCTGCAGTGGCTGGGCCACGTGTAATGCCTGCACGGCTTGGATTTTGCACCGATACCATCGTAACGACTAGGGGAGGTTCTAACTGGGAGCTTAAGGGGTTATTTTGCTTCAAGGGAAGATGCTTTAACCTCCCCTGGGCTCCAGTCACAGGATTATTACAGCTATTTCGAGGCCCAACTCAAAATGATGGAGGTTTGGAGGTAGCTAAAGACGTTCTCATTGTGTTTTCAATGGGATTTGGAACAGTAATTACACTTACGACGGTTTTTGAAGCCTTTGGAGATAAAGTATTTGTCAGTACACTGGGGGTACATCTGCAGGTCACCTGTATTTTAGCGTCTTGTTCAATGTCCAAAACTGTTCCCATCTTGGCAATTTCCATGATTGAACCATGACTGCATCCCCAGCAGCGTGGCCAGCAGGGCGATGGAGGTGATTCTTCCCTTCTGCTCCCCTCCGGTGAGACCCCCCCTGGAGTACTGCCTCCAGCTCTGGAGCCCCCAACATCAGAAGGACACAAAACTGTTGGAGCGGGGCCAGAGGAGGCCCTGGAGATGCTGTGAGGGCTGGAGCCCCTCTGCTGGGAGGACAGGCTGGGAGAGTTGGGGGGGGTTCAGCCTGGAGAAGAGAAGACTCCGGGGAGACCTTAGAGCCCCTTCCAGTGCCTAAAGGGGCTCCAGGAGAGCTGGGGAGGGACTCTGGATCAGGGAGGGGAGTGATAGGATGAGGGGGAATGGCTTCAGACTGGAAGAGGGGAGATTTAGATGAGATATTAGGAAGAAATTTTTCCCTGTGGGGGTGGTGAGCCCCTGGCGCAGGTTGCCCCGAGAAGCTGTGGCTGCCCCATCCCTGGAGGTGTTCAAGGCCAGGTTGGACGGGGCTGGGAGCACCCTGGGCTGGGGGGAGGTGTCCCTGCCCAGGGCAGGGGGGTGGAACGAGATGTTCTTTAAGGTCCCTTCCAACCCAAACCCTTCTGTGATTCTGTGACTCTGGTCTAGAGACCTCCAGCCGCACAGACCTGTGTGGGCTCACGTGTGAGTAGCCTCCGCTTGTGTGTTTTTCCCTCTCACGGAGGTATTTGCGCCCTCCTGAGAAATGGCTGGGCGGGTTCAGTGATGACTCCTTACCGTCTGCCGCTTGCCTTTAAATATGGGCAGAAGTAATTGCCTTGCTTATGATCAATAGTTTTATATACTTTAAAAATGTAACAATACGCTGTGAATTGATGCAAAGTTAAGCCAATTTTTTTTTTTTTTTCCGCTGGCCTGTTTTAGAAGCTGCGAACTCAGCAGTGTTTCCCCTGCGCTTGGGAAGCAGTAGCTCAGCTCTTTTCTCTGAAGATCTGAACATCGCATCCTGCGCGTCCCACGGATCCGCCCCTGGCTCTGCCGGTTCACAGCCACTTGCGCGGAGGGGAGCTGTGGTGGCTGCAGTTGGGTGTAAATGTCCTTTCCTAACATTTTTAAAGCTGCCTTTGAAAGGTTTGTACAGCGGGTAAAGATGCTGCATGACCCTGCGGGTTCAGGTTCCTGGTGAGGTGTTACTGAACTGTCCGACCACCAAATTGCCCCCAGGAAAGCACGTGGAGGGGACACGCTCAGCCCCACACAGCAGCTTGGGGCGACCAGTGTCGCTGAGGGCTCAGAGGACCTCCACGCCTATATAAATCATTAGCCCTGTTCCAGTGTTTAATTAATTATGGGAGCAATTGCTGCCTGCTTCTCCTGCAGGAGGCATTGAATAGTGAAACAAGGCTTTCCCTCCTCTCCTCTTTCCATTGCCCAAAACTGGCATCTTTTTTTCCTGTTTTGAAGGCTGTTGCTGCAGATGTGCCTTTCCCTTTGTACTTTCTCATCTCCCCAGAGTCAGGATGCTGGTTTGCCCTGGCACACCGCTGCGGCCCCCGCCCCGCAGCAACGCCTCGCTGCCACCTCACCTTCCTTCAGGAGCCGGTGCTTTGGGAAATGTCCCCTATTCCTGCCTGGTGCCGGGCGGTCGGGTACCGGCGTGGGGCTGGGGCAGGGGGGAGCTGGAGGTGGGATCGGGAGCGGGGGGATCCCATGGCGAGATGGTATAGCGACGCTGCAGGTGGTGCAGGATGGAGTTTGTCCCACCAGTGCTGCAGCCAAGTGTCCTCGTGCATGCTTATATCAAGGTATGGGATAGTATCATACATCAAATTTATGTGACATAGAGTTACAGCAGGGAGAGTTACCTCTTTTCCATTTGGGATCGTTCCTGGCACACAAACTCCATCCCATGCATGGCAGCTGGGGGGAACTGGGTGGTTTTGCGATCCTGGACCAAGCTGGCCGTGGCCCTGTCTGCTGAGGGTGGTGGAGCAAGTCGGTGCCATAAAACCATCTCGAGCCGAGCCTGGGTGAACCCCCCGCTCCCCAGTGGCGCCACGGGGGAATCGGTAAGAGGGAGAATAGTTAAAAGTGAGGGGGATGCAAGAGCGATGTGCGAGGGTTCACGTTACCCGGCAGAATAAATGAGGTGGTGGTGTCTGGCGGCGCCTTCGCAGCTTTGCCAACCCTCATTAGCACCTTTCAGCAAAGCGGAGCTTATTCAAACTATATCACAAGTCTTTTGCTGGAGATTGCATCTGTGCCTAATATGCATTTTTATATAAACAAGGGTACTAAATGGCCTTTCAGTTCCCTCTGTAATGTCTTTTTTAATGGAAGGTCCTGAATTAAGAACATATATATATGACTCGAAGAATTTTCTAAGTGATATTGAAAACCTATTGTAAAGGAGGATTTCTTCTTGCAAAATTATTTTAATGAGGTTCCAGTTTATTTTCTGGCTATATTTTACTTACTTAATCCTCCAGAGGGGCTTTTCACAGGCAGCATCTCATTTTCAATGCAACTATTCTTAACATTAGGGAAAACTACCTTTCTGAAATGCATGAAGGAAAAAAAAAAAAAAAGAACCAGAGGAAGATGTACGAGATAAGAATAAACTTGAAAAGCTTTGAGGTGGTTTATGGCTTCTCTTGAAAGAATAACAGTTCATGTATTTTTGTTATGGTGTGGTTTAATGATGCTTGCAGAAAAAAGATAAGGTAGAAATGGAAATATAAAATTAAACCAGCAAAGTGAATGTGATTATTTTAGTTACTAGTATTACCTGGGGAAAACGCTCTTGGGGTTTTTTATCTAGACTAAATATTTGCTTTTCTAAAAGGGAAGGCCCTCTGCATCTCTCGGCACAAGGCTGGGAAGTGAAATGTTCCTATGGTCCAGCAACTGCGGGAGGATGGGGGTGCCTCTGCCGGAGCCCTGACTGCCGGTGGCCCCCGTGGTGGGTTCGTCACGTCCCGACATGGGTTGTCCCAGGGATGCGCTTTGCACAGGGCTGGTTTTGCCAGGGTTGTACTGGGTGCCACGATGGGGACATGACCCCCAGAGGGGCTTTGCAGCCTCACCGCAGTGTCTGTGCCGCTGTGTCACCGCCGGCACCCTGAGCGGGTGAGGAGCATGAAGGGGAGGCATGGTGGGACCCTGTTCCAGTGCCTGTGTGTGACCGAGGCTTTGTGCCTGTTCTGGAGGATCTGGAGGATCTTCCTTCACCAGGATCTGGGCATGGCTAATCCCCAGGGTGGCACGGTCTTGTCCCATCCTGTCTCATCCCATCCCATCTGTCCCATCTGTGCCGTGCCATGCAATGCTGTGCCATCCCATACCTCCCCTTTCACCCCACCCATCTCCCCTTCCACCTCCATCTCCACCGCCATCCCCATCCCCACCTCCATCCCCATCCCTGGCTGTGGGTGCAGACCTGGGGACCCCCTGCAGCCAAGAGCTCAAAGGCCATAAACACTGCCCCAATCCAAGACCTTTTGCCTTCCCTGAGAAGCTCTGCAGGTTTCCAGTCCAAGCCAAACCCTTGTGGGATGGTGTTGGCCATGCAGTTCGATGGGGACTCGGCAGGATCAGCCAAATCTCAAGTCAACTTGGGCGCAACAGGCAAGACCCCGGCTGAGCACGGCCCCCGAGCATCCTGCTCCAGCCGCTGTCGGGGGAGCCCAGCCGCCGGGTCGCAAGAGGTAAACTCACCGATGAAATAAACCACCTGACATGTGGCCTTGAGCTTCACTGGGTAGTTAATTTTTCAATTTCTTTCATGGATCTGGAATAGCAAAGAGTTTGTTTATAATTAAAGTACTTGGAGATTTATACTTTAATTCAAATAGCTGAAAAGAAGCAGTTTCTGTGTAGGTTTCTTCACTATCAGAATCTAAAACAGATTATTATGTAAATTTTTTCGATCCTAAATTCATTATAATATTCAATTTCAGGAAATGCTCTTGACCATCTGCTGCTGCTCTAAGAAATGAGTCTTGGAGATTGTTTACTACCAGAAATATTGTAGGTATTTAGGGTAGATCACAGTGGAGTGTAAGGGCAATGTTCTGATTTCGGAGTCTGGTTATATAAACGTGTAGCGCTGATGCCATGAGTCGAGCGAGTCAGGAAGTGCATCCACAACGGCGGCGGCTTCTCCTCTGCCAGTGTCTGGGCTCATCCCAGCTCGCGGTGCTGGTGCCACCCCGCTTTCCTCATCCGCAGCGCTGTCGCGTCCATGACCGGAGGGTGATGGTCCTCCATGGTCTTATAGGGAGGCAGTATGGATGAATTCCTGGTCTTAATAAAAGTGGTTTGAGATCCCTGGGATGGAAAGTGCCGTGCAAGTATCATTTGCTGTTTATGGTAACCTCCCAGTTTGCCAAAAGAAGCCACGCGCTGATCCGTAGGGAGCTTTTTCTCTTGATGATTAGAGCAAGAGGGGGCAAAAAAGAGGGGGCAAAGTCCCTGTCACCCACACGTGCGCAGGACTGGGAGCCCAGCACTACCACCGAGCCGTGCTGAACTTTAATCTGTTTTTTCCCAGTGTATTTTACTACCAAAGCTCGTATGTCATCAGCGGTGTCAGGTGCAACGGGCAAAGCCCACAAGCGGTGATACAGACGTGCTGTGGGATGGGCTCGCATCCCGGGGCGCTGCTCCTCCCCGGCTCCCAGCACTTGCTTTCGCTGCCGTTATTCAGCCTCTGCAAGGCACAAAAAGATGTTGCTGCCCCTCTGCTTGTTCCTACGCCTTTGAGTTTGGCTTTGCACTGAGGAGGAATGTATTAAGTGCAGTTTCTTTTTCCTTCCACCGCAGCCTCGCTCAACAAGTGCAGCACCCACGGGGCCGGCAGCGGCTGTGCCTATCGATCGGGGCCGGGGCCGGGGCCGGGGCCGTGCCTGCCCTGCCCGGTATTGACGGATCGAAGCGGCGAGCGGGGCCCAGGCTGGGAAGCAACGGCTGCTGGCGGGGAGCGGGAGGGACCCGCGGCAGGGTCGTCCCCAGGGCTCGTGCTCCCACTGGAACAAGCATCACCCAAGCATCCTCCCGGCACAGGGGATGTGGCTGCCCCACCTCGCCGCGGGGTTGGGCTGGGGATGATGCTGCACGGAGAATATTGGTTAATATTGAATTACGGACAGTATTTGGAAAGGCGAAGTGTTAATGTAGCGGAATAGACTTTGGACCGGCACTCATGTCCATCTGGAGGCGTAGTGTAGGAGCACCTGTGTGCAGAGAGATGCTTACGAGCGATAGTAGTAAGCGTGTGGTATAGGTCCAGCAGTTTCTACAGAAGCGTAGGCAAAGGGCCTGCGGCACTACTCACGGTGCAGCACTGCGCCTGCCAGCGTAGTAACTTCAGAGCGTTGCCTGAAGTTGTTTTTTTTTTAGCAAACTCAGTTTCACTACTGTACTACAAGCAGTGTATAGGAAGATGGGTAATACTAGTGTGGGTCTATGGGAGAGGGACCGTTCAGCAGCTCGTGGATAAATATCAGAGAGTAGAGTACGATGGAGAGGTTGTTTTGTTCCTGTTGTTCTTCATTCATGTACTAACTATGAAACCAGCGTTTTCTTATCTGGAGCCCTTCCCAGGCTTCAGTATTCAAACTCCGGTGATCACTAATCGCCTTACTTCCCCTCTTTCAGGGAAATTTTAACTCCTGTCCTCTGCTGCTGAGTAGCTCTTTAAGCCGGTAATAATGTGAGACACAGGGAAATTAACGGCCTCATCCTGCCCCTTCCCTGCCTGAAAACTGCTAAAGAATTAAAGTACAGAATTGAAAAGGTATAAATTTGCATTCGAATTATGTTCCTGCTGCTGAGGGGTTCATTTCTAACGGGGTGCGAGGGAAGGTGTATACCCCTTGTGCCCTCACCCTTCCCCTTCCTCCCTCCCCGAGCCCCCAACAGCTCCCGGGTGGTGGGGTCGGCCGCGGGGGACGGGCACCCCCTGGTGCTGGGATGCCCCTGCCCGCCCAAGTCCCCGGGATTGCCCGGGGTTGGGATCTCTGCTCCAGCGGCTTGTTCCCCTCGAACATCCGAATCCCATCGGTGACACTCGCAGAGGGGATGAGGAGGGCAGGTGGCCTTCCTCTGCTGGCGGGGATGCTGCGGTGGCANAATATTGCTAACTAATTATAGAAAACAGAAGATGCGCTCCCCTCCTCTTGCATTTTTTGATAAACATTGTCTCCTCTCAACAGCTGAGTATTTAATTAGTGTTGATTGTTGTTCGCGTGTTCAATAACCACTCATCAGGAGGGGGGTGTCCGCTGGGGCAGCGTGGCCTGGAGCACAGAGGAGCGGAGGGTGTTCATAATTAAGGATGCAATTTATTTGAGTAAGTCATGTGTACAGCGCCCTGTGTTTTAGGTTAATTTTCAAGGTTAAAGGGTAAAAAAAAAATAGCTTGCAACTTCGGAGGATGAGGAGCAATGGTTGGCAACTCAACACTGAAAGCTGTGCAGGGGGTATGTATATTCTTATATATGTGTGTATACACACATGTGTACACACACACATAATGTATCCAAGCCTCTGCGTGTGTGTACATCCGTGGCTGCACACGTGCTCCCACCGCAGCCCTCCAGGCCCCCCAGCGATTCCTACCCTCTTTCCCAAGTTTTTGCTGGAAAACGCTGCTGTGTGGAGTTGGAGCCTCCAGCTGCGAAAGGTTCCCGAAGAAGCAGGTTTAATAGAAAAGAAAAAGCAGCTTTTTCTCGGTGCTGCGGGGTGCGGGGAGGGCTGAGGCTCGCCGTCACTCTGGGTTTGTCACATCATGCCACGGTGTGCGGGAGGTGAGTTTTCAGCCTCGCGTTTGCCTCTGTTTACCTAAGGAATAGCGACGAGTGCCAGCGCCCCTGTGTGCAGCCCGCGCCACGGGTCCAGCTTCGCCTTCCAAGCACCGTACGGATCGCTCCCATTTAGAGGAGGGCAAAAACCTCAAACAGAAACAACTGGGGTTTCAAAGGCATGTAGTGATGCTGTCGAGATGGGATGAAGTCTCTCTTTTCTCTTTTCCTGGTGACTGCGCATCCGTGTCAGGCTTACACCGATGTCTGGAGCAGGATGGCGATGGTTTGGGGGGGTGTAGAAGCATCTTCGCCAGCGGGGACACCGGGGTTCCTTCATGTGGTTTTAGGGACATTGCTGTCATTGTGTGTGACCCTCTGCACCGGGCAGGACTTGTCGGGGTCCCCCACGGTGCCGGGAGGGCTTTAGCCCGGGGGTCCGAGCAGGGCAGCAGGGAGGCACTGGGCACAGCCCCAGTCCCTGCACGGCCCCTTTCCTGCTGACAGGATGGTTTGTGTGCGGGTAGGGGGAGCAGCAGCTGAAATAGTAAATAAGTAAATGCCCATCTCCTCCCTGCATGGTTTCCCCTTTATTTATTTATATGTTTATTTTTGCTGTGCCTCCTGACAGCGGTGATGGAGCTGTCATGCTTTGGTGGCCACCGGCTCATGATCCGGCACCTGTTCTCCGCGCTTTAATCTCTCCGCTCCGCTCATATAGAGAGTCTATACATAACCCCCAGCCAAACAAAACGTGAAGAAAAATCAAATCTAATTACTTGCCATTGATTTCTTTCCAAATTTGCTTCTAATACACTTTTTGACTACTCCTTGATTATTTTTTTTTTATTTTTTTTCCCCCACTTTTCCTTTCTCCTCTCCTTTCCCTGTCCACTCACACAGCAGCAGCCTCCTCCCCGGGAAGCGAGCGGCTGCAGTCACCGCGCTGGACACGCCGAGCCCCGGAGGAGTTAGGATATGCACAGACCAGTGTGTTTTTTTTGCTCTTAATAGGCGGTAGGGACAATCTGTGCGCTGAGACTCTTCCTAAAGGACAGGTAGGACCGCACAGCTTCCTTCATTGCTTTTCTCCTTCCCCTCTTCTTCTTCTTTGCAAGCCTGAGCATTGTTTTCGGTGCCAGTGGCTGTGGCAGGGGCTGTGGGCAGAGCTGCTGGCCACCAGCATCTCCTCCAGCTTGCCGGCTGCTCAGGAGGCGGCAGCCATGGGCCATATCCAGCTGCCCCAGCAGGCGCAGGGGGGCTGGGGTGGGCGGTGGGGGGCTTGTGCTGGTCCCAGCCTCTGCCACCCATCAGTGTGAGCAGAGGGTTGGCTGTGGAGCAGGTCCCGCGTGCCCGTGCCTGGCGGATGGCCGTGTCCCCACGCCCAGCGGATGGCCATGTCCCGGTACGGCAGCATCACTCGGGGGGAGCCTGGCGCGTGCGAGACCCCGCGGGATGTGGGGGCTGGCATGTCGGCGGTGCGGGATGGATCCCAATCCCAGCTTGTCCCATCGCGCCCTGGCCCCATAGCTCCGTTTGCAACACAGGTGCTTTGGGCCATCGCTTTGATTTCGGTTCCTTGCAATGGTGGGTCAGTGCAGGGCTGGTCCCGGCCGTGCCGAGGGCTCATGGTGGGGACACGGCGGGGACGTGGCAGGGCTCAGACAGTGTTGGTTATGGCAGGAGAGAGAGGCTCCATGCTCACACAGTGCTTTGAGCTCTGCGGTGATGGTGGGGAATGGNGAGATGCCACGGCACGCAGGGAGCCGGGGCTGGTACATCACGTTAGCAAACGCGCACACCACCAGATGCAGGGTGAAGGTGGGCGATGTGGCTGGATGTCCCCGGCGCCGGTGACAACTTTGCTGGGTGGCAGGGGAGGCTGGAGGTACAGAGTCCTGCCGGTGGGCTCCGGGCAGCAGCTGAAGGGTTAAAGGCAGCGGGAAGCAGAGGCGCAGGTCACTGGGCAGCAGCTTTGGTCGGAGCTTTCTCTTGTACATCAATATATTGAATATCCTCTAATCTGGATCTGCGGGAACGGGGTGCGACCCGCGTAGAGCAGCGGACGTGTCTTGTCCTAAGGGTGATGCAGGACGGGAGGGCTGAGTGGGGCTGCCTGTCCCCACGCTGCCCGGGGCAGGTTTGGCAGCGGGATGGGAAGGAGGTGAAAGAGTCTCCTCACCTTCAGCATTCCCCACTGTTTGCAAATCAGACTCCGAAAAATGTTATTGGCTATGAAAATTAAGCAAAAAAAATCCGAAAGAGAGAAAACCCTCAAGGAGTGCCCCATCTCTTCCTTCTGTAGGGGTCTGGGCAGGGAAGAGACCCCAAGGTGCATCCTGACCACGGCTACCAGTGTCACCAGTGCCAGGGGGAGGCAAACACACATCTATGGTGCCCCTGGAAATACCCACTTCCAAGAGAGTGGCTGGATTTATAGCATAAGGAGATGTATTTAGGCCGAAGACAGTTCAGTTGTGTTAATTATGAAAATCTAAAGATAATCTATATTTAATGTCAAATTTTTCTCAAATTTACTAAAGAATGAGGAGAATATATGCACATGATGACATTTAAATGAAGAACAAGGTGCAATTAAACTCCAAAATGTACAGTAGACTAATTGGGAGAGGATGACAAATATAGTTATCATCAGCAACTAATTAGGGACCTGCTTTAGCTTTCCCCGCTTGATTAATCTTGACTAGGTGTTAATAAGTTACGCAGGCCCGGCCGTAAGTTGTGAACAGGCTGTTTGTTGCTCCGTCTGGCGTGGCAGGGAGGTGGCTTATGTCTGCAGCCTCGCGGGAGGATGCTTTGTGCTGGAGAGGGATACTCATATTAAGGGGGTTTGTTTTATCGGGGGAAAATCGTAAGCACACCCATGGCGCTGCTGGGTGCTGGGCGAGGCCACGTTTCAGTGATGGCAATGTCCCCACCGTGGTCACTGGGCTGAGGACGGTCTCCCGGGGAGCCGAGGGAGGAGGACCAGCACCCGCACCCGGCCCCGCACGCCGCGAGCGCTGCCTCAGCTCTGTTGACACATCCCTTGTCTCCCAGATTTACACTCTTATCTTTTTGCATTGAAAGGTAAGAATAATAGTAAAATGTTAATGCCGTACTCTACATATAATACTGTACATAAACGGATGACATGACATGGGAGACAGATAAATCACCGCTGTGTTCAGACAATATCTCAGAGAATAACACATGAGTTCTTTGAGCGTAGGAATGTGCTCAGGAAAACAGGATTTTACAGCCCGAGTCCTCTCTGATTTTTTTACTAGTATGTTTATTAGAATTCGATTTTATGAAATTAGATATATTTTTAAATATGCTGTTCCCTGCTCGTAATGGACACTCAGCGCGGTAAGCGCCTGCAAACGCTCGCAGGTAAATGACTCGCTGCAACTTGGTGCCCATTAAGACGCCAAACGCCTTAGCTAGAGCTGCACTAAAATGGGGAGGAAAATGTGTTTCTGCCTGGTAAACATCTGGGGACACATCCCTGGCACGGCTTTCCTTGTGGAGTCGGTCGCAGTTCCCTGGGGAAGCTGCAGCCCGGTAAAACCCAGACTGCCCTGTGGGAAGGCGGTGGGGAAACTTCCCACGGCTCGGCCGTGCAGGGCTGGGATGGACATGGTCCTGCAACCATCCTGCAACCATCCTGGGCTGTAGCTGAGCTAGAAAAGATGAAAAGCAATATCGCGTTCTGGTCCTGCTTCTTGAACGTCGTTCCCAGGTGGAGATCATTTGGTGGGCGCTGTGCCACGAGCCCCCGGCCCCAAGCGGCTGCAGGGGGATGGTGCCACCACCCTTTAAACCTGGCACTTCTGCAAAAACCACCTCCAAAGGCCCGGGGGGGGGCTTCTTCCACGCGGTCCCCGATGGGGTGCGGTGAGGAGATGCCGCTGACAGATCGAAGGCTGGTTTTTTCCCCGAGAAACAATCCCGAGCGGTGGTGGGAGAGCAAAGCCATTACCGCAGAGGATGAACTTGGCTCAGTCGCCATGGAAACGCTGGCCGGGACCCGGCGTCGCTCGCGTGTGCACGAGTCCCGTTGACCTCACTTAGAATTATTACCTTTAGCCAAATAAAATAATTTGTGTTAATAAAGAGACCATTTTCTCTCGGCTTCCAAGTGAGCCTTCCCCAGAAGGCAGAGTGAACTCCTTAATTACACTTTTACTGCAAGGTGATTAATGTTCAATATGTGATACTCCGTTTAAATAAGTCGCTTATTAACACCTTTAATATGTTTTAATTTTTTTTTTTTCCCTTTTTCCCCCCCCTTCGCCCTGGCAGGCCGGGCTGGCGGCGGGAGGGGCTGCGCAGCGCTAGGTGGAGCTCTGATATTAGGCATGGGCACGGGTGGGCACCCACTCGGCACCGCGCCTGCCCGGCACCCACGGGTGAGCCCTGGGGCCCTGCAGTCTCCCAGAAGGGACAAAATGATGGGAAGCGGGAAGGGACACCCCAAGCATCGTGGTCCAGCCACAGCGAAAGTTAACCGGGGAGCGCGTTGGGAAACCCGCTTTGCTTTACCCTCCTCCAGGGTGGTTGTGGGGTGATGTGTAATGAGTGTGTGAGGGCTCAGCGTGCCCTCGGTGAAGGGCTGCAGCGGCCGTGGGATGCTGGGCGAGAGCTGCCGGGGCCGGTCCGGTCCCCTCGGGTGTAGGATGCAGCCACGATGGGTTTGGAAACTCCCATTACTGTCCAGCTCTGCCCATCTCCTCTGTGGCTGCCAGAGACGGCACATCCCTCCCATGACAAATGTAGATGGAGCGGTCCTGAGAAACACGCCGGAGCACGGCAGAGCGCTGAGCAAATAGGGGAAAACCCCCTTTTTTGGTCATTCCTCTGTTAGTTATGGAGGGTCTGTTTTGGGGATGGGGGACAGATGCTGCTGCTGCGGTCCCCCCCCCGGCCCAGAGCAGCGCCTGGGCCAC
>VZSZ01008856.1:333205-351231 GCA_013398815.1 Ibidorhyncha struthersii
GGTGTGTGTGTGCTGAGAACCACCGCAGACTTAACTAAAATTGCAGGGAAACAGATGATTTCTAAATGAGCTTGTCCCTTAATTCCTCAGCGAGAGCTTCAGAGGAAGCGCTCGGGTGGTCCCACTGCCAATGTGGTGGAGCTTTTCCTTGGGAACCTCAGTCCCCCCGACCGGGGTTCGGGTAAGGATCGCTGAAGATTATAAATGCCTGAAATGCAGCTTATCTCCTTCAGACATTTTATTTTCCACCCTCAGCTTGGAGCTTTCCGAAGGGAAACAGAGGTTTGTTGTTGTCTTTGCAGGGATAAGCTCTCACCCCCTTGCTATGGATTTTTTTTTTTTAATGATTTCTCCTTTTCTTATTCTCTTCTCTTCTCGTGAAGAGGTGTTTTACCAGGGACATGAGGGGTACCCCTGAGACCTCAGCTCCAACTGCTCTCCTTTGTATGCCCTGAATTCCTTCACTTTATTAAAAGGTGCCAAGAACTGGGAGGAAATAAACTGAAAAACAGTTGATGTCATTTCTTAAAATTAGCAGTAGCCCCCTTTGGTTAAGGCTGGAGGGGACCCTGGGAATAATCTCTCATTAAATGATGCCAACAATTCTATTAATAGAAAATGCCTTTTAAAACCCTGTAAGAGAGGTAATACCCCCGTTTTTCTCTTGCTCTGTGTTTTTTCTGAGGTGGGGGATGTTTGTTGGTCTGGTTTTAGTTTCTCGTCTCCTTTGAGTAGCTTGTGAAAGGGAGGAACTTTGCTTAGGCTCAAGCTGTGAAAATACTAAAGCTCTGGTAGAGGAATAGCTGCTTAGCTGGTATAAATTGAGAGCTCTGTTAATTTCGGTGCTAAATTAGACATTTTCCTAATTGTTTGTCCTGTTAGCCACCTCGCTGACAGAAAGGCATCAAACACCCCCGCAGCCCCCTCCTCTGCGCTTCACCGCGAGGTATTTGGGAGTTCATTAGTTCAGAGGGCTGAGCTATACATCATCCAGCATTTCTTAATAGTCATCTATTTCGGGACTAATTCCCATCGAAAATGAGCTTTTATTGCATTAAATAAAACTTCAGGTAATTCTGAGAATAATATTTCTCTAATGTTCAAGACCCAGGGAAAGTCTCCAGCCAAGTCGATGCCGCTTAATCATCGTGAGACCACAGATAAGGCAGCGGTGGTGTGCGCAGGTTCACCCCCCCACACACACCTTTTTTTGTTTTCCAGCTTTACACCTTTAGCATCATTTTTGCTTGCAGCCAGATACTTCGCTCTGTAATTTCTTTCTGACCTAACGGCACTTTTACTGGGTGTTTAAGCCCAACACGGTAAGCAGCAAATAAAGCAAAATTCAACTTCGCCGCGTGACGGCAATGAGGAGATGGGCTGTAGCGGCCACTTACTGCCCCCGGCCCCGGCCCTTCGGGGATGTGTTTCGATTACGCCTGGTGCTGCTTGCCTCCTGCCGCAGATGCTCGTCACGGGGACGGGAAGGAATGGGAAGCCCCAGCGTTTGTGTTTTCATCGTGGGACCATCCCCTGTCGCTGGGGTTGGGGCACGGCAGTGGCATCCCCTGGGCTGTTGGCACTGGTCGAAGTCTCATTACGAGTGGAAAGGAAAGGGTTAATGAGGCCAGCACGCCCTTTCCGAAAGCAGAGAACAAAGTTCAGGGGTGCTAAGCTGGGCAAGAAGCTCGGAGGGGGTGGACCCCATCCTGGGCCACCACCAGCAGGGGCAAGGCTATTAAGGAGCCCAGTTTGGGGCAGAAAGTTCCCAGTTGGGGTCAGTGACAGCCCTTCTGTGCCCACAGGTGAGACACCAGCGCGTGTCCCCTCCCCTGTGCCATCAGCAAACCCATGCTGGCCCCAAACCCAGCGCTCCTCTGGGACGGGCAGCACCTCCCCTATGCCTTAAAAAACTCCTTTAAAACTTAACAGTGGCCAGTAATGAACCAGCAAAGGTTTATTGCCTATAAAGGATAAAATTAATGTAAGCTATCCTCATAAACTCTCCTGATTCGTGCTGGTCCCTTCTACTCCTGCTGCTGTCCCTGACAGCCTGTTCTAAATAGCTAACGGGCAGCACTTGGGTCTTGGTGGAGTCAGTTAATTAGCGAGTACCAGCCCTGGTTTGGGTGGTACCTCCCCAGGCAGCCCGGGATGCTGCTCTGGCTTCTTCATCCCACAGCAAAGCAGAGGCACGAGTTACATTTTTTTGGTAAGAGGCTTCCTCACTAGCATACAATCTTTGGTCGGAATATTTTTTTCTAATGACTGCAGGATCATAGTGAGGTTTTTTCCACTGTCAGTCCCGTTCCACCCACCCCTCTTGTGACCAAACCGCATTAAACTCTCCACCGTGGGAATAATTCTTAAGGGGCGGGCAATCACTCCTTGTATTTTTTCTCTCTAATTCTGTAGCTAAAAACAAAATGAGAAATTCAGCAAAAAAACACAGAAGACAAATACATAGAGGCATGTACCTCTGACTTACAGTCCGCAGCATGTTTTTATGGCGGTTACTTATTTTCACTAAATTGATGGGGCTTAAAGGGGAAGCTAAACTTTTAGCCGATACATAGGTGAAATAATATTAAATTCCCATATTAAAGATCATCATTAACCTGTTTGGTTTTTATTGGGCTAACAGTAAACACAACGAGCTGTGAACAGGGTGTTTAATTATTTCAATGAATATTTATAACATATAGGACCTTTAGAGTAAATAAAGAGAAGAAATTGTTCCGTGGTGATTGGGAGGTTGATAAGGAAAGCCTCGTCTTTAAATTGAGAGAGCAAAATGAAACACAGCTGCACTGTAAAGCCTCGGTTTTGCAGTTGAGATATATATATGTATATGAAAGAAATGAATACACCTCTTACTAAGCAACTTATTAGAGGGTCATTTGTTTTTAACGTACATTAGGTACATTTGGGATAACTTTGATTTTAAATAGGCTAAGTATTTGGAGGCTGATGCTGCGGCACCGCGATACACGATGCAGAGGGGGTCACCGATTTCTGTAAAACCATCAGATTTGGAGGTTTTGGCTGAAGGAGTGCCTGGAGCCCCTCTTCTTCCCCCGTCCCCCAAATCCTCTTTCTCACTTGGTGCAATAACTGCCAAAGTGTTTCCAGCACTTGCCAGATATTTAGGGAGCGGCTTAAATAAGACGTCGCGTAGGGACGAAGCGGAGATCAGCACAGCAACTTGCTGGGAGAGGTACCACAGCACTGACTGAGTCCTTTGTCCTATGTTATACATAAGGGCACGTGTGTTTAACTGGTACAGGAAGATATACGTTATAAAGCTCTCGATACAGACAATAGGATTGGATGCCATAAAGGGACGTGTGACTTGTGAATTAAGAGACTTGGTAACTTGTAGAATGGTGGTTTAAAATGACTTTATTTTATAGCTAGTTTCTGCCATCTGAGTGATGTTGCATGTATTGGTTGTATTTATAACTTAATAGCTTTTCTCAATTTTATTATACTTTTTATGATACTTGTGGCTTTATGGTACTTCATAATTTTTCTCAGATTCATTAAATCCAGTTGAGGGTGGAGCTAATGGCAGAGCAGGTAGTGCGTTCCCGGTGCCGTGGAGCAGTCCATCATCCCCCTGCGAAGCAGAGGAGTTGGCTCCAGGAAGGGTTTGCGCCACGCGAGGTGCCCCTGGGGCTGCAGGTGGAAGAGGGAGAGGAGGGAGCGGGTGATGACGGACGGTACCCGACGGCGGCTGGTGGCAGGGCCGGGAGCTGCTGCCTGCTCGTGGTTATTCTGCTGGTGAAGATGACCTGGTCCTGCTGGAGGAGCAATCGCCGCCCTGCTTGCCGAGCACACGGCGATGCGTTGATATTTCCCTATGTCTGTATTTAGGCACCGTTCCCTTTGCAAATGCAGGGGGATGTGTTTGCACCCGGGTTTGGGCTGGGCTGGGAGCTCAGCCTGGGGCAGCAGCACAGAAATAGCATCTGTTTATGCTTCGCATCATACCAAAACCAGTCGGTCATGGCCCGGTTCCCCAGTATCCCCAGAGCCAAGCGCGGGATGGACCACAGCCCATCACAGCCGCCCTGCGGGGTCCAGGAGTGCCGGGAGAGGGTGGATGCGCCGGCAGGCAAGGAGGCAGTCGGACAATGTCTCTTGTGCTCCTCGGTGTCTTTGTTTCATGGGTACCCCCTGTCCACGGCGAGGTCGGGGTGATTTTTCTCTTCTGAACCAGTTAAATCAGTCATTCCCTCCCATAACCATGGGGCGGGGGGGGAAATCTTGCATTTAAAACTAAGGTGTATTTTGGCAGCTTGGGCTTTGGAATTGACAAAATTCTGTAGAATTTCTGATTTCTGCACTAACCTTCAGCTCTGCCATGCTCTGTCTATTATAACCTTTCAGGTTTGGTAGGTGCGAGATACCAATGATGATGTTTCTACATTTTGAGGGCATTAAATGATTTTGGTGTTAAATCCTCACCCTGCTGATGCCAACTCCTCCCGGCATGCCATGGCACCTCGCCGCGGTCACAGGCAGTTTGTACGGAGACAACACCTCCACAGCTTGTCGGCTTCGGCATTTCCGTCTGCGCTTGAAACTTGCCCCAAATGATGCTAAATTTAAGAAAACTTGGGCGTGACTCAGCGGGAGTGAAGTGGCGCGAGGAGCCCTGGGCTGGCTGCGGTTTCGCGCCGGTGTGATGAGAGGAAGGTGAAAGCTTGGGGCAGCCGTCACCAGCCAGACCCTGGGCATGTGGGACACGTGGTAGCGGCTCGATGGATCCTGAGGATGTTTGTAGCTCTCCTGCAATGGGATTTGCGTTCCTAAACCTGCACCCTTCGGGGCAAAAATAGCAGCATATTGTCGTTCTGTGGGTTGTTTTTTTTTTTTTTTTAATTTGTTTCTTTTTTAAAAAAAAACAAAGACAACCAGGCTCAGGAGCCCCCAGACATCACTGTTTTTAAACAAAAATGTAATTTTTGTTAGTACTGAAATAGAGGGCAAGATGCAGAAAAGCTGCGGGCCCCCCAGGGCAAGTGCCATGAATTCCCGGTGCCCAACGAGCCCGGGCTGTAATTGTGTCTGAAATAGCCCTCGTGGAGGAGAGATGCTTCTTTAGAGGCAAATTGGGTCGCTTTAATGTATTCCCCCGTGGAGTGGGAGATGCTGGGATTATTTCTTTTGTATAGTTCAAAACACTTTAATTCCGAATCCCACTTTTTGGAAAATGGGAAAAGATGGAGTTGGCTTCTGGAAGAAGGTCTTGTGTCCCTGCGGGAGGCCGGTGGCAGTCTGGGAGGCGGACATCGGACCCCCTCACCTTGCTTCCCTCTACCTATTTATGATCCCAAGAGATAACGTGCAACCCAACTCCGCAGCAGCCTTCATTACAAGCTGTTGGTCTGCGGGACCGCAATGCATTTATAATTTTTATTGTTATATCTTTTAATTTTATTTTGCTTTCCTTGCTGTCTCGGAGAAGGGAAGATAGGACTCCATATTTATTACAGAGCAAACGATCTACCTCTGCGAATGTATGTATCAGTTAATTTAATCTCACCAGTTTTATTTAAACTGTTTTTCCTTCCTTTCTTTACTTTCCTCCTCCTATCTCCCCCCTTTTCCTCCTCCTCTTGGTGCAAGGTGATCAGTTTGTTTAAAAAAAAAAAAAAAGCTGGAAAGTAAAACTATCCCGTGCCTTTTATAATCTGTATTGAAAAGGCTTTTTCTGGTTGCTACGGAATCGCTCTGCCTTTCACTGCTTACGCCTGTGTGCCTCCCGTGGCCCCCCGTCTGATTGACATTTACAAATTACCAAGCTGAGAGTGTTCAATCTTTGACCCGTGTGTTTCTATTCAGCAATGAGTGAGATTTGCAAGCATTTTGTCATATAATTACTGCAAATCCCTTGAAAATTTCCACAACAACGCCTAGATGAATGGTAATTTGTGCAGACAGCCGCTGATGCCTTTACAATGCACTAAGATGCAAAACAGTCTAATTTTTTTTTTTTTTTACCCTAAGATTTCTGGGGGGGAAAATGTTCTGCATGTGAGCGTGTTGTAAAATATTTGGACTGTTAGATTTATTTGCTTACACAACCTATATTTGTGCTGATTTTATTGTATTGACTGTATGCATTTTTTTCCTCCCATTCTACAGTTTTATTGTGCGTTGGTCATATGCATACATCACCCGCATTGTTCTCCGGGAAATTTATTCCACCTTTCAGTGTGCTCTTGATAGGACTTATTGCATTACTAGTTAAGTGCTGAGATTTGCTACTACAAAGATTTGAAACAGCCCCTTGTAATGTTTATTTGCCAGACATGGCTGAGATCATACGTTTTCATAACACTTGGAGTACATCTGCATTTCGGCAGCTGGCAGGGCTGGGCCGCTCTGGGTTTGGTCTTGCGGGATGGACCGGGTACCTCTCCCAATTGGGTAGCCAAGGGGGAGAGCATCAGCGACCCAGGAGGAGGTCCAACACCTGTTGAAATAATCATATATATTTATTCACGGCTTACCTATACATATCAGTACGACTGCACATGCATCCATATACACCTACACGTGTTGGGCAAACACGTTCAGCCGTCAGCATTTCACAAATAGTGGCAAAACTGCACAAAGCACAACGCTCTGCCGAGCTGTGACTTTCCCTTCCCTGGGGAAGAGCTGCCGGGCAATGCCAGGGCCACCGATGGGCGCAGAACCAGCGCCTGCGAGCTTCCACCCCGTGCCAATTCTGCGCCGCGAGGGCTGTGCTGATGAGCCCTTGGTGGGCAGACGACACTAGAGTTGTGTCTAACCTGGGAGATACTGGAGTTGTGCCCTGGGAGTGAAGGGTTTAGACCTCGGCCCTGGGAAATCTGCATTTGTGATCTGTATTTTAAAATAAGCTATTTTTGCCAGTAATATTTTGGTGGAGTTTAATAAGTATTTGCCTTTAAACCATGCTTTCAACTCATTCAAAACACCTCTTCGCAATTCCCCTACACTGATGCGTGTATATATTTATATTTCCATATGTACGTGTGCTGCTGGTGCTGGGGCAGTGGGAGCCTTCACAGGCTTTGGCTCTTACAGGGACCTGCGCTCGCTGCCCGGCATGAGAATCACGATACGTGTTTTGTTGTCGTTTGCTAAAACCAAAACAGCTCCGCAAGAATCGTCATAACCAATCTGTGTTTTAGTATTGCTTTTATTCTCTGTGTTCTATCGCTGGCTGGGTTTCTATCCCAGCTGGCCCTGGGCAAGGGCAGAAACCTCTGCTTTTTGTGGTTTATTTAATGCCGGGGTGGCTGTGCCCATCGTCAGTGCCATCCCCTAGATGGGTTTTCTGGAGGGTACAAAACCAGACGCGTTTGCTGGGAAGGTGAGTGGAAACGCAGGAGGGCTAATGGGGGATGAAGCCGGTGAGGGTCTCAGGTGGGTCTCGAGAAGCCTCGCTGGGGCAGGGGGTTCGAGATGTGCAGCTGCACACAGGAATCCCCCCACCCCCGGGCAGAAGGACGCTCGCGGCGCGGCTGGTTCGGGCGCTTGAGCAGGGCTGGCACGCAGCAGTGGGGTGGTTCATCCTCCCCCACTCGTGGAGAGCATTTTGATGCCCACGGTGAAAAACACCTTAGCAGTCCCACGTATTATTATTTATTATTACTGTAGTGTTCTCGCCGAGTCAGCCTTGACTGCACTGCAGTATTTTCCCTCTGCTGAGGAATTTCCTCTCTTGTCTTTGCAAGTGATTACCCCGAACCACAGCGAGCAGCAGTAAAGCGCAGATTTTAAGCTCTGGGACCCGTAAGTGCACGGCCACTTGTGCAAAGCCAGGTTTGCATGCGTAGCTGCCGGGTCTGGAGGCATTTTCTTTGGCCACTTTTAAATGTTGCGTCCCAGTGAACCGTGAACAGGCTCAACCTCGGCTTCCGGGAACCCGGCAACGGGGGGGAAAAGGGTGGGATGGGAAGAGACTGGTGGATATAACTCACAAAGTGTTGCCCGTCTCAAGCTGTTTTGCAAAGAGTGCGGTGAGCGACATGCGCCGGGTCACCGTGACGGATCGGAGGAAGAGTTCAGTGACTGCAGCGTCTGAACAAACCGCTCTTGTCATTAGGTTGGAAATGTAATCTCTGCAAAAGAAGAGGCTATGGTAGACTTAGCAAGATCTGTTCACGTTATGGGAATTTAATGCACCTGGTAGAAACTAACTGCAGGTCATCAGTTTTTATTGGCAGAGTGCAGACATGCAGTGTGATGAACTGATCTGGCAAAACATTAACAAAGATAAAAAAAAAAATAATCCTAGATCAGGTTTTGTAGTGGGTATCATTGAAATCGGAGCAAATACTACTCTTCAGACACTTGTCTGTTCATCCCCTGTAATTTCTGCTGCTGTGCTGCTGATGTAGATGGTCTTTTATACAGAGTTCGCAGATAAATTTTTGTCTGACACATATCTAGAACTTATATAGTCACCTGCTAATTTAAACCAATTTGCCCTAGGTGATGGGTGAATACACTTGAAAATTAAATGGGTCTGATTTAAGCATCCCTTCTCTGAAGCCAAAGATTATATAATTAAATTAAAAGAAAATGTGTTTTATAATAAACTGTATTTCCTCTTGGCAAAATCCAATTTTGAAACAAGATTGTAATATCATATCTAAAAATGTTTTCCCATGGGTATTACCAGTCTATTTCATTTAATTGTTTTCACCCATCATATTATGAGCTTTCAAAGTAGTGAAATGAGTGTGGTTTTTACAAAGAACAAGGGATTGAATGGCAGAGAGAGGGAAAGGCTGGCCGCGTTCCCAGGAGGACCTCCTGGAGGACCAGGGGTGGTGGCAGGGGTGGACGCCTCCCCACCTGCCCCAGGCTTATGGCTCCTCACCCGGCGTGGTGGCAGGCGATGCCGCGACCGGTGCAGACGGGCAGTTTGCTCAGGCCGGAGACCGATGGCTGTGAGGCTCTTTTTGGATAAACCTGGGTTTCAGGGACCTGTGACTGGCTTTTAGTGTCTCAGGTTTTCCTTCTCTGGTGAAGGTCTGGTGTAGGAAGAAACTCAGTGAGCCGTACAAGGTTTTGCACTTAAGCAGAAAATATTTAACATTTTGGGTCTGAGCTGCTGGGAGCCCTCCTTGCCCAGCACGGCCGTTCACGTCAATGCAGAGGGGTTCGGTAGTGCTGGGGCTTCCCTGGGTGTTCTCCAGCACAGGGATGTGCAGGATCAGGCCCCCGGGGTGAGAGGGACCTGTTGTAGGACCGGCAGCTCTTTGGGGTGGGATCCCCGTGGGTACGGCAGCCATCCCGCCGTCCCACCAAGGGCTCAAACCCTGGGCGAGGGGAAACGCCACATAAATGTAGGGTACGCTCCAAATGAAATATGAGCCAATTCCAGCCTTAATTTATATGCTCATTTTCTTCTATATACATTTATCTGTTCATCTATTGTTCTAGCATGCCGACGGCGCTTTCAGTCTTGCACATCTAATTGACGCGGCTAACAATAATTTGAAGCCAAGGCGACAGCAGCTTCAATGCTTCTGATTCTATGGTGATTTGGCAAACTCTGGCAAAACGTTTTGACAAAACAGTAAGAAAAGCTCGAGGTGCCCACGCCACCTTGGCTGCCCTGCTCCCCGGGAACCCCACCGGCACCGCCGGCTTTGCTCTGCAGAGGGGACAGGAGGTGCCAAGAGATGGGGCCAGAGAGCAGCATCTCGGTGTCTTCCCTCCTCGTGGGTCCCCGCTGGACCCATTTATTTCCTAGATGGGAATGGGCTTATTTATTATAAGCTGCGATACGTTAATCATGGGCAGAGGAGTCAGAAACATGAAAAGTGTGTCTGCGTGAGAGCTCGGCTCTCGCTGTGAAGGCAACGGCCCTTCCACTGTGACACCCCTCACAGGTGTCCTCACCCACCTCACACCACGTCTCACCTTTTTTATTTTATTTTGTTTTCTTTAGAAAACCCCGATTCTGTTTTTACATTTGGCTTTTTTTGGGGGGTGCCTGACAGCACGGGGTGTTTCTCATGAGGGCATCCTGGGTTGCCCCGCGGTGCGGTAGCAGCCGTGGGCTTTCCTTGGCAGCTTTGAACATCCTCACCGCTGTAGGCAGGACCACGGGGTACTACCGTCCTTTTCTTCTGCATCTTTCCCCCATCAAGCAAACCGGCTCTTCCGCTGTAAAAACTTCCCAGGACTTGTTGGCTTTTTAATGTTGGGGGTTACAAGGCCCCCCCCAAAGCTCAGAGACCGCATTGAATCAGCGCTGGCTGCTTGGCGATGTCCGGGGTGCCCGCCATCATCTGGAGCCCCCCAAAATTAAAGCCACGTTCAGGAGCACGGAGGGAGTGGTGCTGAGCGGTGTGGGGCTTCCTGGGGTCTGCAGCGCTCGGCGGCCTCATTAAATCCTTCAGAGCCTTTATCAGGGACAAAACCGTCGACTTTCTGGGAAAACGTTGATTAAAGCAACAGCGAGCAGGAGTTGAAAGGCTAATATTATCAGTTTTAGCTCGCTGGGGTGGTGTTTGCCTGAGGTAAAACAATCTCGCGGCGGAGAGCGGTGATAAGTGATGCTGCGCCTGAGCCAGCCGGGCTGTACGAGGACGCGGCGCGGGGACCCGGGGGCATCGGGCTGCGGAGGGGGAAGGACGAGGGTATTTAGAAGGGAAGCGTTTTCTGCGGGCGTTCGACTGCTGTCAGCCATTTTAGGTTTCTGAATCCTATTTCCCTGGTGCTTCCAAGAGAAGCTTTTGGGGGAGTCCCCAGCTAAAACTCAAATTTGCATTTAAATGGAGATTTTTTTTTTTTTAATGAGCAGGATGCATGGGAGACTAAGACTATTAGGTTTCCTTGTGGGAGAGTGCAGAATTCTCTCACCTTTTACATCCCGCCCCCTCCCCAACCCCTTTAATGCACACTTTAAATTAGACATTAAAAAAAGGAATAGTGCGTCTTTAAGGAGAATATAATCATAAACAAATAAGTCTCGTTGCCCTTGCAGCAGAACTAATCTTCCCTCAGCTGAGCTGTGATATAGATCAGTAACAAGAGCCACGCGCAGGGGGTTCCTTTGAAATGCATAATACCTCCTCGTATAAATTGGAGTTGGTGTGATGGAGCTGTGAGATGACATATTGTGGCATGACCCCTCTCTACTGATTGTGGGTGAACCCTGCAAAGGTAAATCTAACACGGCGCACACATCAGACAATTTCATTTTCATCACCCAGGGACAAAAACATAGCAACAGAATCTTTTCAAATGATAATCTGCATGCTGGGCGGAATATTTTCCCTTCCTCCCTTCCTTTTTTTTNATGATGTAGGTGAAAAGAATTATAAATTGCTTCCAAAGTTCATTCATTGCCTTCTTCTCATTCTTCCCTTTCTTTTCCTCCTCCTTTTGCTTTTGTTCTCTCTCCCTCTCTCTCTTCCTCCCTTTCTCCTGTCTTTGTCTCCTTCTCTTTTGCTTTTTTCTTTTCTTTCTCTTTTTTCTCTTGCTTTTCTTTCTCTTTTTTAATTTCCTCTTCTTTCTTTTCTTTTTCTTTTTCTCTTTCTCTTTTTTCCTCTTCTTTCTCTCCCCCTCTTCTTTCTCTTTCCCTTTTTTTTTTTTCTTTTTCCATCTAAAAGTTTGGCATTGTGTGTGTGTAACTGATTCATTCTTCTCATCCCCTCAGGGACATTCCAGTAATAATGATTTATAGGAGTGCAAAAATCTATGCTTTTGCTGTTACCAACTAATATCCCTCCTACCCTCCAAAAAGGGAGTTTTCTTGTAGAAGATCTCTCTGTACGGAACCTTCTCCCCTGCTTCCTTCCACTCCCCCCTTCGCCTTCCTGCGCTTTTCCATTCACGCATTAGGAGTAATCAGCCGGTTTGCATCGTGCCGACCAGGAATATATAGTCCTGCAACACCATATCTCATCTAGAACTAGTTACAATTGACTAAAACGGTGCTATAGCTGTTCTTTGTTCTTCTCTCCAGCGGGTTTGCGCTGGGCTCTACTCATTTGAGGCAAAGAACAGTTTAGAAAAATCCCCTTTAATGTGCTACCTCTGATTTACCATAAACCATTCCCTCCTCACAAATCAAGGTGCATTTGCGAACCGTACGCAGCTACCTGACGTGTGAATTGTCAGTCCTCATCCAAGAAGTACAGCTGATGGTTTGCGTAAACCCGGTGGCTTCGTAGCGGCGGTGGCTCTGCTGCCTTTGCCGGAGCCGTGCCGGTGCTGAGCCGTGCCGGTGCTGAGCCGTGCCGGTGCTGCCGTGCATCTCGCCAGGGCTGCGGCAGCACCGGCGCCCGGTAGCCCCAGAGGCACTGCCTCCGGCAGGCGCAGCCGCTGGGCTCCTGTGGCAAACCATCATGTTCAATATCAAAAGAGCCAAATCAGTTATACCGAGTGGTACGTGCCGGGACTCTGCTCTGAAGGCAGAGGAGAGCCCAAAAGGGCTCAGAAGTGACCTGCAAAGCCCTGGTGAAGAGATGCCAGTCTGGGCACAGAGTCGTCTCGTCCAGCTATTTTCACTGCTATTATTGTTATTAATTAATTGCTCTGTTCACCAGCACCCTGGCAGTGCCTTGGGCTGGCTCTCTGGACGTGGCTGTGATGCTCCGGGCCCTCCTCTCCTCCATCCAGTAACCGTCAGGCGTTGGGGGTGGTTCTGCGGGGACTGTTGACATCTCTCGTCTTTGCCTTGCGGGATGGTGGTTGGCACAGGTGGAGCAGTTTTAGGGGTGGCACGGGGTGGGCATCGCAGAGCAGAGGCTGTCCCTGGGTGTCCGGCTGCCTTCCCGCGCTGTCCCTCCCTGTCCGCTTGGCTGCGGGATGGCTCCGGAGGGAGCAGGGCAGGGACCTGGGCGCTCGGAGCCCTCGCAGCTACGGCACGGCTTTGGGACAGCCCCATTACTTGTCCGTGCCTCAGTTTCCCCATTAGTATAGTATACTCCTGAGACACCTTCAATTTTACGAAGTGATGCGAAGAGTTTAGCAATCTCAGAAGCCACAAGCTCCCCCCCCCAAAGGAGGAGTTTTGCAGGAGACACCAACTCCACTTGGAAAGGAAAAATGGACAGAACACACAGATGTTTGTTTTGGTGCACTTCGCATAACCGGGCTCACAATTAAATAACCCCACCCCAGCTGGCACCGAGAGAGCGCGGGGTGCGGCAGGAAGGCTTAAATCTGCTCACAGATTAGGGCCATCATGGGCCCGTAATCCCGTCACCGCCTCCTCGTCCCTGATGCCGAGTGACACAGCTATTGTATACGTAAGGGAGTGACACAGAGATGAGTTTGTCGGTTCCACCTAGCGTGATTGCCATTTTCTCCTGGCAGAGGAGAGGAACAAAATTGAAGGAGAAAAGGTCAGAAAGCCCTGGTCATCCTCTCCCCTTCTCCCAAATCACTTGTTCCTCTGGATGGAAACGAGAAATGACAGGTTCCCGTGCCACTTGGGATGCAGGCAGCCCGGAGTAAAACAAAAAGGAAGGCTGGTTGGAGTCGGGGTGGACAGCAATGAATGTAGCCTGTTAATAACGCGATTCAGAGGCGTGGGATCCTGGTTATTGTTCGTGGCATCTGCTAACACCAAAGTGACAGTGACAAGTTCTTTGATTAGAAAGAGGTCCCCACCTCCTCCTCCCTCCCGCCCCCGTGGAAGGGTCTGTGCAAAACGCCACCCTCTGCCTAAAATCCCCACTGGATGCTACTGCGGGGAGGGGTCAGTTGGGGAAATGGCTTTTTTTATGTCTTCTGTTTCCACTTCGGTGCAGAAATGTCTCAGCTCAGCCCCAGGAGAATCTCGGCACTTTTTGCTGGTTTTTGGTTTCCTCTTTCTTTCCCTCATTCCTGAAATATTTTTCAGAGGAGGAATCAAAGTGATACCATCCATCCTCCTCAAAATTTCAGTGCAAATTGGTGGACACCTTTTAAATCCCAATTGAAAGCAAACACAATCGGTGGCAGTGTCCCCGAGTAGCCATTGACCCTACTTCGGGCAACCTCCGCTGCCCACGGGGCTGGTGCCGGGACGGGGCTGGGAGCCGTGCGAGGGAGGCAGCAAGCGCCGCCGGGTCGTGTTTTCTCAGGTGGAGAATTAATTTTGGTGGTGTTTGTGTCACTGGTGGGTATTTGCTTTAATTGTTGGGGAATTGTTTGTTCTGTACACGTATTTTGAGGAGATCGTGCAAAAGGAGCGCTGGTGCAGGCGATGGGAACTTCTGGGAAACAAGTGGCTGCACCCGTAGCGGAGGATGCTTCGGAGGAATGGGCTGAGGCAGCATTCGTGTCCTCCTGCCTACAGACCGTCCTGCCCAGTTCTTCATGGTCGCTCCCCTGAAGTTGTCCCTTGTGAAAAGAGCCCCTCACCAAAGTGCTTTTCATGAGAAGTGTAAGCAGGCTGGGTTGCTTTTTTTTTTTTTGCACTGTGAAGTGTTTTTTCTGTTTTCATGCAAACATGAAAATCCTCATTTGAGCCTTCTAAAAAATATTATTTTACAACCAAGTGCTTTTATTTGGGTTTCAGGGAGAAAGCGCTGCTCTGTGAAGGCCAGAGGGCTTCACCATTGGCGGGAACCTGCACCAGCAGCCCGAATCCTGCAGCGATGCCGAGGCAAGCCGATGTCTGTAGGGATGCCGAGGAGCACGTGCACATGGAGGGATGCAGCGTGCGGAGCCCCATCACGGGTGCTGGTGGGGAGAGGAGGACGTTTCATGGGCGGCCCTGGTGCAGGGGGCACTGGGGCTGCTTTGCAGGCGCTGAGCCTCTTTGCTACTGGACTTCCAGGGACAAAATGGAAATAGTGATGCTCAGAGCACTGGGACACACAGGCTTGTTCATAAGATCCTGCCATGGGTATCTTCTTTCCATCTTATTTTAATTTTACTTATAAGTTTCCCACAACCCCCCTGCAGTGTCTGTAATGGGCTGCATGGGGTTTTTTTTTGCTTTCTTTGTGTTTGTTGAAGAAAGAAACTTTTTCACAGGAAACACGAGTAAAAGATATCCTACCTTTTTCTGGTGGAAAAATAAGTGCTGATTTTGTTCATCTCTTTCTGTGTAAATGGGGTTGTTAAAAAGAGAGACTGTACCTGCGGTGTGCAGAATCTTACCCATCTCAGACCAAAAACATCATGACTGACAGGACGAATTCAATGATTTTACTGCATTCAGAGTTGGAGAGGAAAATGCAGAAGTAAGAGAAATGCACACTGCCCAGGTGGAAACTGTTTTCCCAGGACTGTGATCTTTCCTGAGAACTGAAATCAGCAGATATCTGGGCTGGAATGACGTTGGTTCACAGGCGGCAAGGGGGGCTAAAATACCCACAGATGTAAGTAATAAAACCTGTGTTATGTTTAGAAGCACAGCATAAGGGAGGTGATTCTGCCCCTCTGCTCTGCTCTGGGGAGACCCCATCTGGAGTGCTGCCTCCAGCTCTGGAGCCCCCAACATAGGAAAGACACGGACCTGGTGGAGTGGGGCCAGAGGAGGCCACGGAGGTGCTGCAAGGGCTGGAGCCCCTCTGCTGGGAGGACAGGCTGGGAGAGTTGGGGGGGTTCAGCCTGGAGAAGAGAAGGCTCCGGGGAGACCTCAGAGCCCCTTCCAGTGCCTAAAGGGGCTCCAGGAGAGCTGGGGAGGGACTTTTTACGAGGGCACGTAGGGATAGGATGAGGGGGAATGGCTTCAGACTGGAAGAGGGGAGATTTAGATGAGATATTAGGAAGCAATTTTTCCCTGTGCGGGTGGTGAGCCCCTGGTGCAGGGTGCCCCGAGAAGCTGTGGCTGCCCCATCAAGGCCAGGTTGGACGGGGCTGGGAGCAACCTGGGCTGGGGGGAGGTGTCCCTGCCCAGGGCAGGGGGGTGGAACGAGACGGTCTTCAAGGTCCCTTCCAACCCAAACCATTCTATGACTCTACAATAAAAAGTTACGAGGAACCAACCAAGGGACAGGCTCCCTCTCCTCTGGTGTTGTCCAGACCTCCTTGGTGGGGTACCTGAGTCTGGGCAGGTTTGGGCTTTGCTTCTTCAGCTCAGCTGCAGGTGGGCAGAGGCTGTTGGCTCGAGTGGGTTTGCAGGGGAGACTGATGCGAAGCTCTGGGAGAGGCCATGGGATGGTTCTGCTTTGAGTTCATTTGCTCCTGCCAAATACTTTCTTTCAAGATCAGTAGATGTAGCAGCCGGAGGTGTCTTCTGCAAGTCTTGCTACCTGGTCTTAAATAAAACAAAAGAAGAGGCAACAGCAAATACAATTCAGACTGGATGTAAGAAAAACACTTTTTTAACAACGGTGACCAAAGCCTGGAACAGGCACCCGGAGGTGTGAGGGAATCTCCATCCTTGGAGAATTTTAAGATTCATCTGAAGAAGGCTTTGAGCAGCCAGATCATCATTGAAGTCAGTGACTTTCTGCAGGAGCACAGTGAAGCTTTTCCTTACTTTCCTTGTCTGCCGTACCCCTCGCTTGTCCGTGGAGGAGATCAGGGGTTAGAAGATGAATTAGAGCTGCGTAATTTGGCAGAGAGCACTGCTAAGGCATAACTGTGCCAAAGCCACTCATGAGAAGCCACCTCGGCTGCAGTGCAGGTTTTGGGCTCTTGTGCGGGCAGCCTGGTTGCTGCGGGCAGGATCTGCCACCCAGCACCTCCACATGCTCACCGTCCACCTTGCACGTCAGCGCCACGGTCCTGCCCTTGCTGGCAAGGATGAGTGAAGCCCATGGCTAAAGCTCTGTGCTTAGACCTGAGCATTTGCTCAGGTGTGTTTTTCTCTTTGGGAACAAGATGCCTTGTAGATGCCTTTATTCAGTGACTTGCTGGCACTGGTTTCTTGACCAAAACCAGACTAAACCAGAGAAGAGGAGCTGATGACCTGCAGCTGTCCACAGTCCAAACCCAGCAGCGAACGTGCCTGGGCTATCAAAGAGGTCTCTGTGGTAAGTCTACTCCACAGGCAGGAACTTTTCCAGCCACTGAGCCCTCCTCTCCCTGGGTGCTGCCATTCCTATGCTAAGCTGTACGGTTATAGATTTTACGATAAGGTGCTTTTGTTTCCCAGTTCTGTCTGAGTTACCATTTGAAACAGATATGACAGGCCTAAGGCTAGTATAGAAATTTGTTACAAGTTCCCATTTCACAAACGTGTCGCCAGTCAAATAGCCTCCCTCCGCCTGAGCCTGTTTACTCTCTCGGGGATCCATTTTTAAAAGTTATTAGCAGATTACTGGTTTTCTATCAACCTCAGGCACCAATCTCCCAAAGATACCATTGTACTTTAATAAGGTGCATTTGATAATCCTCAGATAAAGGCACTGGAAGTTGGGGGGAGGAGAGGGAGAAACTCTTGGACCGATTCATTTAAGGGACACAAGCTAGAAAAGGGTTAAATATACTCATGTTTCTAAATGGCTGAACTACTGTATGTTGTAGTTTTCAACTGCAAATCATCTTTAATAGCAGACATCACGGGATGGCTCATTACATTAAGCTATTTTTCATGCTATCTCCTGTAATATCCTTTAATCCAATGCGTTTCAAATCACCTCAGGCTAAAATAAGAGACATAGCGATGTAATAGCCTAGTGTATTAGTGGGTTAATTGCCCTGTTGTACTCTCTAGTAGATATCTCTGGAATGAGTTCTATATTAATTGTAAATTGCTTAATACATTTAACTCCTTGAGCAGCTTGGTCCTCTGCTATGAACCTCCTTAATGAACAAGAAAAGTTTTGAGTTGTAAATAGTTGTTTTCTCTTGGCCGGCACCACAGGGTGCCCGGCCCTTTCCCGGCGAGCACCAAGCACGCACGTCACCCTCGCGGCACTTGGGAAGAGTCAGCCTGGAGGACTAAAAGGAAATTATCGCTTCTTCCTGGAAGCTGCAAAGTTCTGCTCCAGCCCTGCAGAGCCACAGAGCAGCGCCGCGCTGGGAGGTGGCCAGCGGCCAGCTTCTACCTCAGGATCTGCATTGCACTCTGGCTATCCCCAAATCGGACAATCGGAGATTCTGCAGAGGGGGAA
>VZSZ01008856.1:351322-368738 GCA_013398815.1 Ibidorhyncha struthersii
ATGAAATGCTCTGCAGCTCTGTCGGAGGATGCAGCAGCGGGTCACTGACACATACGGCTCGCAAAGTATCGCCCATAATGTGCAGTAGCTAGTTTTCTAAAATTACTTTTGCAGCACTAGGCAGACACGTCCACAGATTTGCAGTCACTTTTCTGAAGATTGGAACATAAGTGTCACTGGGCTACTGGAGGGTAATGTCACTAATTTCTTTGGATTGCTCCCAGTTTGTGTCGGGGGGGTGGGAGAAGGAGCGGGCACAGCGGAGGTTGGAGGGGTATGCAGGTGAGACATTCCTTCTTCATTTCTTCTAGGACGTTGTAGTTTCTAACAGTCTTGGCAAAAATGTTGCTGTCAATTTAAAGGACAGGCGCAGAGGAGGAATGCTGAACTCTGCGTTCTGAAAATTTAGAAGAAACTCTTTTCCTGAAGTGCCACCTATTGCTTAAAACCAGCAGCATCGCAGCAGCGGTGGTAAGGAGACCGCAGGTCAGTGGTTCGAATTTAACCTACGTGACTAAAAGTCCCGTCCACCTGATCTACCTGACCTGAGCTGTGCAGCTCAGTCTGTTCCCGGTGCGATGTGGCTACACCGCAGCGCACCGACTGTGCTACGGATCTCTTCTAAGCCTTACGTCTAAGATAAACATAATACTCATAAAGATGCAATTCAGGAAGCCTTTTATAACACACTTAACTTTAAACATATGCTCAAGTTCCAGTACTTTTAACGGCACAGCGTCTTAATGCTCTTTTCAGCTGAAGTGTTTAACAGATGAGATGCTTCGCTTTTGGGTTTGTAAAGGGAGGCTCAGACAGGTCTTTCCCCCCACCGGCCTCCATGGGCTCCATCTGATGGAGAGCCCAAGCAGGGTGGGAAAGGGCTGTGCACGTACGGTTCCTGCCATGGGGTGGGAAACACGGAGTACAAGGCAGGCTTTCGCCCCGGCAAGCTTTCTGGAAGTTTTCCTGACTGTGCTTCCACACAGAACTCGGAGGTTGGGACGCAGCAAGGCTCCGTCCTCTGCAAGGAGAGATCTGACATCACTCGTCACCATCGCATACGGCAGCTCAGAGATTTAAATTTGGATTTTCTGAGCTGCCCTGGACTGTTTCTGATTCCTGCATGCGTTCAGAGTTATGATTATTATTAATACTTGTCTACTTCACATACCTTCATATACGATTACTGCATATTAAAACACCCAAGTAGAAATTTCCATTGCTAATTAGAGAATGTTAATACTAAACTCTCATAGATGGAAATTTGTTTGGAAATTACACCCCACTAACTCTATTTGTCCTTTGCAGTGAAGCTGTGGAACGGGGGGACAATAAAGTGGGCTCCGTACACTCACCTGGGGAAAGCCGGCAGCGGGCAAGGAGAATGGAGTCTTGCTCGGATGAAGTCAGCCAGAAATTACCCTGGAAATCAGCGTCTCCTTCAGTCGCCTTTGTTACAAACACAGCAAAACTGAAAGGCTGCCTCATTCCAGTACCATTTAGGCATTTTTTTTTTCTTTTGCTGTAAGGTAACTGTACCGACTTCAGTGGAATTACTCCTGATTTATACCTCGGGAAGTGAGAGAGGAGCCAGACGCACCAGGTAATTCTGCTCCAGCACTGCCTGTACCCATTAACAGTTCCTCACATTTACATGACCAGTTAGTTGGGGCTCAAAGAAATATCCTCCCTCTGGTTTAAAACGTACAGCAAAGGTGTTTGTGAGACAATCCGAATGAAAATTTCGTAACTCGTACAGGAAAATTTCTGTGAAACTAGGGAGCCAGTTGTTCTTCGAAGGAAAGACACAAAGCGCTTAGACTGCTGGAAAAAAAAATCCATCAAGTAATTCTCTATCTATAAAATAGGTGGTAATGCAATCTGAGCTTAATTTTGATGGCACACTGTACTTCATAACAGTGACAACACCTTAAAAAATGTAATGAAAGGGCCTGATTTATTACTGAAATAATCCATTTAGCACTCCAATAAATAAAAGGAGAAAATACAACCAACGTTTCGCAGAAGGAAAAAAAAAAAAGAGAGAAAAATTGCAATGCATAGCAGTTTTCTGTAAATGCATCCAGAGGCTGCAGCCACATGTTTTGGGGCTGATTATTTTTCTGAAGACAAATATAAATTCAAAGTTAGACTTGAGATTTAAGCCTGATGTCCACTCTGCATTTTGATGTACTTTTAAAACAACAGCCCTGTGACTTGGTAACACAAGGGCCGGCTCTGACTGACAAGGGGGAGGAGAAGGGGAGGGGAAGACGCTAACGTACTGCCTTACAAATATTTGATTTTGAATATGCTCTCGTCGCCGTTATTAAGTGCAAAGCAAACATATTTTCCCCTCATGCCAAATTTGTTTTAATAACATGACGTTACTTCTGCAAATGTCAGCTCCAGCCTCTCTCTCTCCATTTCAGTGGCACTTGGCCCACAGTGAAGACTGACGGGTTTTATACTCCCTCTACATCACTTCTATTAATCTGTTTAATATGCTACAGGACCCGGCAGAGGCAGTGACAGTAAAAGCAATAAAATCCTCACGTGGCAGATGTTTGTATTCGGGTACAGTGTCCTGAACAGCATGCCGGAGGGAGGAGCTGCCATTTCTCTGTAGATGAAGGAAAACTTTCCAACACACAGTCATTCAGCAGAATGAGTTGGCTGAGGAGAGTGCTGGACTCCGGTACTGAAAGTTTTAAAGCCGCGCTGGACCAAGCCTTGAGGAAGGATGCAGAAAGGATGCAAGCGTCGCTCTGCAGGGTCTGCTGCTTTCAACGAGGAATGGTATTAGTGGTGGTCTTATGAGGAACGACTGAGGGAACTGGGGCTGTTCAGCCTGGAGAAGAGGAGGCTGAGGGGAGACCTTCTCACTCTCTACAGGTACCTGAAAGGAGGTTGCAGAGAGATGGGGACTGACCTCTTCTCCCCAGTGACAAGTGATAGGACAAGAGGAAATGGGTTCAAGTTAAGCCAGGGGAGGTTTAGGTTGGATATTAGGAAAAATTTCTTCACCGAAAGGGTTATCCAGCATTGGAATAGGCTGCCCAGGGAGGTGGTGGATTCGCCATCCCTGGAGGTGTTTAAAAAAAGGGCAGACGTGGTACCTGGGGATATGGTTTAGAAGTGGCTTTGTCAGGTTAGGTTAACGGTTGGACTCGATGATCTTAAAGGTCCCTTCCAACCTCAACAGTTCTATGATTCTATGACAGCCACAGTAAGGGGGTTCTCCTGCGCGTCCCCAGCATCGGGGACAACATAAAGCCATGGCTCAAAAACATCCTTCTCCTTCTTGCTCTGCTGGGGGCCAGACCGAGAGGCGTTGGCCGAACCTCAGCACGTATAAGAACATGTTATTTAAAAGCCATGTAGATGTGGTGCTGAGGGACATGGTTTAGTGGTGGACTTGCCAGTGCTAGATTAACAGTTGGACTCGATGATCTTAAAGGCCTTTTCCAACCTAAACGATTCTATGAGTCTATGCTGCGTCCCCATCTCCCAGCCCAGGTCTCTCGGCGTTTGCATGAGCCAGTGCTGCACGCCGTTTCTGCGGTCATTACAATGAATGGGAAGTACCATGGATGAAAAATTAGGGGAGAAAAAGCAGCAAACTGCTGCCACGTGGCCTTTTTTGGGGGGATATTTTGCTGTGGAGCCTTGGAGCATCCTCCGTTGGGGGCTTCGTCCCTTGCGCCCGTGCCTCAGGCGGCCGAGGCTGGAGGAATGGCTCCGGCGCCCACGTCCCGCTGCGCCCTGCCCGGCCCTAATTGGCCTGTTTGTTTTGCAATAAGTGATTCCTGCCTGTCTTGGGGTGGATTGTTTTTCACACCATTAAATGAAGTTCTGCTGTATTGATCCCTGTTTTTCCAATTTGAAGCCTGAAAAGTGATGAAGACATTTTCTTGTTTTCTCATGTACTTTTCCCTCAGTTCATTTAGCTGACCTGTCTTTAGTTCCTTGCTCTACTCGCTGTAATTGCTTCTTCAGAGTAATGTTACACCGTAAGCGCGGTACTGCAGCCGAGGTATGTTTTTATGGAAGGATGAAGGAAGGAGAGGTTGAAGTCATCAACCAATATTAACTGTGGAAGGTTTGTCACAAATGACATCTCAATAGCAGTGTCTCAGTGTCTCCTGCTGGAGCCTCAGTAAAATAGTGCAGAGGATGAGGGCAGGACCATGGGACAGCTTTGTCTCTTCAGGCTGCTTAATATTTTGCCTAAGAGATGGAAACACTGTGGAACATTATTTTTCTTTGGGCACAGTTATTGTCATTTGTGTCCTCTTTACCTTTGTGAAAAATCTAAATACTGGAATGTTTGCATTAGATTTTGCCAGGGATCTATTTTTGTTTAGCACTAACGTAAGGGGTGGATTTTTTCCAGAAGAGATCGATAGAGCGGATGCTGAACTTACGTTTAAGTGGCAAGTTTAATTAAGGAGGGAGCTATGGTTGCTCCAATGCAGCCTCTCTTGCAATTAATTAAAGTACGAGGTCTAAACCGAGTCCACGCGCACAGAGAAGTCTTCCGGTGGCTTCAGCAGGCTCCAGACTTGCAGACTTCACTGATGGAAACCAGCAGAAGTGCAGCGAAGCCTGGGGATAACTTGGGAAGTTGGGATTGCCGCCTGTATCCCTGAGCTGTCCCACCGAGCCCGGAGCAGGCTGGGACGCCCCCAGTGCTCAGGGTGGGAACCCAGTGCCACTCTGCTGGTTTGCCTCAAAGCGTAGGTAGGGACTGAATTTAAAGTTTGAGTTAGTGAGTGCTTCAGAGCAGCATCTTGGGTACCTCTGCACCCACGCAGGCTGCCTCCCGGCAGGCTCGTGTCACTCTGAAGCGAGGCAGGTGTTCCTGAGCCTCTACGATGTTCCAGAAAATTTTTACTCCCAGGCTTTTCTGGTATTTTTGCTCCCCAGTTCACAGGGAGACGCATAAAACATCCCTGTTTTAAGGAACTTGTTGTTGCTTTGATTTCTTATGGAAGTGGATTTTGGTGGCTTTGCAATAAATGGTGGAGCGTAGCACTTTATTTTGCTTTTCATTACAGGAAGGGAATAAAGCAAGCGCTAATAAAGAGGCAGAATCAGCAACTCCTGTGCAAGGCTGGGGGAACATGCCCCACCTCTGAGATACTTCCGAGGGAGCTCAGCCCTCCCTCCCTCCTTCCCTGCCGTGATGTGGTTTATTAAAGCAGCGGGGGTGTGTGTGTGTGTCTGCGAACGCCCAGACTCAAGCACAGCTCAGGTAAGCTCAGGTAGCGGCAGGATGAATTTGTTCCCTGATCCTGGAAATAATTCTGTCAAGAGCAAGTGGCCTGGAGGAGGGTCTGGAGTCTGCCGGAGCCCGGGGTGCAGGAAGGCAGCCGTGCACGGGGGCCGTCGCAGGATCAGGGCACTAGGGGACGATCTCAGTGCACACTTATTAGGAAGATGATTAATCTATTTATTTTGCATTACTGCTATTATTATTATGCACATAAACCTGAATTATGTAAGAGCTTTACCGCACAAATTACGTTTGCTTGCTGCGAGCACAAAATGAAGAGGAAAATTCTTTCCTTTGAATATCTTCTGATCTAAATGGGTGGGAAGTGCTGAGAGAGGGAGCTCTGGGGGTCAACATCTGTCTTTTGTGCTCTTGGCGTCTACTGTCTACTGACTGTCTACTGTCTACTGCTCCTAACCAGCCTTCCAAAGTGTTATCGCAATACCAAGGAATATGTAATATAGACGAGAGATAGGGAAAGGGATGCAGTAGAAAAATAAACTTGTGCCAATGTGTTTTTCCAAGAATAGCAAAAAAAACCATCCAGGACCCAGATTGAGAACATGGTGCCACATAGACATCTGGGGCCAAATCTTGGAAATAACGTCCACTGGATCTGAACAGCGTGAGACATTTCCAAAGGGTAACTGCACTAGGCAGAGTAAACAGCAGAAAATACACAAACGAGCAGGGTTTAATAATGTCTTTCTTTTCTCTCCAAATATAAAATCCTTGGAAAAAGGCTAAAAATTAGGGAAGGGGTAATTTGCAGAAATGGGCGATCTGTTCATCCCTAAGCAATAGGACAGGATTTCTTTTTAAAATTTTTTATTGTAAACTACCTTATGACAATTGGTGATAAAAGAGCTGAGCCTTTCAAAAATCCATTTTAATAAAACATCGTATGACCTCATAGATATGCATAGGATTTAGAAATAACATGGATTTTAATGAAGGTACTTGAAAGGTATGGTGCCATATTGCAATTTTATGGAAGATCTTAGATTAATGAAATTAAACGTGAACTGCATTGTTTAGATGATGAACTTAAGGTCATATCTGCAGCATTTGAAAGAGAAACCTTGAGTGGAGGGTGTAGAATCATTGATTTAGACCCTGGTAGACAGCTGAATAGCAAGCATTGAAGCATGAAGGTAAATTCCCATATTTCATTGTTAGAAGGTTAGCTGGTGGCTGCCAGCTTTTCAGTGATAATCACCAACCAATTCCACCCTGTTTCAAAAAAGATTTTGCCTTTGTGTGCTAAGACACTTTTAAAAACCATTACTGTTCAAAGCAGGGGCACACTGTTTAAAGAGAAGCTATTTCTGCAAAATACAGGATGGCAATGAGTTGATGCTGTCCTTGGATAGTGATGCTATTAAGTTCATTAGGATCATCATCCATTTAAAATGCTTATAAGGAGAATTGAAACTGTTTGCTGGAGACGCCGGAGGCACCTCCTACTGCAAGTCACAACTACATGTCATCAGTAATTAGCTCTTTTGCTTCCTTAAGATTTTTTGTAAGACAATGGCCCTTTCAGGTTTAAGTACTGTTTTCCTCCCCAGACACACACGCACACGCACACACTCACAGGGAATAAATGCATGCACGTGCACACGTGTTAAACTAATAGACATGAATTTGTACAACAGGAAAATTGCAAGGAATGAAATCCTCAGGCCTTAAGAATAAGCAATAATAGAATGATACTGGCAATTACTGCTGGAGAACAGTGTTGTCACAGGGAACAGCTCATGGAGATGGAAGGATGAGGGGCGGAGAAAAGATTCCCTTTTGACAGTTTGCCGTTAAAGGGAATTTGTCAAGGATGTTAAAATTAGATCTAACTGGGCCAGATCCTCAGATGACATAAATCAGCCTGTAGACTTCAAACCATGATCCGGCCATGTACTCCTCTTTGTTCTTTCTTCATCTTTATTATCTGCATCATAACACTGCCTGAAAGCTGCAATGAAGCTTTAAGCTCCATTGTCTTAGTGCTGTACAAATGCAGCGAGAGAAGGTATTTCCATGCTTTCATCTGCTCTTCACAGAGTCTTTCATTGCTTAAAACAGCCACATGTTTTATAAAACCTACTCAGCAATGTGGGAGACGGGGACCTTGTCTAGACTAGGATTTAGGCTGCGATGTTAATATCGGTTAGACAATCTGTATGGACTGACCTGTTTTCAGTGTGGGTAAGATGAGCTGCTCTCCACAATGGCAAAGTGATCAAGTTGCCTTTAATGAGTGCTGTTGCATACCAGAGTGAGAACACTGAAACGGGAATCCATCACCCTGCACCCAGCCCTGCTGGTTAGAAATAGAGTAATACTTAAAGGGAGCATTTAGCTTCTGGAGTGGCCTGCCAGGGTGCAGGGGTCTAGCTGGGGCCAAGAGGGGGCAAACCTGAAAAAGACATTCTCAGATGGCAAAAGATCCCGTACTTCCATGTATGTTCTCTTCCAGCCTGAATTTTTGGCAAGCAAAGCTGAACACTGCCACATCATGAAAACTGTTTGAACGCTGCCAGTAAGGAAACTAGAGAAGAAATAGGGTTAGATAATGGTTGCAAATGCATTATGATCACTCCTTTCATTAGAAACTTCCTTGTTTTCTCCCTGGTGTACACCACAAACAGCTTGCACATGATTTATTTGTGTGTGTTTGGGGAGGAGAGGCAAAGAGAATAAAGTCTTAGCCATTAGACATTTAAAAAGACAGTTGGGAGATTTAGAGACATGATGCTTATTAAAATAAATGGAAGCCGTGTGTCTAAATCCCCTGGTCATCCTTGAAAATCTTGTCCCTAATATTTATCTTGCAGTCATTTCCAAATGGGGCACTGCATATCCCATTTCTTGTGTGTGTCTAAGTGCAACTGGACAGTGCAACCAGGATCACACAGGGGCCGAGCCCGGCACAATGCCATATACTGCTTAATGTTCTGAGTAAGGAGAGAACGTAACAGTACAAAGCTTTGAAATGGTACAGAGCATTTTCTGGGAAACTCTCTATAGAAAAAAGTCCAAGTCCCACAGAAGTTAAGGGAACGTGGCTCCTCTCTCCCATTTCCAGAGGCTTCTGGTATGTGCAGCTCTTGGTATCAGACAGACTAACCTTGCTGCGTCCAGTGCTGTGGAGCTGATTTGTTGAGCTTTTAATAGATTCTTGACTTTCCATCCTGTTGTAAATCTTCCAACAAATATTTTTTAATTTTTGAAAGAAACTATTGGCATTGGCCACTTCAGAAATGCTGACCCATTACGCTTAAACAGGGAAGTTAGGGCATGTTAAATATCAATTGATTATAAAACCCATATTAATTGACGTTTAGCAGCTCCACTAATGGAGAGGAGCTCATTACATAGCAGTTAACCCTCAACGCATATATATTAAATAATCAATTAGTATTTATTTAACATACAATAACCTCCCTATTAGAGCTAAATTAAAAGCCTCTTTATGGAGGCCTTGCAGAAAGCACTGCACTGTGCTAACCTGAAGCCAGGAATTTGCATTAATAGCCTGAATCTTTGTTACCTCTTGTTACCCAAGATGATTTGAACACATTAAGTGAAAGACTAGAGGGGTTGTGTTTGTTACAGTCACTCCGCCCTACTACGAGGGACTCAGCCCCTGACTTATATGATGGAGTAAGAAAAAAAGTGTAGTGCAGGTAGGTATTTGTTAAACAGAGCTGTAGCCAAAATAAACAAAGTTCTCCCTGTTCTCCTGCAGCACAGCGTGTTCTGTAGGCAGATCCCGCTCCCGGGAAAGGCCAAGCTGAGAGGAAAGACGGGAAGAAGAGAAAGTCTGAATTTCTCTTTAGAAGACAGATGGAAAAGGTTGTGCTGCTTTTCCCAGGACCTTTGCCATGGGGCAGGATAACCTTTCAGCGTGTGCACGTGCCACCATGCTATGCCACCAGGGACACCCGGAGGCCAAGAACGCGTCTGAGGTCACTCGCTCCATTGCAGACAGACCATGAAATGTTAAGTTTGCCACATAGGACCGTTTTGACCACTGGGCTTGTTCTTTCTCTCATCCCTAACCCTTCAGTCTGGTAAGACTGCGCTGACACCAAACCCAGCTGGGGTGTAGGCTGTGCGCTGCGGTGACTGCCCGGCGTGAGCAAAGCCTGGGGAGATGCTGGATTAAAGCTGAACCAAAGATAAGCCTCATTTATCCTCCTGTGCCTGTCCAGCATGGAATGCAGTCCACTGATGCGATTACAGCCTGTAAAAATACAGTTTTAATGCTGTGCTACCTTTTATGAGCAGAATCTTCAATTAAAACTCTTCCTAAATGATAGGAATCGTGGCACTAAATGAAAGGCAAGTTAGGTTTCTCCAGGATAGACATGGTGCCAACAGAGCACGAGGGTGTGAACCAAATGCTGTAGGGCTGTGTGTGGGAAAAGAAATGAGAAAAGCTTTGGTAGTGTGTCTTGGGGGTGTGGAGCTCTCGCGTGGGCTGGATTCAGCTCACAGTCCCTCCGTGCAGGGAGAAAGGCCCTGCAAGCTCCTCGGCAGAGGAGGGAGCGCCGGGAGGGTGCTCCGTGCAGAGAAGTTGGGTAGTTGCTGCTAATGGGGTCCCGGCGAGATGCAGAGACCCGGCAGGTGAGAGGGACTGACACACAAGTGAAAGATCTTTGAAGTGGAAGAAAAGCATTTTCAAATGTAAAAAGAAAGGAGAATGAGGATAGAGATGGGCAGGCAGCAAGATAATACAGAAAGCAAAGAAGTGGCACGGTTGGGTAATGGAAATAGGGCAAACTGGGGAGCTCAGAAAAGGAATAGCTGAACTAAAATTACTCAAAATGAGTCTCTCCTGTGTTATGTTCTGAGCTGCCATTTATATCTGTGTGGCGTATTGAATATTAGCAAATGGATTTACTCCCACTTCTCTGTGGTGTAAGGGGGTGACAAGGAAGAGTATCGCAGGGAGCTATTCTGTCTTCCTTGAAGCCCAGGTGAGTTTTATATTGGGGTCTAATAGGCCCAGAACCTCTTCGGAGCGGAATTATATCACCCCCGCCCTACGCAATAATCTGTTTTCTGGTGGAGGAAACCTGGGAAATCAAGCAGCTTCTCCAGAAGTCAATTTTGGTTCTCCAAATGGAGCCAGCTTGAGAAATTGTCATTGATCCACTTCTGAACTTGGAGAAAATTTCCATAAAAATAATCAGATCCTCTCAGCTGCTGAAGTTTGTAACACCGCGCGTTTCACTGGGTGGGACGGGCAGGCTGGGAGAACAGGGACTGAGCAGCACTTTGGTTTCAGGTTCTTCCTCTTCACCGTATCAATTCTGAATAGGGAGTGAAGGGAAAAGCAAAATAGAACTGGAGGAGAATGGCAATGCTGTTTGAAGGGTAATAATGAACCTGATAGAAAAATTGCTTTAATCATTTTGGATCTCTTATTGAGAAAATTTAATTGTGTTTCAGGCCAGCTCTGCTTTTCAGTGCTGCTGTGAAGTATAAGGCAAGCACGCATCAACACCTGCACCTCCCAAAACTCAGGGAGGACTTTGCTGTTTACTGTTCGCTGTGGTAGAAAGAGACCTTCGTGGTCTTTTCCCTCCAAGGACAGCACCAGTCGTTTGAGCAAGTGATGGTCACCTGTATTCACAGGTATATGATGTATTTTCAGCAGCTGCAATAAATTACTTCTTTTTTCCTTACAGCTTCTGGAAACACTCCCAGTTCCTGGCCTATTCATCAGGATTGTTATATTTCTGCTGCTGAAAAGAGGGAAGTACCTTTTTCTCTTACTATTTATTAGCATGTAGCATAGCGTGAGGGACTGCGCTGGGGCGGGGAACCCCGTTGTGAGCAGCACTGGGTAAACACAGCAGAAGTGACAGTCCTCATCACAGAGCGTTAGCAATTCAAACAGCCACGTCAGTCAAAGAATTTGAGAGGAGGGATGTAACACAAGCAAAAGGAAGAATGTGACAGTTTGCAAACACTGAGTGAGTTGCGTGATTTTTCATAGGTGTGTGCGTTCTTTAGGTATCTTGAAGGAAATGCAAATGAATCTTATCCTGGGCAAGTCTATGTGCAAGCTGGGTCTGTTGGAGCTTTATGTCAGACATGTAGAAATTTCTTTCTCTTGTAGAAAGAGATAACCTAAAGGCTTTTTGAAAATTTCAGGAAATTATCCAAGGCCCGTTTTTGCCTAAGAGAGCAGGGGATATATCACTGAGCCCAAGGGAAGGGCAGCCTTGTCCTAATCTATTAATAATAAGCAGTAGAAAGTAGTAAAACAGAAGCAGTGGAGCAAAAAGAAAACCAAAAAAGCCACCAGACAAAACCTGTTGATTTTCCGAGGTAAAATTTGGGGGTAGCCGGAATGTATTGAGGTTTCCTAAAACAACCAATTTAATCCCTCCACACTGCAAAGCTAACATCAAACTTAAGAAATTTAGGCTAAACATTTTCTATTATGCTGAAATTTTGCCTTAGAGAAATGATAACACAGAGACAATTTCCTTGGGAAAGAAATGAGTAAAGGATGCTGCAGAATTATTTTAGTTAAACCGACTGTAATGCTAAAAATGAATTCTGGGGCAGGACAATAAAGAAGCTCATACAAGAATATTAATTCTGCTTCCAATCATCCAAGGAGTTCAGGCACTGAAGTCAGGAGGAATTCATAGTCTGTCTGGTTTCCATGGGCTTTGGGGAGGCCTCGCCAATGCTATTCTTTCCTGCTAGATTTGCCTGTGACTCTTCAATGTTATTAGTGGAAATAATTTCCTCTATGGAGAAAGAGCCGCCTCTCCCCTGCTGCTCTGTCTCTGCTGTGGATTGCTCCATCGTACATCGTACCTTCCCTCCACCCTCGCAGGCAGCACCAAGGGCTGTGCCTGCAGGGTGTTGTTCGTTTTTTTGCCCAGTTATCCAGGCACAAAACGCCCATCCTAAGCTAATCATGAAAGACAGCCTTCTCCTGGTGAAAATACCCTGAGGACTCACCTCTCCCATGGTGCCTTCAAGGAATTAACCCGCTAACGATGGGAGAGGAGTGCTTGGATTTATATCATACATGACGTTAAAATCAGGGAGGGAGATGCCAAGGCTGAGACCCCAGGTGCTCGCCCCATCGCTTTGCTGTGCCACTTGATCCTTTCCCTGTCTCGCTGGTTCCCCGGGGAAGACCTGCTCACCCCCTGCCTCCATTCCCTCGGTGAGGGACTCTCCAAGGCCTCTTTGAAACCCCAAATGTAAACACAAGTGTGTCTAACTTTATAAAGTGTGGCTGCGAAGAGTAATTCATTCCTACCTGTAACACATTATAAAGTCCTCAGGTGGCAGGCACTACGGCAGAGTGAAATGGTTATTTTAGCCGTATCACCTCTTACGATTGCTTGTCCTCTGTCTCTGTGGAGAGGTGGCTGGCAGCAAACAGCTCCGCTGATTTAAGCTCGCCAGGCTCCCGTGTTGGGTCTCTTGCTGAAGCGCCTGAGCTGCCTTACAGGACTTGGCCATAAACTGCGCAGCCCAGGGAAGATGTGGCTTGTTTTCTGAAGGAAAGGATGAAATCACCCCGTGTATGTCCTCTATCTATTGCCTCTCTGGGCAGGGAAAACATAAATGCCTTTCCCACCATTTTATTTATTGGCTTTTCTCTGTTTCCTGGGAAAAGCCTTCGTTTTGGGTTGTTTTTTTTTTTTTTTGTACTTTTGTGTGAGTCTGCGTGGGGTAGGCGTGTGTGTGTGTTTAGGAGGTTAAAAAAATTTCTTGCTGTCAGCAAGTGATGTTACAAACCTGCTCTGACAAGGCTGGTTGTATATTTACAGTTGGTGAGAGCGAAGGCTTCATCAATCTTCACGCTTTGAAAGGGACAGGCCCGCTCCCATGAGCACCTGCTCCGAGAGAACAGCTGAACTGTGACTTTCCAGGGAGCTAGCTGTAAATTTTAGCCATTCCCCCCGCAGCCCACGCATGCTTGAGCTCTTTAACCTTCCCAGGCTGGCAGGAGTCCCAGCAATCAGTTTAGTGCAAAGACTGGGGTTCTTTTTAATTAACCTTTTGTTTCCCACTGCAGGTGTTTCAAAGTTTTTTAATGTTAAAAAGGCAGAGGAAAAAAAAAAATGTTTGCAGAGGTGCATCCACTCTCTTCTACTTTTTCTATGCTTGGTGATCAAACGGGATCAGCCTTTCTCGAATTTCCCCTCCAATTTGCCTCTTGGATGTACGTCTATAACAGCATCTGCTGGGAATATGCAGCACGGGTTCCCTTTAGGCATCCGCAGAAAGTATTCCTACCAGGGCACTTTAGTTTCATCCCGCAAGGTCACGTTTCCCTCCTTCGCGAGGCACCTGCTATTCCAACCCACTCCTCTTTCTCCAGGCAACTTCCTTCAGACACTTGACTCCCTGGATGGGTTGATGTTCTGTTTAATTAGTTTGGCCTCTCGCACCCAGCCCGCCCAGCCAGGAGAAGTTTGATTATAGACTCACCGAATGCTTCCGTAGCCTCCGATTCTTCCCTGAGCGCTCGCTCAGTGAAAGGAAAGAAACAACTTTTCCCTGCAACGCCAGACAGGCTGACCTGTGTTCACCGTCTTTAACGGTACACTGGACAAGGCCAGTGGGGAGACAGAGTTTAGAAAACGTAGTCGGAAAGCACGGGGAGAGGATGTAGATGGAGCACGCTTGGGAGGTGTAGCAGTGTTTTTGTACGTAAAAGCACTTGGTTTGCTTCAGGTAGGCTGTCCTGTTAATAAAATAAAGCTGTACCACGTTGGGAGGGAAATATTCCTGCCCTGTAGGAAAAGGGAAGTATTGTCCTGTTTGATCAATGAAATTATTAGTAGAAGAACAACCTGTTGCCTCTAGAAGAAAATTCATATGTGGAAATTTATCACAAGGAAAAAATACATTTAGGCCCCACTTAAAACAATAAAATATATCTTTGAAGGAAAGTTTCAGACTTTTCTGTATAAGAGGAATAATGGTTTCTATAATTTAATAGGTGCTAAATTTGGTGAGGAGTGCCAGCAAATCCATTTCACATAACGATATTTTATCTCCCTTGAAATGGTCATTTTCATGAATGTCTTTTTATTGGTTCCCTTGTCCCACAAAGTGTCCAAGGTGGTGCTGCTCACCCTCAAAAGCTGAGCACATACAGAGGGAGAGATGGCTGGAGAAACCTATTAATAATGGTGACACAAAAAATGGGCAGGAACTGCATGACAGTTAAATGTGCTCCCTATAAATAAAGAGCATTTCTACTTTGACCCTCAGGGCTGTGGCTTTTTAGCGCTTACTTTTGTAGGAGTTAAGGTGGTCACAGCTATTAAAAACTAAAGATAAGCTGCGAAGAAATTCAGGTGAGGATAACAGGAAAAACAGAGGGTTTCCAACGATCTCACGGAAAGTTTCAGCTAGAAGAAAATCTGAAATTGCCCCTGAGTCAGGGATTTTATTTACATAGGTGAGGGCAGTTTGCTTCTTGGTACAAGGAGTGATTTATTCTCTTAAGTATCTAATTGCAAATTCACAGAGCCAAACCTTTTCCTCACGTAGCTCTACCGAGATGGACGGGAGCGTTAGTTATGAAGGTTCATAGATTTTTAGAACCCACACAGTGTACATCGTATATAAACTAAAACTCCTGGTTATGGTTTCATTCTGGTTGGTACTTTATGCTGACTAGAGGTAGCAACCACTGCTATCACAAAAAATGAAGTGAATTTCAGGAAAGGGAACAGAGGCATTTTTCTTGGGAAAAACAAGCAGAAAGTTGGAAGAAAACCAGAATAAAATGGAACAAAGTGGAAAACATACAAGCGTAGGTATCAAAAAGGCAATATATGATATTATAGTTGGTATAAAACGGCCGGTGACATTCACAGTGAGCACACGGCTTTTGCTGCCTCCCCTCTTGTGGGCCGTATACCTGTAGAATCAAAATTGTCTGAGTTTTGCCACCCTTTGAATTCTCCCACCTTAAGCGGCTGGTTGCCTACCTGGGAGCTCCTGCAGCCCTGCCCGTGTGGAGGAACAAGGACGTGCCAACGTGTGGTCCTGAAACTGCAAATTCAGAATGAAGCAAGCAGCAAAAGAAGTGACAAGATGAGCCGTTGTGGGAAATGAAGGGAAGACTGTGAAAATGGTTATAATAAATAATAAGAAATGTTACATGGGCCAAAGGAATAATAGATCAGCAATGGAAAGACTCTAAAAGCTGCTGACAGTTACAGATAGACATTGTGTAAGGAAAAAATAATAAAAAAAAATCTCTGACAGTTTTGCCTTCATGTTCACAAAGGTGGGTGGCAGGGCAGATGCCAGAATAAAAGATAAATTTCCTTTTGCATAAAGAAGAAATATGGAAGGAAACAGAGCAGAGGTGATGGAGAAATTAAGAGTGTTAAAAGACCCTGATAGCATGTGGTCCATGTCAAACCCCTTTCAGGATTTTGAGCTGAGTCAGCAAAAAGCAGGAAAAATCTGTTGAGGGGAATGAGAACCTCTTTGAAGACCAGTAATGGAGAGGTTCCTGCAAGTGTCAAGTCTGGAGGTCCAAGGAAGCTTTCCAGAAATGGTGGTACAGAGGAAGGTACCTTGCATGGCTGTGAGGCCATTGTGTATATTGTGTATATTCTCCTATAGAAATAGGAGAAGTTATGAGTTTAATTAAGGAAAACCATCAAGGACTAAAAAATTGGAAGCTGTGCCAATAAAGGGAGAAGAAAACTGACAGCGGCTTTCTGAGGAATTAATGTAAATCATAGGCCAGGGAAAGCCAAAAGATATAACTTCTGCAGTGGCAGGAAAGGTTGGCTATAACGCAGTCGAGAAGCGTAATCTGGAGTAAAAGGGCTGAGTGTGGGCTATGCAAGTGCCTGGTCAAGCACTGGGCTGGTGGGTCCTTGCAACGGAGCTACTTGTGAGGATGCACTGGCTTGTACTACCCCGGCTGTGCGCTGGGAGAAGGTCTGATGCTGAAGGAACTTCAGGACTCAAGACAAAGCAATTACTGAGGTGAATTTAACTGAAGGATGCACAATTCAGAGACAAGGGGAAGGGAACAAATACTACAAGGGTTTGAGGGCGCCTGGCCTGGCTGGGGAACCAGCGAGCACGACTTCAACCCAAACACTGATCGGGCAATTTTCTGTGTTTCTGCAACAAGTTTAAATGAAAGATTTCTGATTCATGTACTTTAATTAATTGAAACTCCAAGCACCCCTGAAGTAAGCTAAACAGCTACCATCAGACATGATGCATCCGACTTTCCAATGGTTAACCAGGAGGAAACTGCTCTTCAAAAACTTGAATAAGTGTTTGGGGGGGAAATAGCATAATTTTGGTTCTCTCCAGCTGTCTGATGCCTATTTATTTGGTACCGAAACAGCTTTAAAGTACTCATTATCATCTTGCCTAGAGTTAGCAGGTAACAGGGACTACAGGAAGGAATTTGCCTACTAAAACTTATGTCTTATTTTTAGGAAAACTGCCTGTTCTTCTACAGAAGAACAAAACGGGAGCCTGGATCCACGTTTGCAACCAGCCCTGACAAGAGCTGCATGTCTTGCTGCTCACCCGTGCTGAGCTGCCGCTGTGCCCCACACCTGGCCCTTATTAGCTCTGCTTTGTAGAGTCATAAAATCTTTTGAGGGTGAATCCACTGAAAAAGTCCCACGAGTGCTTCTCCCAGGAAGCGACAGGAGCGGGTGAGTGGCCGCTGGCATGGGGGAGGGGGGCACATGGGGGCCTTCCTCTGAGCTCCAGAGGGCTTCTGGGCAGGTTGAGGGCAGTAAATAAAAGGGAAAGAGAACCAAAAGAGAGTTTTTCCAGTACCACTCCACAGCTTCTGCTGCCTGTGAGGGAGCGCGCCCCAACTGCCTCAGACAACCCCAGCTGCGCTGTTAGCCCCCCCCCCCCCAATATGTAGGACTGATTAATTTGTGCCTCAGCTAGAAAGAAATGAGGAAAAGGAGAAGAAACGTCTCCCTGTGGAGGCCAGCGCGTGCCCCGCCGGGGGCTGGGACAGGCTCTCCTGCCGGCGGCGCGGCTGCCTCCCTCGCCCCGTGGCGGGCGGCTCCGCGGCGGGACCGGCGCGGCCTCGCAAGAAGAACTTGGCTCAGCTTCTGTGCGCGTCTTCCTCAG
>VZSZ01008856.1:368786-391204 GCA_013398815.1 Ibidorhyncha struthersii
CTGAGGGGAGGGCGGCCGCCCCCTCTCCCCTCAGCTTTCAGCGCCTCAGCCGAGCTCGCCGGCTTGCGGTTGAGCCACTGCCCGCCGCCCGCCACTAGAGGCTGCTCCACACCTCATTAAATAAACACAAACAGCAATTAATGAAGGATCCCGTGCCGAGGGGACCCCGCGTCCCCCTCCGTGTCCCCCCCCGACGGCTGCCCCGCGGAGCTGGCGGCGGGTCGGGGCGAGGGGGCGGCGGGAATGGCGGTCCCGCCGCCTCGGCTCGCTGCCATGGGCACGCCGGCCTGCGGGGGGACGGGGGGGTCCCGACCGGGGAGATTGTCACCTCCTGTTACGTACCAGAAAGACAGAGGGACACCTGTAAGAACTTATCCCTCCAAACAAGTATATTTATATATAGCAGGAGTTCTGAATCATGGAATCACAGAATGGTTTGGGTTGGAAAGGACCTTTAAAAGCCATCTAGTCCAACCCCCTGCCATGAGCAGGGACATCTCCAACCAGAGCAGGTTGCTCAGAGCCCCGTCCAGCCTGGCCTTGAATGTTTCCAGGGATGGGACATCTCCCGACTCTCTGGGCAACCTGGGCCGGTGTTCCACCACCCTCAGAGGAAAAAAATTCTTCCAGATATCTAATCTCAATATCCCCTCTTTCAGTTTAAAACCATTCCCCCACATCCTGTGGCTCCCTTCCCTGATAGGGAGTCCCTCCCCAGCTCTCCTGGAGCCCCTTTAGGGACTGGAGGGCCGCAATAAGGTCTCCCCGGAGCCTTCTCTTCTCCAGGCTGAACCCCCCCAACTCTCCCAGCCTGTCCTCCCAGCAGAGGGGCTCCAGCCCTCGCAGCACCTCCGTGGCCTCCTCTGGCCCCACTCCACCAGGTCCATGTCTTTCCTATGTTGGGGGCTCCAGAGCTGGAGGCAGTACTCCAGATGGGGTCTCCCCAGAGCAGAGCAGAGGGGCAGAATCCTCTCCCTCGCCCTGCTGGCCACGCTGCTGGGGATGCAGGCCAGGATGCTGTTGGCTTTCTGAGCTGCAGGCACGCTTTGTCGGCTCATGTTGAGCTTCTTGTCCACCAGCACCCCCAAGTCCTTCTCAGCAGCACTGCTCCCCATCCCTTCATCCCCCAGCCTGTATGGATACCAGGGATTGCCCCGACCCAGGTGCAGGACGCTGCATTTGGCCTTATTGAACCTCGTGAGGTTCACACGGGCCCACTTCTCCTGCCTGTCCAGGTCCCTCTGGATGGCATCGCATACCTCTGCTCTGGGATCCCAGCAATCCCTGGTGGCTTTGCCAGGCAGTCTTGCAAGGAATGCATCTAAACAGACGCTCCTGCTTCCTTGCAAATGTCTCCTGAGAGAGATTTGCAAGAGATTTTATTTGTGAGTTGAATTCCTTTGTCTCAGAGGAACAGGCGCATGTGTTGTTGATCAGGCAGCACCCCAGAAATTCATTCCCTTTTCAGTTGTTTGCAAAAAAACCCAACAACAGACAAACCCAGAGATGATACCTTCACATAAATAGCAGCCCTAGTGCTGTAGCGATCGCTTTGCCAGGCTGAATGCTATCAGCAAGTGTTGGTGTGCTCTTGTAACTTACACCAAGAAAGCCGCGGTTGTTATTAATCTCAGTTCTGCTGTGAGCTGCCGCTTTCACAAAACAATATACAACTTCATTCAAGCATGCTATTGTTGTTGTCTGCCTGGCACTTTAGGCTGCTGTGTGAGGGAAGGTTTTATAGGCTCAACATTTACAGTAAGTAAATATCAGCATTTTCACCAGCCTCCTTCCTCCTCTCCCCAAAGCTCAGACTTTATTTCCGCTTCCCCCGCCCTCTTTTGCCACCAACTTGATCTTATTAGTCTGCAAAATTATAGCCTTGTCGTAAACCTGGCATTCGGAACTAAGGAGAGCCCCTAGCAGCAGCGCTCGTATTTTCATTTTGTATTTTTCATCAGTGACGTTGGACTAGGGTTGTTTTTATTATTACTACTGTTTTTTTAACACTGCTCTGAAAGGATAAAGCTGGAAAGCCCTATCCATTTCCTGGAAAAGCCAGTTTCTGTCTGTCAGTATCTCTCATGCCATGTACACTATTATTTAAAAACAGCTACAGCAATGGACAGACTAGACTATATAAGGCATTTCTCTCACTCTAATTCCCATATTCAGCGGCCCACAGTATTTCTTGTTGAGCCTTCCTGTGCTGCTGAGAGTGCATAGGAAGGCAAACCAAGAAATAAACATTAAATAAGTGCTGGTATCCTCTTTTTGCAGACAGACCGACACAACTGTATCCACACTGGGCGGCTGAGGGCTTGAGGTTGCTTCTGGCCACTGCTCCATGCCCTGGGCACACTGCTTCCATGGTGGGGAGATGCTGACTCCTGTTTCCAGCCAGCTTTTCTCCCAGGGAAGCTCATGTACAAGGTGAGCTTCACTTGTCCATTCCCTCTGCAAGCACTTCACACAGTAAACACTGCTCTGCAAATTCCAAGCCACAAATGAGTGAAGATGATACAGGTGTAGCTTGGAGGCTTCAGACTTCCTTGCAAATTAACATCATTTCTCAGAGGCAGGTGTGATTGTATCTTTGTGGGTAGCTAGGAGGGGAATGGAGTCACAGACACATTATGCAGTCTTCTTACATTTTAAGGGAGGGGAAAAAGGCAACTGACATATGAAATGTGAGAAATCAAAACTTAGCTGTTCGTTTAGGGAGACTGTGAAGGGACCATCGCCTGTGTCTGTGGGGGGAAGAGGATTTTCTGGGAAACAAAGGCACTGTCAGCTTTCATACCAGTTCTAGGCAGTCCTAGCGTTAGGCAGCGTTGCTGTTCTGCCTTTTAGTAATTTTATGGACCTGATATTTTAAGGCACCAAAGGGAATGATGATGTTCATTTGACATGTGAGATTATAAAATGGTGAAGTGTTTGTTTGCATGGCCTGGATTGGTAATGTCTGCTTTAGAGAGCTTACTGTTTTATTACCCACTTTCTGGTGGAGAATACTGGAAACAGAGAAACAGCAGAATTCTTATTATTTATTTTGTTGCAGTTAGGTTTTTATGAAGATAGGTGTACAGACGCATATATAGATATGCACAAGCAACTGCAAATATAAGACAAAAATATGAGATTTGCTTGCCAAAGCCAAATTCCTGCCAGTCTTTGAGTCACAGAGTGACAGAATGGTCAGGGTTGGAAGGGACCTCTGGAGATCATCTAGTCCAACCCTCCTGCCAGAGCAGGGTCACCTAGAACAGGTTGCACAGGACAGTGTCCAGGTGGGTTTTGAATGTCTCCAGTGTTGGGGACTCTCCCACCTCTCTGGGCAGCCTGTGCCAGTGCTCTGCCACCCTCAAAGTAAAGAAGTTCCTCCTTGTGTTGAGTTCCTCCCTATGCTCAAGTTTGTGCCCATTACCTCTTGTTCTGTCATTGGGCACCAGTGAAAAAAGACTGCTCCCATCCCCCTGGTACTCTCCTTTTAAGTATTTATAGTATTGATAAGATCTCCCCTCAGTCGTCTTTTCTCTAGACTAAAAAGACCCAAGTGCCACAGCCTTTCCTCGTAAGGAAGATGCTCCAATCCCCTCATCATCTTTGTAGCCCTTTGCTGGACCCTCTCCAGCAGTTCCCTGTCCTTCTTGAGCGGGGGAGCCCAGAACTGGACACAATACTCCAGATGTGCCTCCCCAGGGCAGAGCAGAGGGGAAGGATGACCTCCCTCGACCTGCTGGCCACACTCTTCTTGATGCACCCCGGGATGCCATTGGCCTTCTTGGCCACCGGGGCACATTGCTGGCTCATGGTCATCCTGTTGTCCACCAGGACTCCCAGGTCCCTTTCCACAGAGCTGCTCTCCAGCGGGTCAGCCCCTAACCTGTACTGGTGCATGGGGTTATTCCTCCCCAGGTGCAGGACCCCACGCTTGCCCTTGTTGAATTTCATAAGGTTCCTCTCCGCCCAACTCTCCAGCCTGTCCAGGTCACGCTGTATGGCGGCACAGCCTTCTGGCGTGTCAGCCACCCCTCCCAGTTTTGTGTCATCAGCAAACTTGCTGATGGTACACTCTATCCCTCGTCATCCAGGTCATTGATGAATATATTGAAAGTCCTTTATATATAGTCCTGAATATATTGAGTCCTTTCCTGTGACACTTGTTTGCTGAAGAACACCAGTGATTTGCTTTAATGGAGTATAAAAAGCACATGCTGGTACAAAGAAGGCTTGTGGGCAGAGATGACTAGATGGCCCATGTGGGTTCTTGTTCAACAGTTCAGCCCTGCAGTCATTGTCCAAGCTGGATTTTTTGCACCTGTGAAGAGGTGGGTAGGTATTCACTAGGGCATTTGGGAATGGAAGTCTCCCAGGCTGGGTTATGTGGTAGTAGCAACACATGCACGTGTATACATACTTTTAATCTGATTGTGCATATGGTTGTGAGTAGAACTACCCGGGCACTTTCAAGAAAAAAACCCAGACTACTGATTTACATATATACTGTATGTTTCCTATAAAGCGAGTTGGCTGGGCACTGTGATGTTTTGCTACGGTGGGTGTCCGTTTCTGTTAGCTGTGTATTGTTTGAGGGAGTAAGTTGAATTCTGCCTCTAGGAACATGTGTGTGTTTGATATGGAAATTGAGAAATCTGAGCTGATGAGATGTTGCAGGTGTGCAGCTGGGGGCAGAATTGAGCCCATGGTTAGTACAGCCATACAGGCATCACATCTTTCCTTCTTTCCCTGAATGCTGTCTCTGCTCTGTGAAATATTCCCCTTGTCCTCCTTTTCTCTTTTCTGCAAAGACCTCCTGTAGCATTTTCTGTGCTTATAGCTTTTTATAGGACTTGCAGCTCTGGAGTTTCATTGCTGCTCCCTAATCAGTGTTAATTCTCCTCATTTTAAGGTTTTAAGAATGTACATGCTCTACTCTTACAAACTCTGTAAAATGCCACTAGTGTGTCTTGGGATGATCATACTTTGTATACAGATGCGTTGCTATTGTAAGCCTCTGTCTTTCTATGGTACAGTTACCAGAAAATGGATTAAAAATTAAATGAACATATTGCTTTGTTTGTTTGTTTTTAATGAAAGCTGTTTTCCAATTACCTCCTTATTTGATCAAAGATTGCATCCGAGTTAATTGTGTGGTTTTGCCCAGTTTATGATTCTTTCTCTGTGATTACATCAAAGATACTGGGTCAAGTATTGTTTACATTGTGACGCGTGTAAACTCCATAGTAAACCACACTCACACGTCTTTCCCAAGGCCAAAGCAGTGCATGGAGATATGTCTGTAACTAAATTAAATGCACAACTGTAGGCATGTAGTTATTTGACATCAGCATGTCTCACTCTTTTCAAGAAAATTTTCACCCCCTGCTCCAACTGACATTTAGTCCTTGCGTTATATACTGGATGTATTTTATAGCCTTTGGTAGAAGCAAGAGATTGTCCACAAATTGCGTGTGCTACTCGTTTATATCCCTAATGATGTGTGCGTGATGGAGCAGGTCTGCTCTGGATTATGTCAGTTTGAAAAGTCTTGCAGCCATCTTTTAAATGCTGTTGCACCTTGTTTTGCAGTGCTGTGCCATGCTTCAGACTGTTCCTCTTCCAACCTCCTTCGATGTTCATTTCTTCCATCATGGGCTCCTTTCTCACCACACAGCTTTGAAAAGGTGAGAACACTGTGAGGCACGGCTGATACCGGCTTTGCCCACAACACTCATTGCTGCCAAAAGTAGTTACAAACCCTGCATTTGATACCCTCCCACTTGGTGCCAGTGGGGCTGTTCTCACCAGGGTCACTGTCCAGCTGCTGTGTCTCTTACAGACCATCATTTTGTGCCCATGTGATGGTTGTCTTGAACAGAAGTCATTCAAGACCTTTTTCTTTTTCTACTGTCCCATCGTATGGATTGACTTTAGAATCAGAGTTTCCATCAACAGCTCTGTAGATATTATTCACAGTGTGGTGATCTTTGTTAGGAGAGTTCGTCTATCTGTTGGGATAGACATAGCCACAGAGAAATTGGTACCGACGTTTGATGACCTATGTTAAGCAGGAAAAGGAAATCACCGCAACAATTGTGTTTGTGGCACATTGTCAGTAACCAGCTTCCTAATCACTTCTGTGAAAATACCGCAAGGAAGTTTCCAGAAATCAGTCCTTTTTGGCTGCTTATCAGAAGATGATGCTCTCTGTTCTCCCCATGAAATATGTGGATGGGAACTGCAATGTCTGTAGATGACCTGGAATATATAAGCCCTTTATCACACCTACTGCATTTAATGCTGCTTTTTTTTCCTTACAAGTAAAATGTTCCCAAGTGACTGGCTGATTTTTCAGAGTTTTACATTACTCTCTTGGCTCTCTGGTGGAAAAATGTACAAATATTATGACAATGATGTTCCTGGTGACTGTGACAGTGTTGAGTGACTCATCACAGTCAGATATTCTGCTGAGTTTGTGTGGCTGTTGTGAAAATGACATTCAATTAATTTGGTTAGCAACATTAAAATTGATTACTGTCTATGAAAATGATAATTTGGAAATCAGTTATTGATTAACATAAGACCAAGATTCCAACTGTCTCAGCATATTTAAAACTTGTGTGAAAAAAAAGCACTTTTTTTGACTCCTGATGTTTTAGCTGAGAGGCATGTTCCCTTCATTTAGTGTGTTGTTCCAGAGTGGATCCTCACCCATCTTCTTTCATGGGCTAGAGAAACTGGTCTGGATAGTAAATATAAAATCCGTGCTGACGTCTTTACTGCCAACACCTATTTCTTCATTTCTTCTTTGTGCTGTTGTTACCTAGACATTGTATCTGACACCCTAGGGCGTCCCTCCTGGCTTAACAATAGGTAACAACAGAACAATTAATCCAAGAACACTTTGTTCTCTACCTACTTGGATGGGAAGGTAGGAAACTGTTTCTAATTCTGGGTCTTTTGAATGGGAAGAAGCACTGCTTTACTGCCACTGTCTCAGCAGTCAAATGAATGTCAAAAATACTGCTATTTTCTTGTGTTTACTATTAAAATCAAATGTAATACGTGTTTTTACAATTAGTATCAGCACCACTGTGTGCTTACACTAAGAAGCCCAGCTGTTGACTTAGCCCTACGTATGTCGGGGCTGTACAAAAAACATAGTTAAAAGGAGGTCTTGGCTGTGATGAACAGAATCTGTTACTTGAATCTGAGCGGAGATTCTGTAATTCTGATTGCAGGTGATCCCAAGTAATTCATCAACAGTAGTAGTGATGTTGCTCTAAACTGACACCACAATAGCAGACATGAATCTGGCCCGAAGTGTCTCTCTAGCGTGTTCCTTTAGCAAATTAATATTAAGTTTTGTCCCCATTCCTTCTGTGGAGTGCCTTTGCTGCTGTGTCTTGCTGCACTCTGCAGGGACACAGCGAGGCTATTTTGCAGAGACAATGTCTAGCTTTGCATTCACGTCTCTTAGGAGAGAGTACCTATGATGCCTTTTTGGCCTATATTTCATATTGTTCTCTGCGAATAACAGGATCCGATGATTGAAATCTACTACGTGGGATCTGAAATGAATTGTTGGCTTTCTCATGAAACGTTACGTTTCTCCATTTCCTTCCCCTTTGCACACATATACATAAGTGTGCATTCACACAGACACACTGGGGCTTCATCATACAGCAAATTGCTTATACACATGTAAGCAAATATCTTCTCAAATCATCTCTTATCACCAAGTGGGGTGTGGTGCTTGTTGTTCAAGGGGTTGAGGTTGCCTTTCAATCTGCCAGGGCCAGCCTGACACCAAAAATAAACAGCATAAGCCTGGAACGGTTGTCACAAGGGGCAGAGAGAACTTGTCAGGCAGGAGTGTGTGAGCCGGCAAGATGATAATGTGGCATGACACTTCTGAAATGAGACACCGGTTGCCATGGTGAGGAGTCAGGAGGGACTCTCTCTCCAGAGGCTGAAATAAAACATGCTTTAAATGATGTTTGATTAGAATTTAGATCATGTAACTGAGTGGCTGGACCTTTTTTTTTTTTTCCTTTCCTTTTTTCTCCCTGCCTTTACTTGTTGTCGTTGTTGTCTTTGGCTGCTGGTGGAGTTCACTTTGGGAAGAAAGGGCTCTGGGTCCAGAGCAGCCCCTGCTGTAACCCCCCTCGCTCCACCACTTCCAATGTGCTGAGAGGTTACTTAGTTCCATGCCCAGTCAATTATGCTCCTTGCTAACTCTGCTTGCATTTTCTACTTGAGTCTATCATAGTTTAAACCAGTTAAAAATGATTCCCTCTGTTCTGAAAAACAGTTAATCAATAACACCCTGAGAATATTTCTTGTCTTCGTTTGCTTTCCCTGACCAGTCTCTACTCAGGGTATCCGTCATCTTGTTAATATATATTAAAAATACAGCCCATGAAAGCTTATGCACAATATCCTTCTTGGACTCTTCGTATTAAAGGAGGATGTGAATGTACATGCGTGTGTATGTGACAGTCTAAGTGTTAAAAGGAACCTGAAATGGAAAGAATTTGAGAGGATAATGCAAAACAATTGTCCTTGTCGCCTTGTAAATGGAACGGGATGTTTAAAAGTAATTTTAGCTTTCTGTGCAGTTTTAATGCGTTTTTCATGTCTTTCCCAGCAGAAATGGACAATAAAAGAGCTGGTTCTGGGGTACAGAAATGTCTAACTGTGGTGCTTTTTAGTATATCCAGATGTTTAAAAATCTTGAAGCAGGTATCGAATGTCTGGATAAATCTGCTGGAAGACAATAGTCATCCAACTCCAGTGCTGTCTGGATGCAGACAAAAGCACTCAGCAAACAAGGGCAAATGCACCAAGTTCTGCTAATTTCAAGATTACCTGAGGGCCAGCTATTTATTGATGGAAATCAGCTAGTTTACCTGGTGCTGATGCACACAGAGTACTAGGGCCTAAGATTTGCTAGGTGTCCTCTTTAATTGGTTGCGAGCGGAAGGTGTTAAAATACAAGGGATTTTTTATTTTTTTGGTTGCTGAAGTGAACTGACTTGATGACTCACTACTGGGAGTTAAGTCCGTATTGGGTAAGTCAATGCAGAAGCAAGTGTTATTGGCAAGTTTTTCACTGCAAGGCAGAAAGTCAAACGATCGTGGACACTCTACTATAGTCTACACTGGGTGGAGATACTTTGTACAATGGTAAAATTCCCATGGAACTGTGAGCAGGGGGGTGTGTGTGTAGCTAGTAATGATATTCTTACATACACACCACAAGTGAGCTTCCCCTTTATCAGCACATTTAAATTGTGGTCATTTTCTTTGGTAATTGAAATAGTTACGCCAGGCCAGTGAACATGTGACTACAAGTACGTTTTTCTCAGCTATTAAAATCTCTATGCAAGACCATGCTGATTAGAGTTTCTACTGTGTGTATTTAGAGGAAAAAAAGACTATATAGTGGCTATGCATGAGACAGAATGTATTCTAGGAGTCAGAGGATGCCCTGTAATTTATGAGAGACAAAGAGGTACATTAGATATTGTTAGAATATGTAATAACCCTCTCACAATAATTTATTCGGCTTGCAAGGTTAGGATCTCCATAATTCTTGGCTGCACTCTAATGAAGACTGCTGATGCTTATTATATATTTTTGTGTACATTAGAGGTACCTGTGAATATATGGATAGTGTACTTGCCTCCTGCTACCCCACTACTCATGGAGCTGCCAGTGGGACTATATTGTGTGGACCATTTGTCTAAATAGTCCAGGAAAGTGCATCAGCTGTATTGGCTTCTTGTCAGCGATGCTCTGTAACTTTGTGCCCATAAAATCATCTTCTGCAGATTTAGCCTGCTTTTCTCACACTATTAGGTCACCCCTGGCTCCAGGGTGACACAAGCATCATCAGAAAGTCATGGTCTTCAGCAGTACATGCTGTCCGTCAGCAGATACAGATAAACCAAATAGATGTTCCCCCAGGAGTTTTAAACTGGGTGCTCAAACCTGATTAATTTGTTGGTGGGATGGGTTGGGGTGGTCTGGGCTGAGAGGAAAAAAGGAAGGGAAGAAATTAAAACTTTCCTTCCCCCTAGAACTCAGTGGCTTTCCGTAAAACTTTGCTCCAAAATCAGTTTATGATTCCACCCATAAAGTAATTTCCAAGTGATTTATTACCATCTGACAGGCCACTCCAGGATTTTTGGTGACATTACATGGGTCTTTTGAGATTTACGTTCAAATTTAATGGTGATCACTGCAGCCAAATGGATGAAAAATATCCATTTCTTTACCACTGTTTCTTGTATTGGCCTCAGGGATTGGAAAAGTAGGTCTTTTATTTAGTTACACTGTCAGCAGCAATTTTGATGTGAGTTCAATTGCTCAGTTTGGAGTTCAAATGTTCCAGTTTGAATACAGCCATGTGGGGTTGTAAAGCATCTTGAAAACTGCTCTGCTGCTTGCCCCATGTCTGCATGGAAAACTGCCCAGGGACTGTGATGGTCATTGCTGCATCTAAATACCAAGTATGAGATGGAAGTAAAGCCAGAGAAGAAAGGGAGTGTCCTTTTTGAAAGAACAACAGAGAGAACTGAGAGTGCATGGGTGAGAACCTTGCTGAAGGCAGCACGGACCTTCGATGGGAGGGTGCGCCATACATCAAGCATGTTCCTTTATGTTGTGGAACCTCAGTGTGGAGGCAGAATGTGGTAGGGTGGTGGGAAGAATTAGGGAGCACGTATCAGATGAAGCAATGGGCCATATCACGTGCAGAGTCTTACCCTACAGTATAAATTCTTGGTTCCTAAGGTCCAGAAGGGAGAAAAATGTTGATACTCACAAGGCAATGGAGGTAAGCAGGGAGAGAGAACTTCAGGTAAGGAGCTCAGTGCTAAGAGAGCTGGATGAATTGGTAGAGTGATGCCAACATCGGAGTAATGAGAGGAAAAACATAGTTTTGAATGGGGAATCCTCAGTCTCTCACTCAGTTTATGGGTGGTTTTCTTCTGTTAGAGACTTGCACTCCTGGCAGCCTCATCTTATAACCAAGATGTTTTTCTGCTTAGGTGATTGCAGTATGTGTTCTGTTCACATCATTCTTAAGAATCAGTGGTAAGGAAGGGGTTAAGATTATTTAACTATAGGGCTTTTTTGAGCATATTAATTAGGTATTGCTGTATTTTATCACTATAGTGCACTTTGTACAGCAGTTTTAAAAATGCTTTCAGTAGTGTTTGCTATGCTTCCTGCAGTCTAATCTGCCAAATAATTTAGGTTATCCATGCCATGGAATTTACTTAACACTGACGTAGAAATTAGCCCTGAAGTGCTGGAAGATCCCAGAGCTGCTGATTATGGTTGTCTGATAAGAACATAGGCATATAATGATTTTATACAATGTTTTCATCTGATGATTCATCTGGTTTTGAAGGCAGTCAGCATTTGGATCATAGAGATGCCCATTATGATCCTCACCACCAGTAAGGAGTCATGAGAGAAGCCACTCTTGCAGGCTACTTGGTTTGCAAGGCTGCCATATTAAACGGCAGGTTCTCGTAGCAAAGCTGTGTCTCTGGCCTTGATTCAGGCAAGATCAGTCACAATGGTAGTGGCACTAGTTAAATAGCTAAAAGTTGTTTTGATGATGCCCCATCCCTGGAGATGTTCAAGACCAGGCTGGACAGGGCTTTGAGTAACCCAGTCTAGTGGGAGGTGTCCCTGCCCATGGCACTGGGGGGTGGAACTAGATGATCTTTAAGGTCCCTTCCAACCCAGACCATTCTATGATTCTGTGGTTGTTCCTTTCCCCTTCCTGATTTGGGACTGTAATAGCTGTAGAGTTCAGTGAAATGGTTTCTGTCAATACAGGGGTTGATTTGCTTCTAACCTGGTACGTGTCTGACGCTGAAGACAAAGCTCTTTTTCACCATGGTGCTGCAGGTACTCAGGAGACAAGAGCTGCAGTCATTTACGATCCTTTTGCAACTCTGGAGGACGCGATGCTTAGTGTGGAGGTGTTTGCAGATACAGGGATTGTGGAGACTTCTCTGCGGATTCCAGCAAGGCCAGGATTTCACCTGTGGTCCGAAGTGATCTGATCAGCCTTTTCTGCCCTGCTCTTAGGGTAACTACGAGAGCCTGGTCTCAGGTGGCTTCTCTAAATTTGAGTGAGTTATGTCAGTTCAATCCTCCTTTAGATCTCAATCTCTCATTTCAGAGCAATACTTCTTTCTATTAATTCTAGCTTTATCTATTTTTTTATTGAATCCACAGTGAGGTCACTACAGAACTATAAAGCTTGATAATGTGTCTCTTTGAGAGTGCTTGATTTCTGCATATGGCTGTCTAGAATATACTCTGCCTATTGAACTTGAATGCATCTAATCAACTTCTGAGTACAGAGTTCTACAGCGTAATTAACAAAAAGCAAAGAAGAAATGATCTGGAAATTATTATATAACTTCTTGAAATACCTTCTGTGGAAACAGATTATTTTTTTTTCTTGAATCGAGCATTAAAACCTACAAGATTATTCCATGGGGAATTTTCCAAGTTTTCTTTTCCCGTCATGTTTCCACACTCTCTTGTCTTCCTTTCCTTCGGCCAAAGCACATACCGCTTCACCACAATATTTGCATGTGCGGTTGTAGCACACAGCTCTTCTGATCCCACATCAGGTGTCAAATCTTTAATATGATTTCCTACATGTTTGACTAATCAATGCAGAACATCATCATGAAAGATAATTTTACCCTCTGGCACTTCAGGGACAGGATAATGAGGCCTGGTGTTTTCCATTTTTTATTCTTCCACAAGAATCTACATTTTTTAGTCCCAGCTAATTGATTTAAGTTCATGGAGGAAGGTTTTTTTCCCCTTTCCCTTCCAGTATCTTGGATATTAATGGATTCTAGTGAGCTAGCGGAGCTGTGTGATCAGTATGTTTAGAGATTCAATATACTGCCGTTCTGACCTTTCAGAAGCCCAGGGAAAAACATTAGGCCCAGCATGTTGATCCCACATGAACACTGAAATCTCAGGCAGGTTGGAGCTGCCTGAGCTGGCTGGAGATTGGGGCTTTCTGCATGAAGGGAGGGTTGTTCTCAAATTGTTTGCCAAATGGGAGGGAACTTGGTCTTGCAACCCAGTGAGAAGAGGGGAGATTTATGGCCTCGCTTAGGCAATGGTGGATGGCAGAGGGATGGAAACCGAAGCTTTCAGAAGAGATCAGGCGCCCATGCATTGCTCTGGAAAGCCTGGCCAGAGAGCATGGCGTAGCAGGGCATGAGTGATAAACCGCGGACACAGGCTGGATCTCTCAGCTCCTGCTCCCCTGATTTCATCGGAGAATCATTATCCCTTTCCTTTTCAGCAGGCTGTGGAGCCTTGCTTTTTTTGGAGGAAAGCTGGACAGGCCCCTCACTGATCGTCTGTGGAGTTGAAGGAATGGGACAAAGCCCATTCCAGCAGTAGCTGAATTCCATCCATCTCAGCAAAAATATATGTTAGTCTAAATATCCTGCCCTGAGACAGTGTGAACTAGCAAGTAAAAAACTGTTTTACTGACTGAGGCACCACTGATAGCATGATAGCACTGATCGACATTTCCCAGTCACTGATGTTGTCCCTACTGGCCACTGATCCACTGGGTTCACTGGATGAAACCTAAAAGAGAGCATACTCCTGATGCAACATGTACCTGAGGCTCTCAAAAGTGTGATCTAGACATGTTTTTATGAATAATTCGTATATTTCTTCTGTATTTTACCACTGTTAACTAGAGTTATTCTTGTATTATTATTTTTTTTTTTAGGGATGGCAGCAGCGTATGACAGATTTGTTTAGGGTTATCCCTATTCATAAATTAAGTGGCAGATAAAATTTAATTTTTCTTATAAGAAAAGCCTATAGCTCCTTAAATTGCTCATTTAACATCACTGAAAAGTAATACTCCACTTTAGAATGGACATCGTATTAACTTTAAAAGGCCTATTTAAAGTGACGGTTGTCAGTGAGTGAAAGCCAGATATGGTAATTTCGAGTTACAAATCAGAGTGAGGAAACTGTAGAATGGACAACCTTGTTAACACAAGCGCGACGGAGGAAGCACCGGGGTCAGAGTGCCAGCACGGGAAGGAATAAAGACACAGCACCAAAAATATGTCCTATAATTAGGGCAGCTGTAAGAGTCAAGGTTGAAGATTCTTCACCATGACATGTCTGATATAGAAAAAGTGATAGCCAAGAGTAATCACTTACAGGCACCGAGCCTTAAAGGAGCAGCACTGCACTTACCCTGGCTGGGGCAGGGAAGCCTGTAAGACAAAGAATGGGGGGCATGGGTGACTCTGAAGCAGTGTGTGTGGGGAAGGGGGTAGGGAGGAGTTGGAAATTTCAAGGGTCAACACTCAAAGGAACCAAAAACTAGAAAAAATTGCTCACTCAGCAGAGAGGTTTTCTGATCACGGTGTGGAACAGAGTGGTAACTCAGAGAGTGGGATGGGTTACGCTGTGTGCTGGTGGGGGTATCCCGGGTTTAGATCTGAGTGAATGGGCACAGAATCACCCCTGGGGGGACACCGAGGGAGGAAGATGACAGGAGGAGGCCAAAACAGTGTGGTTTTGTTTGTAAAGGGACAAACATAGGCGGGCATGGGTGCACGGGGCAGCAGGAGAACAGAAGCTGGGGAAGGCAGAATTAGGTGGGTGCACAACACGGTCATTCAAATGGCACAGAAAGAACCCCAGCTCCGAGCAGCGAGCAATCAGAAGGGCACACATCCAGTTGGATGAGCAGCAGAACGTGGGATGCACGATTGCTTCCTCCACCTTGGCCTTCCCTGGGGCCAGGTCTCCATCAAGGGGAGGGACAGAAAACACGGCTCAGACCCTGGAGGTCAGCCTGCAGAGATCTGCCCCTTCATTTGGGTTTGGTGAGTAGTAAAACAGGAGCTGGAGCCAGTGTGAAGCACGCTCCACACTTCTTGTGGGAGCCTTCATGGGCGTACGTAGGAGTGGGGAGTCTTCCTCAGCATCCTGACGCTGCAGACCTGGAGAAGCTGGTGTGACCTGGCCTGTGGTGGTTGTCTGGTGAATGGTCTCTTCTCTTCTCTGCGATGCCCAGAGGAAGATCCCTTGCCAGCTAGGTCAGAGTGGAGCAAGGAGACATTTCTATTAGTGGAGAATGTCTCCGTATAATGATTCCAGCTTCCTGGGAATCCCTCAGGATCTGTGGAAACCTTCCAGGCTTTATGCCTCCTCTGTGACCCTCTTCAGCAATGGCTGCATAAAAGCCCCAGGAGGCTGTCACAGGAGAAGCCTTCTCCTCTTCTACTGCCTTCTGCTGTATTTCCCTGGGGAACGATCGAGTCCAGGCCGTTAATGTGGGGTGACATGGGCACATGCTTTTCTCCCTCGGTCCCCACCACCCCATGGGATCTACTTGAAAGGATAAAAGAAATTCAGGCTGAACAAATGCCTTAACCCCCAAACACTCTTCTTTCTCTGCATTAAAGCGTATTCCACAAGAACTGGTGTGATGTAACATAACCCACCTCCAGCTGAGCTTCCCTGTCCTGCATCGAGAGCCCGCTGGCTAGAGCAGGGACATGTGGGCAGCACTCGCTCTCTAGCTCCACATTTCCAAATAAATCACAACACCTCTCTGGACAAGCCCATTCCTCGTCTAGGCTGAATAATTTCTTACAATATTTAAAGGTTTGCAAGTAACAATGATGAGCCCTTAAGAGAGGGACTGTTTGACCTTGCTTTGGGCTGTTGTGTCCCCCTCCCATTGCTGTCGCGGATTTGGTTACCTGAGAGGTATTTTTGCCTACCTGCTCGTAGAGCCAAACCTTTCTCCAAGGGCAGGAGGATCAGCCTGCCTCTCTGGACATCTTCAGCATCCATCGTTTGGGTTGCAGCGTGCTCGCTGTGGGTTTCAAAGGCTGAAGGGAAGAAGCACCGCTCCTTTGCACAAAACCCCCGAGAACAGTGGCTGCGGCACCGGACAAGGAGTTTTCTGGCAGATCAAAGGCTATGAGTCGTACAGCTTCTCATGCAGCCCCTTTGTCAGCCAGTTTGTTTTGCCTTTGTCTTTGTCGACCTGTACTTGGGGACGCTAATTCGATTTTCCATTGAGAGGTGCGGATATCTATATTATTTTCCTAAAACTCCAGAGAATATTATAAATTTCTTTTTATTGCTTCCAGCCATGTTATTTAAAGTAATTAACCTTAATTTATAAATTTTTATATCAAACTGCCTTTTAACTTTTAGAACTGGCAGGAGAAGTCCATTTCCCAGGGCTCCTAATAGTTCTCCATTTAATCAAAATTCATCCATCAGATTCCAGTGTTAAATCATCTTTTAATTGGGAGTTACATTCTGGTTAATAGTTTTATAATTCGCCGCCTCTAATAGTTTTTACCACAGGGATCTACTCCATTTTTTCTCACTCTATTATTCCTGGTGTTCAGCAGGGACATTTTAAAAACGTTCACTTCCCCTGCCTGTTCTTTGTGATCTCATTAATTCTTGATAGCAAGTTCCCTTTCTCCTCATTACTGGTGCATAACTACCTTTATCACTAGGTGAAACCTTACTCATTTCTACAAGCGCTCTCCAAATTTTTTTCCCCCCTTTTTTTTTTAAAAAAAAAAACATCTGCAATTTAGTTCAGCACATAAGATTATATGTACTGTGTATGGTCTTGGCACTTGGCGTTATTGAGACTTCAGACTGGAGATTTTTGGGGCAAGAACTTTCTCTAACTTTGTGTTTGCGCAGTGTTTCTCACAGTGGGGCCCTGACATTAGTCAGGTTTCCTAGGAGATACATCCGATCAAAAATATAAATTGCTGATACTGCTGATGTAAGAGAACAGTCATAAAAAGGAATTGATTGACAGGAGTGGCAGATCTTTCTGGAGGGGGTCGTTTGACGTGAACCCACGTGCCTTTTGCATAGTATGTGTTGGTAGCTGCTACTGACGTTCCCTGGCAAGAGAGGAGCAGAATCAGGCCTCCGCTCTTCTTCGTACCAAATGCTGCCTTACTTGCAGATGAACTCGGCAGTGGAGCACTTAATGCAAATGGCCTCGCTCGATGCAGCCTGGCAGTTAGGGCAGTGTTACATTAGCTTGGTATCCTCCCAAAACAATAAAAAGAGCCCGAGGAGAAGTAAATAATGTTGTATATGAGGTAGTAAAGCCAAGCTTGTCGTTTTTCAAAAAATGCCTAGAATTAGCGTAAAATTAAATTTGAAACCTTAATCCTCCAAGGGCTGATTCGCAATTTGCAGATCCACAAAACCTCTGCAAATTACCCTACCAATCCTACTGACAGTCTTATAGGAATATGTTATATTGACTACCCGAAGTCAGCCTCTGCAAAGAAGAGTGCATTGTAAAGTGCCATTGGTAAGAGTAAGGAAAAACAATCTCCCCGGGTTTATGTCTTAGTCCCGTAGAATCATTTCATATATAACTTCCTATAAGAAAAATAGGATGGACAAGTGTAAACAGAATTATTATACAATTATAGTGGTCCTCAGAATAACTATAACGCTGTCCACAGTAATTTTTATGTCTTCATAAACTACTAGCGCTGCAGTATTCTTTTAGCCCTTCTTTCGCCCCACGCGGTAATATAATAACTTTTCCTACTTAACGTATGCATCAGTGCGGTAATTTGATATGACAATGATTACGAAATACTCCAGCAGTTTTAATTGACTAGTGTTGAGATCATATCACCAGAAACAGACAAGATCTTATCTCATGTATGACTTCCATCCTGCCTGACTGTTACAATATTTATGTTAATAAGGATCGCAGGCATTAGCCAAGTATTAAGTCCTCAGCTGTGGTAAGTACATTTAGAAGCGAACAATAATTTCACAGACTGCTGGCCACCCTTTCCTTTGAGTGCAGTAGTGATAAATAAATAAATAAATATTTAGCTTTTCGCTAGGTACAAAATAGATCCAAGGAGTTTTTATGTCCGGAGCCTAGATTTCAGGATTTCTTATGAGAAATATTACAGTAATTCAGCGGTTTAAAAGTTGCCAAAGCTTGGTACTGTGTCTGAAGAAATTACCATAGAAATCTAAACCAGTATTATGCCTCTTGTATGCATAGCAGGCATACTATTACCTCCTCTTTTGTTGCTGCTGCAAACATTTACTTGGAGAGACCTTATTGTCGATGAATTTTTGACAGAGGTCAAAGTATTTCTGAGTGGAACTGAAAGAGGTCTGGGACTTGTATCAAACAGCTGACAGCATCAACAATAGTGTGTTTACTCATCCCGCATGCTGGAAAAAATTAATTAAAAGTGTTTGTGAGATGTTCTGAGCCTGCAGAAGCCTTAGATGCTTTTGGTAATGAGCATGCTGGTCTTGTCCGTGGGTGGAGGAAGCACCGCAGTTGGCAATAGATCTGTTGACTGGAGATCCTTGGGGTTTCTTTGGTGGGGGTGTTTAGCAAAAAGGCGATTGAGTGTTGCGATGAGTCAATGTGCGACTGGGGTAGGAGATCCCCCATGGATTTTGTTTCATGCTGTCAGCAGTGACACGAGTGCCAGGTACAGATGGGTCCCTGTGGCTGCTCTGGACCTTTGTGCAGCCACATGGCATTTGTGATGTGAGGAAGGAACTTCTCAGAGGTGTGTGGTCAATGATGACAGTTTTTCCCTTTCCTATAACAAAACACCTGTGAATCAACCTGTATTTTTTCACATCTAAGATTTTTAAAAAGGTCCAAGAGTGCAAGTTCTCCGAAACATTTCTTAATTTTGTAATGTCATAAATCATTCCTAGTTTTAAAATACTCATTCCAACAGGAAGTTGGTCATCCAAACAACCATGCAGAAATGTAGTTGCTATATCGCATCACTCTGTTATGTGCCCATTCTGGTCAAACCTCATGGGATCTTGGTGAGTGCTCAAATGCTGTCCTGCAGAGAAGGGAAGACCTCAGGACACAGAAATCAAAGCACATATAAGTGTTCATTTTTTTTTATTTGACTGATGTGCACTCAGGGTTGGGTTCTTGCAGTACTTAGCCTCCTCTTACTTTTGGGTCATTTTAATAACAGGGGAGAGTACTCTGTCCTTTTAGGTAGTGACGCTGAAACCTCTCAAAGGCTTTGCAAACTCTTATGAAAAAATGCTTCAAAATTTAATGAGATGTAGTAGCTTTCTAATAGACTTTTTGAAATTTCCTTGAAAAATATTGTCATCTTAGAGAAGGAGCTTTATCTACCTCCATGTATGCACATGTGTGTAGGAGTATAAAAAAAGCTTGTTTTTATTTCAGTGGGACATGAATGATTTTTTAAGGAGTTTTGTTGGTTTCTGGCTTTTCGGTGCAGTTTTTCATTACAGAACTTTTTTTTTTTTTTTTTTTTCCCCCCAGGTAATATTGAATGTATCTTATAGAGGTCAGAACTTACGAGGATTTATCTAATCATAGTCACTGAGGACCTTGGACTCATACTGCAAAGTCCTGGCTGTTGGTCACTTGCCATCATAAGCCTCCCAGGAGTCTCTGAAAGAGTTGCGTTCTCTTTTACATCTACAGACGGGGAGACCATGGGTAAAGTTTCATTGTTGTGTATTTTTTTCCCTGTAAAACACTGACTGCTACAGTATTACAGTCTTTGTCTTCACCTGAAGTGTTCAGTGCTGGGAGATGCAGATCGTGGAAGACTGTCCTGAGAAAACAGCTCGATGTATCCTGTTCTGGATCCTGTACTTCCCTCATATAAATAAACCCACTATGAAATCAGTGCCTTAAAGCTTTTCTAGACCTGGGCCAGCAGGCTAAGCACCTTGTAGACTAATGCCCCAAATTCAAATAAATCCCATCAGTGGTGCAAATTGAAGACTGGTTGGACATGAAACCCAGTGCGTTTCATTTCATGAATATATATATATACACACACACTTTTAATACTTGGCCACTTAAAATATTCATCAAGTATTTTCATTCTGTTACTCTTCACTAATGCATTTTTAAACGCATTTCTCTCGAATCAGCCCAGTCTCCTCTTTCATGAATCCTTATCTCTGTCCTATGGGCATCTATATCCCTGCCCTAATATTCTACTGTACAAGTACGGAGCTGTTCACAACCCTAATCATACAAAAACAGATGATTCATTACTGAAGTGGATGAAAGAAGGCATTAAATATTGGCATAAAGGAGAAAAGATAAACTGGTACTGGAAGGTTCATCTCTATTAGCTAAAGTGTTTGGGGACACCACAGAAATAAACCTAGGGTTGTAAATATTGCCCTTGATTAGGAACCTGCAATGAAATCCAGGAGAATGAACTTCTGTGCCCTATTGAAGACAGCGGTCTGCCTGCGTGGCTCTCGCTGATCAGAGGTGGAACACACAGCAGCTGTCCTGGGTACAATAGTTAAGGATTTGGGCTCGGTGTTACACTGTTGGTAACTGTGGGCATTGACAGTAATGAAATAACTCAGGAAATACTGAAAGCTAAAAAAATCTTGTGGGCTCTTTTGAACTGCAGTGCAGACCTTGGGGATCTTCATCTGTTGGCTTTTCCTGTCAGGTTGGAGGATTAAGGACTTCTTTTTATTTTTTAAGGCACAAGGCAGCTGAATTCACTGGACTTCAGGAGCCGAGGGCATAAGGAGAGGACCAGATCTTGTAAAACTTTTGATTAAACAAAAAAACAACCAGAGGGAAGCAACCCTGCACTGCAGAATTGCACTCCTGCAGAAGGACATGGTGATTTGGAAGGTAATAAATACCAGCGCTGCTTTACCATGCTGGTCTCAGATATGAGCTAGGAGACAATGGGTGGCCAGGAGCAAGCTGTCCTCTGCTGCATCAGCCCAGCTCCTGAGGATGAGCCTTAAACAAGAGGCTGGTGGCTGAGCAGGGCAGCGGGCACTGGGTGGGTAGGCAGGGAGAGCAGGCTGCTCCCCTGCAGCAAATTTGCCACCCTTGCCTCAGCTGTGGGTGGTTAGCAAGACCCTGGGGAAATAAGTGAGGAGCTGGGGTGAGTGGTGCCTGTGCCAGGTTGCTGCAGGCTGGTGGGGTGTTATCTGCTTGGTACCTGCTTTGGAAAGTATGTGTAGAGCTACTGCTGTGGCTCTGAAGCTCAGATGTGAGGTCTGTGCGTGTGGTTCATCTGCTGGGGAAGGTAAGGTGTTACTGCTCTCTTCTGTGGGGCTGTGCTGTGGAGGTGGTGGGTGAGGATGTTGCTGTAGCAGTGTGGTGTCCCTGGCCTGCATAGCAGGCTTGCTGGATGGCTGCGTTTGGCTTCTTGAACTTCTGCTTGGTAGGAAGCAGCTGCTGAGAGGGTTGTAGGGCTCTGATGGTTTGTTTTTCCTTCTCTGGCCTCTGGGGATGTGCCTGGAGGTGTGGAGGCTGGCAGCCCTCTGCAGCAGAGTGGTCGCTGTCTCTGGGCCACCTCTAAGGTTGGGGCCAGAGTCTCCTCTGAAGAAGAGGAACAAGGTGAACTTCCCAGGTGGGAAGCCCCTGAGGGTTCAAAGTAAATATATTGAGCATAATTTTATTCCCCTTTATCACTCAGGTGGTTTCAGAGCAGTGCTTCTCTGGAGCCTATGTACTGGAGTCTGTGAAGTAACTGTCCCTCAGACACAAGTGAGAGGTCCCTGGAGAGCTGGGGAATCGGGGAGTTCAGAACAGTCCTGAGTATCAGCTCTCACTGCCGATGCTGTGTTCAGCTATGTGCTGTGATGTAAAGCAGCCCTAAATTACAAGCAAACAAACACAAAACCCTGTCGTTCATCTCTCCACTGTGTGGGCAGAAGCTCATCTGGTAGCCTGTAGCAAAACGCCTGGGAGGATAGCAACCAGGGACGCGGTTCAAACCACTCCTCCTGTGGAGATGCTGCAATTTAGTGAATGGCTAAGAAATAATACAGGGTGTATCGCGCTCTCCTGTTCTTTCCACGCATATTCAAACAGAAAGCATGCAACGTAATCTTGTGCGTTTATATGGGGTGAGGGATAATGGCCTTCAGCGTAAACACCGGCTATCTTTAAAGGAAGCAAAACACTCAGTTTGCGCTCCTTTGTCCCCCAGCTGACTGCTGTACCTTTTCTCAAAAAGTGGCAGTGAAGGGGGGAACCCTTACAGAACTAATTTAGTTAAAATTTACACTCCTTGATTTTGTGCCTCTTCTCTTCCTCTCTCCTAGTTTTGTAGCTATGATGCAGTATTGATCCAAAGATCTATAGGATCATACCATGGCTCCAGGTGGGTGGCAGCATTGAGGCTAGGCTTCATTTCCATCTGAATGGTGCAGAAAATAATTCCACTTTCCAGCTTATATTGCTCAGAACATTGCATTTCTCTTATTGCAGTGTATGGGAATTAGCTCTGGAGGAAAGAAATGATTCTTCCTCCCCTCCTCCTCCT
>VZSZ01008856.1:391254-422535 GCA_013398815.1 Ibidorhyncha struthersii
GGGTTCAAGGGGTGTTTCTGTGGATGGATGGTCCCCAGACTGCAAATTCCTCGTCTGGCTGGGATGGCTTCCCGCAATAGCACAGTGTGTTAAATACAGTAATAGCAGAGAGGCATACAGTTGTTCAGCTTCATTCTAGGTGTTGGTGTGAGAGGATGCATGCTGGAAACCGGCAGGACTGCTGAAGGTAGAAATGCGGGCAGCTGGAAAATGCCTCTAACCATCGCTGGTAGCCAGGCCAGCTCAGGTGGTCCACGTGAGCTGCAGTCATCTGACCTACCCATGCATCTTGAGCTGTGGGGACAGATTCTCCAGCTGTGTTAGAGTGTGTAGCACAGCTGGAGCTTGGTCCCCACTGGGGCTCGAGTACCAGCAGTCCTGAGGCTCTGTGTGTCTTCTAGAATGGCTCCAGGCTATATTAAACCCTGGCTTTAGGGTCCAAAGGAGCCTGTTGGCTCTCTGGTGTCTGGCAGGTTGCCTTGAAAGTAATGAATTTATGCAGATGTGAATTTTGTAGGTGGGAGAGAAACCAAGTGGCAGCAGAGCAAGAAAGTATGTGTGTGAAGGTGCAGACACCTAGTGCTGCATACTGCAAATTCCTTTTGTGATACCTCACTAATGCGCACAGAAAGACCACCACCACCCAGCTGGAGAATAACAGATGATTAAGCTGCTTCTTGTTAAGTCTTGTGCTCGTTCTCCTTTCAGATCATCATCTGGGTGGCAGGGTGGAGAGTTGCCTGGTTCTTTTTTCCCCACCCTACAGCAAAGACACATGCGTGGCTCAGTGACTGAGGAGAGCAATTGAAATGGTGACCCATATTGGACTTCTAACGTGGACATAGTTCATTCAATTTGCTGTGTGAATTTAGTAAAGCAGAGAAGTAATTTCCCTGCAAGAGAAGCAGGCTGCCGCCTGTTCATGAACTTGGCAACCTTAAGTCACACCTCTGATATTATATCCTGCTAGAAAAGTTTTCAACAGTTATTCCCTGTGAAAGGGGGACGAGGGGAGAGACTCAGTAGCATGCTGAGGATATAGTGCTATCTGTGCCCAATGGCCAACCAGGAAAGACAGTAACTGGGAAAAGACTTTCAGAATCCAGTGGCATGCTCTGATAAACATAGCTCACAGATAATATCGTTTGCATGTTAAGACTGGTTTTAGAAGCCTGGATCTGGGAACTCCTTGTCAGTGCCAATATCTCAGGTAGGAGGGGGAAGTAAAAAATAATCTACAAGGATTTAGATTAATTTATGAAGGTTCATGTAACACTGTAACTGGCAAGATGCTAAATGTTTCTCATATCGTAGAGATGCTCTCGGGAGAATACCTGTCCTTATGAAGCATTTACATCTATCATGGAACAGATGGTTCTACCTACCCAGTGTCACTTTAGTCATGACACTTTACATGAGCGCAGTGGGATTTTTCTTCTCCTTCCCTACTGCACGTGCTACCCACCAGGGTTGCTGCCTGGGCAGATCCCTGGTGGGGGCTAATAGCATTAGCACCCTGAGCAGAGCCTGCTTCAGCGCTTCTAGATGAGCGCATTTGAAATGCTGCAGGATTTTTTTTTGTGCTTTCTGTCAATGACAAGTGGAGCAAATATTGACAGTGCCTCTCAAAGACTCCAGTTACTATTGCTCTTGTTAATTCAGGGCAAAATTTATCCTCGTGCCAAAGACCCATGTTAAGTCTCTGCTATTGAAACAGCTGGGCTTCCCTGTCCTATTTTTTGCCATGTGGGGAATTTGGAGAATAAGGGACAGACCTAAGAAAACCAAGGATGTGTTGTGGTCATCTGTGGGTCTTTTTTTTCCTCTTGTTTTTGTCCTTTTTTTGTTTGTTTGTTTGTTTTTTTTCTTTATCCCCATGCTCTGCTTTCCTGTTTCTGACCTTGTGTTGGACCTCTCGTGTGCAAAGGTATAACAAGTTTTGTTAATGGGGCTCTAGTCTCAGCTAAATTATTTATTAAACCATTCTGTGGCTCAATGGAAAAGATCTCATTTCAGTGAGAGGCTGAGCGGGGGGCAGTCTGTGGGGCTTCTGCTAAGCTATTGATGCTGAGTTCACCTTCTAGTTTGAGTCTGAATTTGGCACAGTCAGAGCAGTACTGACAGAAGACAAGAGGGAATGACAGAACAAGAGGGAATGGCTTCAAGCTCCAACAGGGTAGGTTTAGACTGAACATTAGGAAATTTTTTCACAGAAAGGGTGGTTGGGCATTGGAATAGACTGCCCAGGGAGGTCGTTGAGTCACCATCCCTGGATGTGTTTAAGAGACGTTTAGATGTGGTGTTGGTGGATATGGTGTAGGGGAGAACTTTGTAGAGTAGGGTAGATGGTTGGACTCGATGATCCCAAGGGTCTCTTCCAACCTAGACAATTCTATGATTCTAAGAGCTGGTCCTGCTTCGTCTGCCATGGGGCCTCGTTACGCTGCTGTGTCCCAACCAGCATGAGTTGCTTTGTGCTTGTATGTTTGGCTACTATTTATGTCTGTCTTGGGGATGGTGAATTTTGCACTGTTGACTACTCCAGACAATTTTAAGTGGATTAAAGGCAAGAGAGAAAGGCTCTTAGCGAGACTTTCGCATAATGTTTAACGAAAGGGGCGAAGACAGAGGAAAAGATACTCCAGTTCTTGTGACTATCAGGTGCTGAAATAAGCTGCAAATCCTTGTGCTAGAGGCTGGAGCATAGGCTTTGCTCCAGCTGGGGATTCTGGCCATGTGTACTGAAACAAGAACAAATCTGGGCTGGGGGCAGGTGAAGCTGTTAGTTTAGGGTGAGATGGTTTGCACTAGTGAAGATGAGCCGTGCTTGAAACCAGCTGGTTGGTGAATGGGTTAGTTGCTTTGCCCACTTACTTCGATGTTTTTGCTCATAATTTGTGCCACTGTAAAAGGTTGAGTGCCTTGCTTAGGCCCTAAAGCCTTGCTGTAACTTGTAATCTGGGACTTTCAGAACTCAGAATCATGCTAGATGTCTACAGCATCAGAGGCAATGAATAGCAAACTCCTTTCCAGCTTTGCTTTAGTTACCAGATTTTGGAAGGCCTTGAGGACTTCAAGAAGTGCAGGGGGAGGAGTGTGTTGAAGCTTTTTCCCCTCAGATTTCTAGTTTGGATTATGTGCAAGCTAAATTATAGGGTACTCTGCGTCAATCTGCAAAACCCTGTGAAACTTTCAAAGACTTTTTTTCGTAACTCTTGTTACTTCAAATTGGGAATGGGAGGAGATGGAACTACAAAGAACCAAATAGTCATTTTCCTCCTGAAGCTAGCAAACTTCTGGGTAATGCTCTGAACATATATCTCTTCAAAAGACTCCGAGATTTAAAGAAGAAAAAACCCTAAAGGGAGAAATGGAAAAAACCTGGATTAAACTGTCACTCATTCACAATCTATCCAGGAAACTCATCCATGCCCCTACAGGTAGCTAGTTATCCCATCAGGAATTTCATATTCTTGTCTGAATCCTGGAACACAAATTGGTCCAGCACTATGGGTCTGCCTTGATTAGGGTCTGCTGACACAGATGTCCACAGCATGTGTTCCAAAAAAGCCTGCTCAAATAACTGCTTCTTTCCCCAAAGGGATCAAAGGTTGAGATGGTCTTTCCAGAGCTTTAGCCAGGCTGTGCAAAGCATCTGCAAAGTTTAATCCCCTAACCTTTCCCTGCCTTCCCTTTTCTTTTTTTTTTTTTTTTTTTTTTTNTTTTTTTTGAGGATGGTGTAAATGGAGTTTAAGGGTTTATCTTTTTTCTATATAGAAAACAGCTATTATTTTAAAGAACCCCTGGAAAAGAAAGTGCAGCCTTGCCTTGATCTGAGAGACAGTTGGGTTTTGGCTACTCTGTCAAGGATAAAGCCCAGAATACCTCTATACGCTTGTGCAAATATCTAATGTTGACATCTTTTGCCAGCTGCTGTTGTAACTTCCTTTTCCTTGATGAACAAAATCCTCTTGTGATGTGGCCTCTGAGCGCCATTATAATTAAAAGAATTAAAATTCAATTTGAGCTATTGTCGTTACACAATGCAAAGTTCAACACCAGTGAAGGCTGATTTTATTGATTCTGTATTGGGTACTCCATGGAAATAAGTTACCTTGACACCAGCATGGTATTGGCAGTAGAAGGCACAAACGGTCCAGCTCCAGCCCTTGCTCGCTTTAATTTTATTATTAGCAGCAGCTTTCACAAAGAGAAGTTGTTCCAGCATGTCTATCCTAAAGCATGTTTTTTCCAAGATCCCTTCAGTCCTGGAATTATCTCCAGCTTAAATAGCAAGATAAGATGTACAGTCTTGGCAGAAAAATATATGTATGAGAGTTAAATGCTACAGAGCTTGTCAGTGGCACCAGGAAACCTTGCTCGCTCTTGTAGCTTCAGTGGTCATCTTTGGCTGTTTCTCTTGTACCCTTACTAGTCAGGCTTGCACATGTCCATTTTGTTTCTTTAAAATAAAGAGCAGGCTTAAGTAAAGCTTATTTGAATTTTCCAAATCTGTTTCATTAGGAAACAACCGTCACCATCAAATGTGTCTGTATTCAACACAATTACTTCCAAGAGACTAAATATTGACTTGAAATCAGCTCTTCTGAGTGTAAGATGCTTTTAAGCACTGATGAGAATTGTTCCTGTTCTCTGAAACTGCTCCTCTAAGCAGAGCAGCTGTAGTTCATGCTCGATGTCTTAATGGTTCACTCAAACATGACAGTGGGCTGGACAGTAGGAAGGTTAAAATTGTTGTGATAGGGAGACTGGGTGTAAGAAATGAAGAAATCTTTCTCGAAGGTAGAGAGGCACTTGGACAAGAGCATGGAAAAGCTTGATCTTTGGAGCCGCCTTTTCTAGACTTTATATTGGCATTCTCAGTTTGAGGGAGAGAGACATACATGTTTCTTTTTTCCCTGGAGTGCCTCTTTGCATTGGAGCTTCTGTGTTGTTGCAGTATAATTAACTAGTAATAATCACCAAGGATTGAATGGAGGTGGGAGAGGCATTGTGGGCAGCTTGCTTGTCTCTGTGGGAGGCTCCATGCTCCTGCCTGTGAGCTGGGGAGATGAATCAGGAGCAAAGAAGCAGCGTCTAAGACTGAACCCCAACATGAGAGCTACCAAAAGATGTGGTTTGTGTGTGCTTGAACTTTCTCCTCTTGAAATGTGTCGCCTTTCTTATTACACTGCTTTGCCAGTCCTGTAGTCATCTTGTGCATTGTCCAACAAGTACATGATGATGCTTAAATACATGACTTAAATCTTCCCCTTGGTAGAAAATCTGGCTGGGAGATGCCCTTGCAGGAAGAGCAAAGGGCTGGATTACGAAGGTACTTATGTCTGAGTTTTGTTGTAAAACTGGTGCCTGTGTCTGCAGGCAGACTTGTGCCAGTAAGGCTGGGGATGTGAGTGAGGTCTGTATGGGTCTACAAGGCATGTTGGGAGTTGGGAACTACCCTGGGGCTGAGAAGTCGCGCTACCCAGCCTTCCTGGGACACCACTACGCAAGATATAGGGCAGGGAACACAACAGCCTTTCTCTGTTAATGTTGTGTTCAGCACTTCCGGAGCTGTGTCTTCTTTGGGGGGGGGGAAAAGCTGCTTGGGAAGGAAAAGTGTTACTAGTTGTTTTGACAGAAGGAGCGAACTGCCTGGGAAGACCTTGTCTTTGTATTATGTGACTGCTGCTCAGCTTATTGCTAAGTCATTAGCAAGGAGTTACCTAGTTAGCGAGGCAAGGTGTTAATTGTGTATTGCATTGCTTAGCTTTAAAAATTCTTTTAGATGTTAAATGTTTTAGTGATTAAGGAGTTGTCACTAAACTATTTTCTTTCTGTGTAAATTTCTTTCTGCTGCCAAAGAGGAACAAATCATGAGCTGCTGTAACCACCACAGATTCCGGAAAACTGACTGAATTTCTTGTGACAGAGTTGGCACTAATGAACAGTAATAATTTTTTTAAAAATATAATGGAAAAGACTTGGTAAGGTTAATAAGATAGTAGAACCCCTGTGTATTGAATCAGTCTTGATAAGAGAACAAAAACTACATGTTTTCTAAAATAACTTTAAAAACAAATAACATTGACTTTCCACACCTAGTGGAGACCAAATTTTCACTTGCTTGCATGCCTGCTCTCCCGGCATGCTAGGACCTGTCACCGTTCCGGCTCTCACCAGGACAGTGTGACTTTGATTTTTGACTGCTGGGCAATCTTTTTCATCAGATGGAGTTGGATCACAAGGTGGAAATTAGGTGTCCCTGCATCTTCCCACTCCTCCAGCTCACATGAAAATTTTGTGTTGAGGACATGTATCCACTTCCTACTGGCCCCGCCGCATGAAGCTTTGATTAGCAATTATTTCTGAGATATTAAAAAACACAATAGATGTTGCAGGGCTCTGGATTTTCCATTATGATTATTAAGGGAAAAGAAAGGCTGTGGTTACAACTCGATAGTTATTTCTCCATGTCAGAATGTAAGCTATTGGCATAGCCCTATGGTCACGTGTGCATGTATGCTCATGTACCAAATACTTAGATGTGTTAACTGTGTCTTCATTTCCATTGATTAGTTGGATTCTGATTTTTACTTTTTTTTTTTCTTTCTGGTAGGGAATAGAATAAACTAAAGCAGACAATACCAAGTGCTTTCTTCTTGCTGTCTTAGCGATGTGTCTTCACTCTTGCCCTACTCCTCCTTTCTGTATGCGAACTAGGATAGGAAAACTTTAGACTTGGCTTTATGGAAGAATGAAACCATTTTGGTCATTACTGAATAAAACACAGACGGGACCTCTGTGTGCAGGTGCTGACTCTGTACGGAGTACATACCATATCAGTTCTTTAGCTGTCATTAAGCTGCACGAGGACACAGCTCTGATCTGTTTTTCAGTCTCATAATCTGTGAAATAAGGTTCTTCAGTAAGCACATGTTCATGTACTCAGTGATAGTCTTGTGAGCAGCTTATTTGCTGTAGATTCTCAGGTGTGTAAGTGTATGTGCTTAATATCAGATGAACATGTTTCAAGTGATCTCTTTCTTTGGGACCCTGACCTGTAGGGCTATCCTCTTTCTGTTGGCTGCCTGCCTTGCAAAGGCATTGCAAAAATGCCACAAAGGTAGCATTCTGGTGATAGGACTTTAAATAGTGCATTTCCCAGAAGACGCTGACATTGGGTTCTACTTGGAAACACAGTCATGGAGCTGGGCTGATCCAGAATACTGCAACACTGCGCAAAGTAAAATGTGCATTACCTTTAGCTATCAAAACACTGATGATTAAAAACAGCCTTTGAAATAAAAATCAACACCTGGAAAATACGAAAGTAGTGTGGAGTACTTTCAACTGCTGTAACCTCAGATGAGAAGCGGAGCTTCCAGGGGACAGGACAGGTACCCCAGTTTGTGCAGCGCCTGGCACTGGGAGGCCCAGAGGCCCCGGAGCACTCCTGAAGCACGAGTGAGTGTGTAGCTATTCTTCAGACACTGATACAGCACATCAGGGTGGTATCTTTAAAGTAGTAAGTGTCCACTCTAACTATTTCATAAGGACTTTTGGTAAGGAAAAACAAACTTCCCAGTGCACAGTTTCTCTTGGGGTGAAATTAGAGGCGAAGGAGAAATGTTTTGGGCAATACCTGATTGTGGTATGGGTTAAAATTCTTATTTGATAGTCGATAAAGATAAATTGCACACAAAAACAGCTGCTATAGCTAGAGCGAGCTGGCAGTTTGCAGAAGGGGTATGTGGTATCTTAACGTGCAGTCAGTTGTAAAGGCTTGGGAAAAAAATTTTCAACTGCACATTATCTGAGTGAGCTTCCATATTTTACCATGACACCGACTCCGAGACTCATTTCCCTGGGTTAAGTAGTGTGGGGTGAAGTATCTGCCGTTCTCCTTCTCCCTATCCATCTGCTGCGGTATTCTGGGCATTTAACCTGGAGCGCTTGCTGATGTATGACCAAATCAGAGAAAAGAGGCCGCGCTGTTTAACCCTCTCCCTTTGTAGCTGCACTTAATGAATGTCACACAGGCCCACTATAGAAATGATGGAACATCCATTCTGGCAGCATGAACAGAGCCCACCGTGCAATGATATGGTGAAATATGCTGAAAATATTCACAGGAACCCGTGAACATAAACTCATGATTATTTTTTTCCCTTAAATCTCAATATTTGAGCTGGTTTTCCCCCATATAATAAAAGTGCAGTTCCAAGCAGTGTCTACTTTTTTTGAGGGGAAGAAAACCCTATTTTCTTTTTAATGTGGCTGTACTGAAATTGCTAACTTACGCTAACCAAAATGTAATTATGTTGTCCATGCAGGTCCTTTTGTCTTTCTAAAACTGTCTTGTAAATAAGATTGCAGGTCTTAATGACTCTATCCAGTAATTCCTGGGCTAAATCCAAAGGTGATAAAAATAGGGCTATACCTTCGTTTGCAAAAGAAAGTTATTTACGTGCAGGTGCGTGCTGTCTGCTGGCCCAGTTCTTCTACCTTCGCTCATGGGGAGTTGCAACTGGTTGTCAAGAACCTGTGCTCCTTGCTGAGCAAGTTACTGCTCAACACCTTGGAGGCAGGCAGGAGTGAACCACGAATGGAACAGGAGGACTATCGAAATGTAAAGCAGCTCTTGTCAAGAAATTCAAGAGTAATCCTCCTTTCACCATTTCGTGCATCTTTCTCTGCTAAACTACCTCTTCCCCCCCTTCTGAGTGCAGGCTGTGTCTTGCTACTTCTCACCTCTAAACGTCGCACCAGGTCTCCTCTTCCCTTTGGACTGCTGGAGAGAAAACGTAGTGGAACTTGCTTTTGGCTTGTATAGCATACAAAACCTCCTATGTCACTTCAGCTTCCCTAAAGCACCAGGATTTATCAGCCTAATTTAAAAATAAATAAATCAATTGTCTCACTTCAAAAAAAGAATCTAAATTTTAAAAGCTGGTGGCTAATTACCTCTGTCAGACTCAGCTTCATGCTGGTAGCAAACGCCTGTCAACTCTTCTGTCAAAGACTAAGGAAAGTACTAAAACTGTATAACTTCCTGCATGTTCCTGTTAAAGAGGATGCTGTGTTCCAGGGATGCTTTCTGTAGAATTCCTCCCCAAATAAGAACACTGGCACCCTTGGGTGTCTCGGAGTGCTTCCCTAGTTGATGTATGCTCAATTCGCAAAGATCACGTTTATCGTAGAGGAGGGAGACCAAGAGAAGCTTGGATCTCAACCTTTGCTTCTCTAAGATAATCAGCAAACAGTGTGAGAGAGAGTGTGTGTGTGAACATGACATATGTAAATAAATGGAGGAAATAGTATTACTGGGACCTTCATTTCACCCAAGCTATTGAATCATCTCATCATAACTGCTTGTTATTAACCAAGTGGCATAATTCCAACTTAAACTTCCCCTCTGTTTACTAGAGACTTGCTGAAGAGCTAGTGCTGAATACTTAATTTTCAACCTCCTAACTACATGTATTTATAGAAGGACTATACAGTGTTTAACTCAAAGCTCTAGAGCCAGGTGAGGAGCAAGCTGGGTGCAAATCTCAGCTTTATTTTTTTAAAATAAAATTTCAGGTCTGTGTTTTAACAGAGAAAAATCTAACAAACACGATCCATTTAAATATCAGATGATGAAAAATCAGAAGGCACGATTTATAATATTTACACACTCACTTTAAAGCATCAGTTTATTCATTCTTTTAACTTGTAAAGACTTCCTCAGGAAGCACAGAGCAGAGTGTGTGGCTTATGTACCTTTCCCACATCTATCAAATTAATACTGTAGCTCCAATCAAACATTGACTTTGGTTCTGATGCACCAGGCAGGAATTTGTCCTGTTATAACTGTACAGTCTGAAACACCTTTTTTACCATGGATACAGGCAAATTCATGCTGACTTTAATACAGTGCTGTGAGGTGCTGAGTTAAAAAGGGAAAATACGCCAGTTGTGAAGCCTGTAGGAATTGTCTTAGTCAGGCATTACTCGGGCGCAATGTTTTAGCATTCCTGCTAAACATCAGGGAGATGAAATAGTATTTATATCAAGAAGTCAGTGGTAAGCAGCCATGTTTTAGGGACTGCTTGTACCTGGATAATCTGCTTTCCCACTGCAAGGAACACAGGACAAACAGTGCAGGAGTATGGGCAGGGAGTGAGCCTGGCCCTTGGGGGATGGACGGGTTGCTCACAAGTTTCTCCTGCTGCTTGCAGGCAATTCTGTGTGTGCAAAACTGGCAGGGGGAGTAACCCACCCTTTTTCTCCAAATATGACTGCCATAAAACAGTTGAGCAGGAGCTATAGCTGCGTGTGTCTCTGTGGCTGTCTTGCTCTGCGCAGTATTTTTTTTGCAGCAGTTTCCAGGCAATATTCCAGCTTGTCAGATGGAGGGAAGGAAGGTGATGCTTCGCATGAACTGTCCTCGTAGAAGGTTACATGCATCCCTTCCCCCAACCAGCCCCCAAAGTTGAGCTTTTCTTATGTGATGACTAGAGGGTTAGAAGTACAAGTCATTGCATTGTCTGCTGCTCAGGGCAAGAGCAACTGTGCTCTGGATGTGAACTTGCTTATTTCTGGTCAGCAACTCAACTAAAAGGGAGATTATTTCTCCCCCTTTTCTTCCCTCTCTTGCCTAATGTATATAATAATGCAGGCTATTTCTGCTATAGGAAAAAAATTACTAATTTACTTTATCAACTGGCATAATGGAGCAGGCTGTGCTGTAAGCTCCTGGTGCTCGGTGTTAGTTTGTGGTGACTCAAAACACATTTCCTCCTTGCAGCTTCTGCTAGAGCTCAGAAAAGGTGAAAGTGAGTTGTTAATCATACATGCTGCTGTACATCTTAATAAATGTGGTAAAATCAGGATGGAAAGGTGGATGTGGTTTTGAGGCTGAAGGACTGTGCTGAAGAGCAACATCTCCTCTCCTTCTGGAACAGTGTGCGGGGAGTAAAGCTCCTGATGGAGCAGGACTGCTGACAATTCTCCATTGAAATGAGAAAAGACTACTAAAGGCATCTCAGTACATTCATTTATATGTTTAAATGATGCTGTTCGTCCTTTCTGTAGATGGGACTACAACAAGCTGTACCTGCTCTTTCTGTTTTCAAATATTTTCCTCTGGCCTTCCCCTTCCCTGGTGGAGAACCACCAACCTGATTAACATATTAAATGAAGCAGAACCCAGTGCTATCTCTGCACATTACTGCTTCCTTATGGTATATGAGCAACTTCCAAATTACCAGTTATAACCACTCTCCACCCTCCTAACTCAGAATATCTGTATTTTAAGGGAATTGTGCCATGTGAGAGAGGGTAGCCTCGTCTCTTGGATTTTGGCTGCTTAGTCTTCAGAAAATGGTTTTTCTTTTAAAAGTCTAACTTTTCTCTTTGACTACCTCAATGCCGTCTCTCCTCATCTCCCCACACAGTCTTCATTTTACCCTCTTTTGGCCCAAGTCCGCATCTGTGCAGCAACGCACAGGCTCTCTCCTGGAGCCACTTGCATGCCACCCTCCCTACCCCAGGTGGGCTTGACAGAATGGGTGCCCGAAGATAAATAGGCACCTTCGTGCACGTAGCTGAAAATCGAACCGTCCCCGTGCTCATCTGGAGCTGGAGCTGAATAGATTGTCACGAGAGCCTGGGGACACAGGGAGCAGGGTGGGGTGGGGGGGTTACTGGTTCTCTGTCCCTCTGCAGAAGAGGCTACAGGGACAGCATCGGCTCTGGCGAGCCGTGGGGCCGAGGATCGCCCCGTGCTGCGGCCAGGCACGCGAGAGCCAAAGCTGCTGCGACGCAGCATATGGGGCCCCGTGGTGGTGCACGGGAGGGGGGCAAGAAGAGCTGGGGGAGGGGAGAAGCATGCATATAAATCATTATTGGCGAACATCTCAGCTCTTGAGCCAGGCTGTCGCTTGCCGCTGCTCGTGGTGCAGCCCAGACATAAATCATAATTCCCCTACAATAGATCCTTTTGCAGCCGCCATCAGGAAAAGTGTGTTGGTTTTATCGATTTTTTGACACCGGGGCCCTGGCAACGGCCGCTCTGAATCATTATGAAATGAAACTGATTAGGAATTCATGGAATACTAAATAAACTTTACGAGCCCGTTGTAAGTTTTTTGATGCATGGGGAGCGGAAAATGAAAACTAATGATATAAAAATTACACAGCGTGCTGAGTATTATTATACTGCTATTGATTTGTTTCAAACTGTACATCAAAATCGAAGTGTGCTGGGTGTGCTTGGCTGCAAGGCTGATGCTCAAAAGCTTTTGAGGGTGGTTTGTTGTGTGGTGTTGTTTTTTTGTTGTTTTTTTTTTTTTTTTTAAAATGCTGGCTCCAGCATTTTTTTGCCAGCCGGAGAAGGTTAGTGCCACTGCGGAACTGCTGAACTGCTCCCTGCGCGTGCCTGTTCTTCTGCAACCGCCCTTTGCATGGTTATCATGGACTTTATTCTCCTGTTTGCATGCAGACTCTCACGAGACAAAAATATATTGATGAGGATTTTAGCCTAAGTGGATAACTCCCCACATGCACTTCTGCTCTAGGGAATTTTACTTCTGTTCCTTAATAGCCAACATTGTGAGAGAAGCCCAAGACACTTGACAAACATTTATGCAAAACTGCACAAAGGGATCATTTGTTCTGCCACTAACTGCAGCCACCTTGGGAGTGAAGGGTAACAGCTGGTTATAATGCTGCCCATCAGTTTGGGGCAAGAACAGAGAACTTACCTTTTTTTTTTTTTTTTAAAAAAAAACAAACAAACAACTTTTCTTTCTATAAATAGACAATTTGTAACATGATCATAATAGCCCTGTCCAGACTTAAAATCGATGGAAATAATGAGTAGAGTTGGTGTGATCTATTTGCTTCCTATTTACTATTTTAGACAGCAGAATTTAACAAAATTAAGTAAGGAAGAAAAGGTAAAAAAGGGCTAGGGTTGCCTCAGCATAGCCTTGAGACAAACTGCTGAATAAGAGCAGGGGTGCATGTAGTTAGATGTATCACTGGTATTGTCATTGCATGCTTTTATTGAAATAAAAAGGATTCTCACGCTGCAGCTTGCCGTGGTGGACCAGGGGGGCTTCTATCCTGCCAGAGCAGTTCAGCCCTCTTTCTTACAGTGTTGTTGCAGCTCTCCCTGGTGTACCCAACCTGGCTCACTCTTCCAAGCAGGATGCTGGAGGAGGATGCTGCAGCTCATGCTGGCTTTGTGGTATCTATTCTGCTTGAGATTCACATGATGCAGAACTGTGGTGGGCACGTGCTGTTGTGTTTAAAGTGTTATTTGGAAAAAGCTTTTTTTCACTTGTGTGCAAAACCAAACTCAGATTTAGAAGTCTCAGATGATATAAATGGATTTGGCAGGTGATGAGAGCAGCAGTAACAAATGGCCTGTAACATAACTAACCAGGTGCAGAACCAAACCTCCTTGCTTCTGCAAATTCACACCTTACTGCTGCTGGCATGAGCATAGTTTTTGGGTGCAAAGAGCTTCAGGTGTCCTCAACTGTGGGCCAACTACTGAAGCTCTGCAGGATTTTGCAAAGCCGATGGTTTGGGGATTCTAGGAGTCTCAGTGAAAGCTGTGCTGAAGCTGTAAAGGTAATCCTGTCCCTCACGAATGGGGCTGTAGTGAAGTGCTGTGGTTTCCTGGGGAGATGGCTGACCACAGAGCTGTGAGTATCTCTGAAAGTGAAGTTGCATGCAAGGGCAGGAGCTGTTTCGTTGAGCAAGTGAATATACCATGGTACTGGTAGTGATGTCCAATGGCCTCGGCTCCTGGGGGGGACAGATGGGGTCTCGTGAGGGTATGACTGCTGCTGTAGGATCATCTGGCAGCTTAGCTGTGCTCTAATGCAGGGAACTTTTTAAAGGTAGGCCCCTTGTGTCAGCTCTGTTTCTAGCTACCAGTTCTGGTGATCATCTCTGGCCTAAGCATATTGCCTGTAAATGAAAATGTAATACTAGTGAGTAGGAAGAAAATCCAACAGAATCAAGAACAAGAGAGGAGGGGAAAATTGAAGCAACTGGAAATAAGCTGCTGATCCACAGAGGGCTAAGCTGCCGTGTCCCTCAGTAGTCTCCTGAGACCACACTTTCTGTAAGTAAACCTCACGCAGCTCCTCCTGTATCACTGATAAACTTCGATGTCACCACTCCTGGCTGTGTATCGAACATCAATTTGTAAATAATGGTCTCCAGTTTGGGGTGTTTGAATCCATGTGGGCTGAAGGCACAAGGTCCTTCGTCTTAGAAACAGGTCTGCTGGGGCTCCTTTCTATTCTCAAGCCTCCAGAGAGCTGTATGTGTGCTGAGTATTAACAGGGATTTTTTTTACGCTTTGGGCCAGGAGGCCTTTGGTCAGGGAACCTGTGTCTGTGGCCATCGTGGCATTGTCCAGTGCACTCCTCCTGTCTCTGCCTGTCAGCTTAAATATGAACTGGGCAGAAAAATGCCGATACCTTCAAATTCCTCTGAAAACTTTGCTCCGTGAGTTTGAAAAGAAATCTGGGGCGTAACATTGAGCACCCCCAATTATTTGGAAAATAAAAACCTAATTTCCATCAAGTAATGCTACTTCAAGTGTGAAGTCCTGCTTCTGATCCATGTCTAAGCAGTCTGTCTAGGTATAAAAAAATATATTGCATTCTTTGTAGCTATTGTATATGAAAATACCATGTATTGAAGCGCAAACAGCTTTAGTGTTTTCCAGTAGACTGGAAGATGTGCTTAACTGTGTCATAGCCCTTGTGCAGCTCCCAGCTGAGAGCGATCACAGGTTAGCTCCTCTACGTGGGGAGAAGGGTCTCTATTCTCTTCCTCCCAAATCCTGACGGGTCGCAGCTTGCCACAGACTCCCATAAACTCCTAGGCAGCTATGGAGTTGTTACAATAATCTACGTATACTTGGATATTTTGCCTGCTGTAAACAGGGAATCTTCTTAAATGAAGCCAGTTTTCTTTTTGCTTCCACGCTGCATGCAATAGCAGTGTCCGCTTTATATGGCTTGTCAGCGTGCGAGCGCGTGCGCTGGGGATTTTTCTAAGATATGTATATTGAATTTAGATTTGTGCTCTTAGTACCTTCACTCATTCATTCAGAGCCATATTGACTACATAAATTGAGTGTTACAAGTAAGAGAGAGTTTAGCCATTATTTTCTCAGTGATTTGATTTAATGGCCTGGGTGTTTTGGCCATTACTTCTGGCTTTTCATTTGCATGGATTCTTGGCTCTGCTGATTAGCATGTTTTTTATATTTGCCACTTAATTTTTTTCCCCTTTTGGAAAGCTGAAATTTTCATGATTAATTAAACTCCTGTGTCTGTTTTGTATCTTCCATGCACGCACCCATATATATAGGACCATATATATGCTATATATAGTTTTTTTTCTTTCTCCCATCTCTGCTGATTATACAGAGTTAAATGCCTCTGTCTGTCTGACAGGAATATTGTGTACTGTATGTGGAGTGATATACAGGTCACTATATTACTGATGAATAAAAGTTTCCTCCTAAGGCAGCTGCTGCAGATTACTTAGTGCTTGACATGGCATGTCTTTGTGTCACTGTTACCGGGTGAAATTAAATCAGAACAGGAAAATATTAATTTAAAGTAGGGGATAGAGGCCGCTCACTTCCAATTACTCTCTACCCTGTCAGCTTTATATGGGCGCAAACAAGGAAGGAGGCTGGATTAATTGCTTTGGACTCTGCCCCACTACAGGCCCAATTATAGAAACATATTGGCTCCCAGCACTATTATATACACTGCTGTGCAGGAAATTGTGTGAAATTTTAACGGATTTCAGATGTAATAATAGAGAACACGATTCAGGACGGCATTAGCAGGCTGGGTGGAATCTTTACGGATGGGTTAAGGTTAAGCTGTTTGGGGGTCCTTTGTGTATTAAAGGATCATCTGGTTAACCCATATACTGGGAGCTTTTGATTCTGGCCTGGGAGCAAACAGAATAAAAACATTCATCCTCTGACAACAAGGAGCTAAATCCTCAGTCAGAATGAGGGCAGAAACATACCGTGTAAGGATGGAGAGCACAAGGCTTGCATGCGGTGGGATTCTGGCGCTGGAGAGGCAATGTGAAAACGGTTGCATGGCATTAAACACGTTGCTTTTTCTACGTATTCTTTAGAAACCGTTCCTGGCTAACGTCTGCTTTTGCATGAGACCCACCTGCAAAGCCTGGGTCAGAACGGAGAGCTACTAACGCAAAGCGAACACCACGGACAGTTTAAATGTGCAGTGGATGATTACTTTGTAAGCAGTTGTAGGAATAGATTTCAATTCAATATTTTAGTTTAAATTTGTTTAGGGTGATTTTTGTTCCTCTCACTAAGCTAAGAATTCTCTCAGCTGGTTGGTTGGTTTTTTTTCTGTGTTTAAACCCATGTGTTGAAGATGCTCAATGACTTGTGTGTGCGCATATGTACTATTCTGTCTCTCTCTCCCTCTTGTGAAATCCTTATTTTACTTGCTGTAGCCAGAACATAGGGCTTATTCCAAATACAGAGCGACTCTCAGTACTCCTGAATGTACTATCAAATTACTGTGCCTCTGTGTGTGTTCATGTGTATAGCACTGCACATCAGATGTAATTTCAGCATGCAAAATAGAAATATTTTTTTCCCAGGGTTAATTTTCTTCAAAAACAGTTTTGGAATCTCAGTTCCTGTGTTTTACAGTAATTTATTTATTTGGGGTGTGTGTGTGTGTATCTTTAGGGGCAGTTGTTTTCCAGGTATTTTCATTCCCTTAATTTTTTCTATGAGCATTAGTTTAATAAGGGGCTGTGTGCAATAAGTTAATTGATAAAGGCTTGTCAGTATTGGTTTTGTTTGTTCTTTCTCATGTTTTTGTTCACTGTGTGTTGATACTGGGCCAGTTTGCATGATAAAGTTGGTGCTTTTGGGTTTCTTTCTGAAGGCAACTGGACAAGTTGGCTGTGGGCCCAAACCCTGATTTGGTGAATAACGTCACTACCCGTTCCCATCTGAAAGCAGACAAAGCAACAGGCGCTGGGATGAGCTCAGATACAAAGCCAAACTTGGCCCTGTCTGTTCCTTGTATAGTCTGTTCTATGAAAGGGAAATTTTTTTTTTTTTTTTTTCCAATGAGTCCACTCTCTGCTCCATGAAAGGAAAGCAAATAGAGTTTGTGCATGGATGTCCAGGGAGCAAATCACAGAATCATAGAAGGGCTTAGGTTGGAAGGGACCTTAAAGATCATCCAGTTCCACCCCCCCCCTGCCCTGGGCAGGGACATCTCCCACCAGCCCGGGTTGCTCCAAGCCCCATCCAACCTGGCCTTGAATGTTTTCAGGGGTGGGACATCCACCACCTCTTGGGGCAACCTGGGCCGGGGGCTCACCATCCTCGGAGCAAAGAATTTGTTCCTAATATCTAATCTGAGTCTACCCTCTTTCAGTTTAAAATCATTCCCCATCATCCTGTGGCTCCACTCCCTGATCAAGGGTCCGTCCCCATCTTCCCTGTAGCCCCTTTAGGGACTGGAAGGGGCTCTAAGGTCTCCTCGGAGCCTTCTCTTCACCAGGCTGAACACCCCCAACTCTCCCAACCTGTCCTCCCAGCAGAGGGGCTCCAGCCCTTGCAGCACCTCCGTGGCCTCCTCTGGCCCCACTCCACCAGGTCCATGTCTTTCCTATGTTGGGGGCTCCAGAGCTGGAGGCAGCACTCCAGATGGGGTCTCCCCAGAGTAAGTAGAGGGGCAGAATCCCCTTCCTCACCCTGCTTCTGATGCAGCCCAGGATATGGTTGGCCTTCTGGGCTGCGATCATGCAGTGCCGGCTCAATCTAGAAGGTCCAGTGTACTACGAGCCCTTGTGAATGCTGGCAGGTAGATCTGCCAGGCAGGCGCTTCGGAAGGCAAACAGGAGATCTGGTCCGTAGCTGTGGAAAAGGAGCGGGGTGGCTTTCTAATACACTTAAAGTGCTTTGGCCTGGCCCTATGAAGAAGTGAGGAATTAAGAAAAATCTGTTGACTTTGCTGCTTCCTGCCCTGACAAAAATGCTGAAGTCAGGTAGTAGATGCACCTTTGATCTTCTGCCCACCAAGTGCTTTGCGGATTAGGTTTCACAACAGCCCTGTTCTATGGAGCGAGAGCAAACTGTGAGTTTAGCAAGTGTCTACCGTGCTTCCTTGTCAATCCTAGAGCAAGCTTTGAAATTGTTCACACTGTGTGATCTCCATCACTTCCAGTGTTTCCCCTTCGTGGCTTATGATATTTCAGTGACAACTGCTGCAGATTTCGGGGAACTGTTCGGGGGGGCTGGGGAGCTGCTAGTTGGGATCGTAACTGAGGTAAATCTGGGCATTGTGTTTTTAATTGGACTTGTTTTCAGCAGGTTTAGCTGGAAGACCTTACCTGCTCTAGAAAGCTGTGTGGATGGAAATGCAGAGCCCTAATGAGCACAAAGTGCATCTTCAACCGTTTTGAGAGGCAGTGGGGCAGAAGTATCCAGAGAGGGGGCCCGAGCTGATTTTTGGGAGTCCAAAAAACATTAGCAATGGAAGTATGTCTTAAGACAAAATGTCTAGCAGCAAGTGAGATGGGATTGCAGAGTCCTGTCCCCCTTGGTGGGAGCACCGTGGCACAGTGGGGGTCGAGGCTGGAGGCAGCCCCATAACCCGGGTCAGGGGCTATTCCCTTTGTTCCATCCTCAGTGTGTCTTGCACGTAAATGACAGTCTACGCCTGCTAACAGGGACACAATAAAAGTGTTGCAGTAGAGTTGGTGATTTAGGGTGGCAGGGGAAATACATAAATAGCTGTATAGAGAATCCAGGACAGTAGAAGCAAAGTAAATTCTGACCAGGAGTGGTTATTGAATGGCAGGATCTTTGCTATTTTAGTCTATTTGTCTGTCTGAGGAAAGTCTATTTAGCTCCTGGATGATTACTTGGAGGGAAGCTGCATCTCCAGCCCCAGTCCTTGCCTCCCTCTGGCTCTGCTCCCTGTCTGGAGAGCCAGCGGGACTGCAGAAACCTCAGAAGTGTCACTTCCATATTTGCAGTTTGTGCTGGCTTTAAACCAGGAGGGGTGAAGCACTGAATTTATGATGTTTGGTTTGGGAAATCTATTTTTTATTCCCTTTAACTGATTGTCTTGTAACCATGTCTGTTATGAGTGGAGAGCAATGTATCTAGATCTCGGGAGACACACGTGCAGAATCTTATTCACAAGCAGATGACAGTGTGAAAATTCTTTTGGCATTGAAGGCGCAGTGATACAGTGAACCGGGAAGGAGGGAGATGCAGGGGAGGCTGAAGAATTCAGCTTGGCCTGAACAGTTTCTGTCTCTTTGGTAGGGCAGGGGAGAATGCTGGAGGCGATAATGCCAACCGTCTATGGAGCCTGCCAAGGGCAGACCTTGCTGCTGGCGTTGTCTGTGTCAACGTGAGAACTGGTATTGACCTAATCTGATTGGGCTGTGCAGAGTCTTAGATGGTACTTCCAGCAGATCAGTAGCTCCATAGCAGTCTATCAGGCTGTGGGTTTTTAAACTGATGGAAGAGTTTCCTTCTCCGCTGGAGCATGTAGGATGCCCTCTGGCAGGTCGATAGGGTCTGAGCTTTCCATTCCCCTGGCAGACCCTCTGCCTTTCTCACTCAATGTGCTCAAGTGGTCTGAACACAGGTCTTGGTAGCTCTTGATACCATTCCACTGCAAATGAAAAGCAACGAGAAAAGGTGCAGATTGCTGTCATGTGAGGGGACGCTGAGTCACAAGAAAGGATGACCATTTGGCAGCAGTGAGTTGTCTTCCACCCCCCCCGGCCTGCAGTCACTGGTAACCTGACACACAGCCTCTTCTTTTCGGTGGAAGCCACATTACTGCTTACAGTGAACAATGATCAGGTTCTTGAAATCTCTTTCTAGGAGCTTAGCAGAATGAGTTGTTGGGTTTTTTTGGGGGGGAAAAAAAAAAAAAGAAAGTCTTGTCTTTAAAGCATATGAGATGAATTTACCACTGATCTTTTGAACAAAAAGACTTAAAAGGTGCCTGTGGAACTGAAACAGCAGAGGGGGTTAATACTCTGCTTTGTTGATTTTTGACTAGGGCCTGTGGTTTTACTACAGCTGTAAAGTCACTTTCCTTTTATGTTTAAAAGCCAGCAAGGAAAAAGTGCAATTACAAAGACAACTAAAATCTTCACTGGTACTCAACAAGGTAATCAGTTCGATTGATTTTTTTTTTTTTTTTTTCTTTTCCCCTAGCCAGAAAAGTATTTAAAGTTAAATTCTATCTGTGATTTTTATATGGAAAAAAAAATACCTGTTCTCTGCAATGCTTCCTGGTTTTAAAAATGCTCTATTTTATTTGCTCTATAAATGCAAACTTATAAAATGCGATAAGGGATCTTTCTCTTCTCTCTGCACAGACAAGACCTGAGAAAGCTCACTGCTATTCCTGCATGGCTGCCAATTGCACAGACAGATATCACTCCATTAGTCATTAGCATCTAAATCATTCCACTTCTCATTCAGGTTTACTGGGCTGTGATGGCTACTAGATTCATAGGACACCTGAGCCAGGTCTTTTGTACAAGGTCTCATGGAGCAATTGATTGTAAAAAGACAGCAGGAGAGCAAACCACTGGTTTCTGTGCCTTTTGAACAGGGAGGATGGGCTGTGCTACCATGTGTCTTCTCTATGAATTATTAAAGGTTTTTTTTCTTGAAATAGTGCATAGTGGTACAACACCCTGATGCAAAAACTGTAGGGATTTGGGGGGAAAAAAGAAAAAAAAAAAACCCAAACACTTAATTTTCAAGGGTGCTTGGGATCTCTCTTACCGGAGCGTGTGAGCATCTCCTCGCCATCGTTCCTGGAGTGGCAGGGGAACAGAGATAAAGGAGCTCCATGGCAGAGCAGCTCCCTGAGAGAGAGGTTCTTGGGGTATTATAGTAAACGTTATAGTTAAACTTGTTCTTTTTAAGAGCAGAGTCTTATTTACATGGAACAGACTTCAAAATCAAGTATGAATGATTCAGCAACTGCTGTAGAATGGGCTAACGTGTTCATATGGCTTTAAAAATACTGGGAGAATTCAATGGAGTTTAATACCTAAGTACTGAGAAAACAGTAGGGTTTGTCAGTTGTATGATTTGTTTTCCCCACAAGAAATGAAACACTACAAGATATTGGCCTTTTTTACTAGACAGGAAAAAAAAAAAAAAGTCCTTTGTTAGGGTGGAAGAGGAAAAGCAAAAGGAGGCATTTTAACCAGTAACTCAAAATGTAGCTGATGCAGATCTCGTAGATGGAGAGCTGATTTTTGTGATTTGGTTTCTTTTTTTTAATGGTTTTCCTTGAGAGATCTGTGACACTTAGGAGAACATGGTGCAGCGCTGGAGCTTATCTCCTGTGTAGAGTCTAACTCCAGGTAGACATTGTCCAAATGTATATCTGACTCCTTTGGGACTACCCTGTTTGGGAAGCGGTGAGACCCTCTGGAGCATCTGGGCGAGGCAGTGCCTGAGATGTCCTATGCCGGGGGGGTTTATCACACATCTGTCTTTGCTTAGGGGCTAGAAGGTGCCTTTCATGTTGAAGTCTACAAAAACAACCAGGCAACTCTTTCTGGAGCTTCAGAAAGGCAAGGAGCAAAGAAAACGAACGCAGAAAGCAGTCAAAGACCTGCGATACAGCGCTTGCTGTCAAGGAATTGGGTAAAATCCATGAGGAGAAAAAGAAATGCCCACCCCTTGTTTATTTTTACTACATGGTTTTTAAAGGAAGTGGCTGACTTTCTGACAATGTAGTGGTTTGGTGGTTAACCCTTCCAGCATTCATGTGCCATTCCTTTGCCTACAAACCATGTGTTACAAGCAAGCTCACATAAATTTCTGGCAACAGCATCCTTCCCGAGCCCGCAGGCTAGAGGGGTCTTTAGTCACTTTGGATTGGACTGGATTTGAAAATAGGTCCCTAAGGTGAAGGGCCAATATATCAAACCAGTAAATCATGTTTTATACCAACTCCTAATAATGAATGAAGTGCCATTTCATACAATACCTAAGTTAGGATTTTATTGATTAACTCTCATCTTGGTGTTCCACCCAAATCTAAGATGTATTGCCTGCTGTAATTTTTACATTAGCTGTCAAATTCATCTTGTCTTCCCAGGGTTATGATGTGTACAGAGCAGACAATAAACAACATCACAGTTTCAGTGTTTATCTAATGAATATACACAGGCCAGAAAGATTAATAATGATTTGATAGGCAGAGCCAAAAGGCAGGAAATATCCGTGTTCAGGGCAATAGCTGAGGACCAGGATTTCAAATTAACGTGAGGGCTGTAGGAGGAAGCACGCTCGTCTTGCCCCACGCCTCCCTCTGCCAGGCAGTAATATATGACAGAAGTCTCGAGGAAGCAAAGATTATTTTTTTTTTCCTGTACATACTGCAAAGGAGCAACGACAATAGGAAAAAGGCTGCGAGTAAACACTAATTAATACTCCGAATGATTTGCCAAGCCAAAGCTTTGTCACCAGTACTGGTCCTGGGACTCCAAGTGAACCCACGCCTGCTGCTGGCGTTTCACCCTGGCTGTCCTGCCTTGTGGAAAGAATTATTTTGAGCATCTCCTGCCTTCCCGGGATATCTTCTGCTTGGGCATCCCCCAGCCTTGGAACAGAGTCATGGGCAACACTTTCCGAATCTGAGGCCTGATCCCTCCCCAGCGTCCCACAGCGGCCGTTGAATTTCTGCATGGCCCCTGAGGCTTCCCCCAAAGGTCGCAGCCCCTTGTAACGGGAGAGGGAGCCCTTATCCCAGCCATGCCTCTGGCCACCACTGTCCCCAGAGGCCACCCCTTCTCCTGAGGACAGCTGGGGACTTTGCCTCACATGAGCTCTCTTGCTTGAAGCTCACGGGATTCAGCCTTAAATCCCTCTGTGCTTTGGTCCTCTAGTCTGTAACATGGAGAGATTTGCAGCTGTCTGGGAGAGGGGCAGAGGAGGTTTGATCTATGTTTGTTGAAGCGCTGTGAAATACCGGGATAAAAGGCACTGTGAAAGTGCAAAGGGCTTGTGCTTGTCTATCGAGCGCAACCTCGGCCCACACGCTTCGGTTCCCCTGAGAGGAGGCGTCCGGAGCACTGGCCCCGGGCTGGGGAGCGGGAGAGGTTTATCTGCCAGCTCTTGGTAGCCAGAACTCACACTGGGGGGTTGGGGGGGATGCTGCAGGTTTTTGTGAGGTAAATCCGTGCTGTTCTGCTGGCTGGGGTCTGCCGGGAATATAATGAGCATTAAGGGAAAGGAGTGATGTGCTGCGGGAGAGACATTGGGGAAAACAAAGCTGCAACTTCCAGCGACTTCCAGGGCTACGAAGATGATGAGGGGACCTTTCTGATGAGGAAAGGCTGCGGGACTTGGGGCTTTTCAGTCTGGAGAAGACTGATGGGGGATCTTATCAATACTCAAAGGGAGGGTGCCGGGGGTGGGAACAGTCTTTTTTCAATGGTGCCCAGTGACAGGACAAGAGGTGACGGGCACAAACTTGAGCATAGGGAGTTCCATCTCAACACGAGGAGGAACTCCTTTGCTGTGCGGGTGGCAGAGCAGTGGCACAGGCTGCCCAGAGAGGGGGGGAGTCTCCCACTCCGGAGCCATTCCAGACCCGCCTGGATGCCGTCCTGTGCAACTGCTGGAGGTGTCACTGCTCTGGCGGGGGGGGACTGGGTGAGATCCAGGGGGCCCTTCCAGCCCCCACCAGTATGGGATTCTGTGATTCTGTGTGCTGAGGGAGGCTGAATTTACTGGGCTGTGGGGTGGGTGCCTCAGAGCTGCTAGCCGCCTGCTGTTCCTGCTGGCCATGGCAGGTACTGGCTGCTCCCAGCGTGGCAGCCTGTCCCTCCATCACCATCCTGACCTAGCAATGCCTTTGCCACTTGTGTACTCTGATGGAGTTTGAATTGTGAGCTCCTCAGGGTGAGGACTTTCCCCCCTGTCTTCGTTTTCCTGCAGCAGGAGGAGCAGCAGAGCCCTGCATGGGGCCCAAGTTTGCTGCCATGTTATGCAGGTGACTCTCCCAAGCTTCCCATGCCCTTCAGTTCTCCAACCAGGTTGGGTGTATGTCGCGTATTTCACCTGTACATCCTAACCCCTCTATCATCTAAACAAGTAGTCAGATCATAATCTGTTGAAAAATCTATTTATTAGAAGAGAGTAATGAAGCCTCAAAATGAATTGCTTCTCTGCCTACTTTCCTCCCTTTCTTTCCCTTCGGTCAGTGTTTGTTTGCATTTTTCTTTTATACATCTCAGCATGAAACAGTAACCCATTACAGCACAAAGCAATACACCACTTATCTAATCTTGAATATAATATGGGATAGATGCTCTGTATAGAGGGGGGCTGCAACAGAATACATGCAGCAAGAGCTGACTGGCAAAGGACAATAGATTGCTGCAGATACAGATTGAGTTAGACAATTGAACCAATTATACTATTCCGGAGACTTCAATGAGATCGGAGAGCATTTCCTGAGCTTTGGTAGAAGTAATCAGCATTCCTATTCATCTCGGCCCCCATCCTGCCTGCTGGGCAGCAGCGCTGTGCAGAGTGGGGCTCCTCGCCACTTGTGGCCCTCGGACAATTCCCCTTTGCCAGGGCAAACTCTTTTTTACTCTGTTTTACTCTTTGTCCTCGTCAGAATTTAAAAATCCTTTAATTGCTCCCCCCCATCTAAGCACATGTAGTCATTTCACTTGGATGAATAATATTTTTGAGTCTTCCGTTTAGATGCTGTTTGATTCTCTCTGGGAGTGGCTGGTTTTTCGCCTCCGAAACAACTGCATTTGGGCAGCTGATGAAGGGACTCTTGCAAGTCTAAACTGAAGCTGGTGGATACATTACAAAGTGCTTTGTAACACTTTGGGTGAGAGGAAGCAGAATGACCTATGCTATTTCTTTTTAGCACCATTTAAGCTGTAAAACCAGCCAACCAACTCTCTCCCAAATGTTGGCTGCTGAGATTGACTGCAGTCATGAAGATAACAGGTGGGAAGTATTTTTCTCTTAAGAAGTCCACAGCTGTCCTAAATCAGCCAGGGGATCCTGGAGGGCCGCTGTGTGAGTCTGAATGCTTAGCATCCCAGCCAGGGACATAAAGACGCTAAGCAAAATGTCACTTGAAGTGTTGCCTCTTCTTTAGCAGTAACTCTGCTCCATAAATGCAATTGATCTCCTGAGAGAGGAGGGATTTCTTCAGCAAATGCAAGCTTTGTGGGGAAAAAATATACGAGCTGTTGGGCTTCTGTTCCTTCTGTCTGTGCTCCATATCCAAGGCCTCCAACAAGTGTCAGAGCAACCGTAGGGGATTTAGGGATTGCTGTATATAGGGTTACGTGCTCTACATCGTGTTGTATGGTTGAACTAAAGTCGGTCCAGATTTAAAATCACTTCAAGCAGTTATCACGATGTAAACTTAGCAGTGAGGTTTTAATTTTTCTTCTGTTCAGGTCTTTTTTTTTTTTTTTTTTTAGGAAGATACTGTTGTGCTGTTGTCAGATACCTGTGCCCAATCATGCGTTTAAATCAACATGAATAGGTAGTTTTGATTCAACCAGGTTTAAGTCTTGCTCTGTCTGGGCTAAGAAGCAGTTTGAGCATCTTCAGCTGAAAGGACTGCTTTGCAGGAGGGGGTGGAGGAAGTGCATGTAATGGTGGGAGTTTTACAAGTGTCTAAAAACAGAAGCTTATAATGAAACTGCTTTCTCAGCCATAACTATAGCGTGCTGGTGTAATTGGAATGCTGAGTGGTGTGCTGGGTTTAGGAAGGTAATAAGAACTGCAATCAGTATTAAATAAAATGTATCTTCCTTTAGGGGAAATAAATGTATATTAAATCAAATATTCATGAATCCAAGTTAGTCTTCATACATTACACAAACAGTTTTTCAAAAATGCAGCTGTCGGAAAGGCCTGGTTTGATGCGTGTGAGGAGAGGGGTCAGCTTTCAGCGTGCTTGTGGGGTGGCCTGGCCCGGCTCCACCTGAAGGGGAAAGCTCTCCGGGCTCCAGTGAGGTCCTGCCTGGGCACAGTGTTTGAGGAACTAGTCCAGTTTGTGCAGAAATATTAAAAAGTGCAACTGCCTCATTCTAGTACTCATCTCCAGCCCAACCTGGACACCCACATGAGCCTTCCAAGAGTGGAAACCTGAAAGGGGAGTTAGGCCAGTTTGTGGTATTCCAGCAAATGCTCTGTTAACGAGGGGAGGATTTCTGCTCTGGCAGTGATTAAGAGGATTCACTTGCCTATAGTCAGGTTGGCTCTTTAACTGCTGTGAACTCCTGTTTTCCTGTCAGCCCTCACACACAGCCAAGGGACAGGGATGGGAGAACATTCCACGGAAGCGGCACAACAGAGCTGGCCTCTGCCCCGCCAAGCTGCCAGCATGATAGTCCGCAACGCAGTGTGACGGAGAAAAAAACGTGAAAGATGACAGCTTGGTACCAACTCTGAGTGTGGATAACACACACGTGTGAGAGCTTAAACTCTGTAGGGGTAGGACGGCTTCCTGCTTCTCACCTGAAGGGAATCCTCTGCGTGCCCGCAGTACGGTGCTGTGCTTGGCTAGGAGAAACACCTTTCTTTTTTGTCACAAAGCTTTGCAGCCTTCGTCCCAGTTTCCATACAGCGTGATGCCAATTTAGCTAAAAGCGTGGGGGTTTAAGGCGGTTTGATTCAGTCACTCTGAAGACAGGCTATGTTTGTTAGTTGTTACCTATATGTTTAGGAGACAAGGTAGTAAAAGTTCGGGTTAGTAAAAGTAGTGGTAAATCTGTAGGAGTTTCCAGAGGAGTTTGTTAGTTTAAGCAAATTTGACTTATTTGGAGTTGTGTCAGCAAAATTCTTCTGTGCAGTTTATGAAATGTCAGTGCTTTTATCCAACAGCTACAATCAATTTGCTGTTTGATAAAATAAGCAAACACCTCTGAGTCGCATCCTTATCCCTGTTTTTATAAACACAGGGGCAGAGAGGCACGGGGACGGATTCTGTTACCTTCCTGGGGTGACGAGTGTTTCAGTCTTGAAGACTTCCAAAAGAGCTGCACACAGCTGTGGAGAGAGGGCTAATTTGTGTCATTTGCTGAAACCACTAGGCTCTTCTTCCCTGCTTGGGGAATTATTGATTTTATCACTCTACGACCTTACATGTGTCACTGTCTTATGCATGCTGGCCTGTAGGAAGTGCTATCTACTGATTCACAGCTGAAGAATAATCTTATTTTATTTGTGATTACTTTCCCATTTTTGGCTCGTCAGCTATGTGCTCTTCTTTCTGTTGGGCTTAAATCTTCAGGAAAAATGCACACAATGATATAAAAAAACAAAATGAAATGTGCCCTCTTCCCTGCCACCCTGCCTCCATGCCACTGCAACCCAAATACTTTTATTCATCTCAGTGCAGGGGGACTGTTACTCTGTAAAGACTCATCACCGTCCCATTGATTTCATTGTCTGGGTGTCTTCAACACTGACATGTTTTCTTGGCTCTCTGTAAGTTGGGGAGTGGAGAATATGATTGCAGATATCAATACACGAACGTGTAACCCTATTGAAACGCTGTCAGGCTGGGGGAAGCAGACGGGGGGTAGCTGCGTGTTACTGTGCAGCTTCCCTGCCAAAAACTCAGTCCTCACATTCAGAAGTGGAAGGGAGATGAGCAGAGATGCTGTTATGGAGGAGGGGTGGTTGTAGGGAGAAAATATATGGAGCATCTACTAGAGCTTGCATGGTACATTAATTGTCTGTAGCTTTTTCCTTTCCTTCTCAAAGCAAAATTAATTATGGGGAGGTGATGTTCCTTTAATGAACATCATTTAATTTAAAACACAGACAAGTATACTACCATTAGGTCTCTTACTTAATGTAGTGTATTTTCTTAAGCTAAATTCAGTTATTGTTACATTGTGAAGGTGAAGAGAATCCCCTTTCTCTCAGATCAGAGAGAGGAGAGAGCATCTTGGCTGCTGAGCATCGCTTATAAACAGAGAGTCCAATCTCTCTTTGCCTGTGGGGGACACTGCTTGACCGCTTATTGCATATTTGATCAGTTTATTTCTGGATCTGAGAGTCTCCGATGGGTGTCAAGGTGACAGTCGGGCTCAGATTAATTGGCATGGTAAAGAATGGAAAGGCAGGGGACGTGCAGCGCCCGTTGCGCTGGGCTGCCAGTTTTGAATGATTTCCCCCCTTCTTCTTAAAGTACACAAAGGTGCAGCAGCACTCACTGGGAAGTGCTTGTAGGTTGACGAGAGCTTAATAACATCACTGGTGAAGGGTGTTTTTGTTTTTGCCCAACACTAGTGAAAATAAGCTCATATACAAACCACCTCTGCTCCTCTTCCGCTGCCACTCTTCATCAGTGCTGAACAATATAAACAGGCTGCGCAACATCACTGCGGTGACGGTCTCCGCCAGACGGTCCACTTCGGGGGAATGCACAGCGTCACCACGACAGGGCCGTCCTGCAGCTTCCCTCAGCACCCCCTTTAGTGCAGGCTGCAGAAATTAAGGGCTTCAAAAATAACATTAAGAAGTGGTAATGAGAATGAGAAGTCCAGGTTTTAATTAAAAATGCAAGCAGTGAATTTGTAAATTTGAGTGTGCACTAGCAGTCACTTTGGTTTCACATGTTCTTTGCTGTCATATCAAATCATGATTCTAGAAAGGTTAATCTCAAAATTAGATAGTTGATTCCTATTAAGGACTGTGCTCTTACACTTGTAAAATCAAATGGTCTGCTAAAGATAGCTTCCTTGAAACATGCTTTTAAATTAGGTGGTCAAAATTAGGATTTTTCTCATGTAAGGAAAATGGCACATGCAGGGAAAAAGGTCTTGATTTTTTTTTTAATTGCTTCTGCTTTTAAAGATCAAATATGGTGATTCTGGACTGCTTTCTGGCTATTGGCACTATATATGAACTGTGATTCTTGGTATGTGTGTCATCTTGAAAGACTTCAAAATGTAGACATTTTAGACAAACTAGAACTTACATTTCAGTGGGTGAAATAGGAACTGTTCCTTATAAATCGTTAGGAAAGAAAAATCTAAATACCACTGTACTGGGTTGCTGCTGAAGGTTTTCAGCAGTAAACTTGAAGGCCAGGGAGGAGGATCTCAAATCTGCAATACGCCCTTCTCAGTGCTGCTGCCGGGGCTCCTGTGCCTGTCGCAAGCCCGTTCTTGCTTGCTGTAGTGGTTTTTGGATCAGGCAGTTGCTTCTGTGCTGGCAGACCAAGCATCCTGATTTTCAGCTTTTTGTTTTTCTTTGGCATCAAGTAGGATGTTTGTAAATGAACTGTTGCTAACACCTGAGCAACTGTATCTTACTTGATTTTTTTTTTGAAGTTTTTTTGGGTTTAGGCTACATATGTGGGTACAGAAATATATACTCTTCCCCTCTTTTTATTTTTATTTTATACAATATGTACCACTTGCTGTGTATTATTTTCTTCCTCCGTCAAGGGGTTATTGCATTTGTCGTCTCCTTTTGCCATGTGGGGTGAGATGTGGTATTTGTTAATATACAGGAGAGATGGCACTTCCACATCTGTGAAATGATGTACCTTTAGAAAGTCATTTGAGGTGAAAAGTGCTACGTAAGGGTAAAATGTTATATGCCTGAAACAATGTCCGTGAGCAATGATCATCTCTAGCGCTCACCTCTGCAGGTCCTAGGTTTTGCCACCCCATCTCCCATGCTCAGATTAACTTGGTAGTATTAAACAAGTGCCCTGTGCAGACTGCTGTCCCACTATCTGTTCTGTGTGTTTTACTAGCTGCTACATGCTAAAATAGGATTTTTTTTTTTTAACCTAAAGAAAACTATATTCCATTCTTATTACCTTCATTTTCAAGCTGTGTTTATACTTCAAAAATTGCAAGCCTAGTTTCCAGCAATAGCTGCCAATAGAAAAGATTACCTCTGTATTTTGAGCGTTTTATTGGCTTGTTCAATAGTACTTTTCTGTTATTTGCCGTGACTGGAGGGTCTGACCGTGGGGCACCGTAGCCAAGAGGTACTGGCACCCCCTTCACTACCATCCCCCCGCAGCACTGCTGTCTCTAGCTGCCTGTCTGCCGGCAGAGTTTTCAGTTGTTCCACATTTAGGTTTCTGGTGCGCAACTTGTTTATGTTGAGGCTCGGTGGCCTGTCTTGATGGAGCTTGAACTTGCTACATCACGCACGTATGTGTGGCAGGGAATTTAAGAAATGTGTGGTGAGATCTGTGTGATGTGGCGTTGCCTGTGTGGAGTGGGAGGCTGCTCCAGGACCCCTCTTACCTGCATGGTTAGGATTTCTCTTTTGGTTTTTACCTGCAGTTTGTTTGTACTGCTGGCTTGGGGAATACTTCGTTGACCCAGCTCAGTTCTGCTCTTGGCATGCACGCAGGGTACAGAGACACAGCTAATCCCGTTAGTGCATTAGCCTGTCCAGCAGCAGACTCCTCAGCGGAGCCTGTAACAAATGCTGGTGATTCTGCTGGTCCACAGGCAAAACTGTGTCCTTGGCTGCGCTGGGGAGAGGCGCAGCACCGGGTGGTACGGAGCAGGATGGAGAGGGATGCTGGCAGTGGTGGGTGGTACGGAGCAGGACGGAGAGGGATGCTGGCAGCTGTGGGTGGTATGGAGAAGGGATGCTGGCAGCCTGGGCCAGGCTCGGCTGTCGCCCACCACCCTCCCGAGAGCACCCAGCCTGCAGCTTGGACAGGGCTGGACGGACAGGGCTGGACATGCAGCACTGTCCCCTCTCTGCTCACTTCTCCCCCACTCCCCTCTCTGACAACATAAGAGGGCGCTCTGTCATCTTCGCTTATTTTTTAATCGTAGTCATTTCGTTTTGGTGGTGGGATTTGCAGGCACAGGGTGAAGTTCTTGACAAACAGGCAGGAGGACGCGCGATAACAGAGCCCGGTGCTCTGCCGTCGGCACTGCGGTTATTATCCACCATGGCTCGCCCCAACCAGGCTTGTGTTCCTTGTTGGCGGGTTTGTCTCATTTTTTGAGATAGTAAATCTGTAGCATCGAAGCAAGGCTGCAGGCTAGGATTTTCAAAGCTGCTTGAAGGGGTGCATGTGTCTAAACCCCCTTGCAACTGAGGGGGGAGGAACCCTCAGTCCCGCTCAGCCATACCGTCTCCCTGCACACCGGGTGCTGCTGGTGAGAAAGGCACATCCTAAAAAAAAAAAAAAAAAA